>QLTV01002530.1:1186717-1197628 GCA_003457575.1 Thermophis baileyi
GATGGATAGAGGGATGGAGGTAAGATAGAAAGAAAGAAAGAAAGATAGATAGATAGATAGATAGATAGATAGATAGATAGATAGATAATAGATAGATAGATAAATAGATAGATAGATAGATAGGAAGGAGACAGAAAGAAAGAGAATAGAGATAGACAGATGTCAGGTTCCATTGAAAAACATTCTTTTGCGATTTTGTTTAAATTAACATTTTGGTTATACTCTTGAAGAACTTTGTTGTTTTATTTTTTCGATTTACCCTGTAGCCTCCTCTACATTGTTGAAACATCAGAAGAAATCTGGAATTTAAAAGAAGACATGATAAATCTAACCACACACAAATTATTTGGACTTCAAGCTAATACAATATCCCCTCTCAAAGTCTAAGGAGCATTCTTTACCATTATGATTTCTAATTAAGAACTTAGCAGAGTCTCGTGTTTGAAAAGTGGCAACAAAATCTGTATTGGAAGAAATACTGCAGAACAGTTGAATCAAAGCTGTGCTGTTAGAGATAATTAAAGACAGAAGGGGGAAGAAACAGGTTCTCTGAGTAGCCTGGTTCCCAATATAGCTCAAGGAGGTGTCTGGAATGGAGGAAATGGTGCTTCTCCTTTAGTTTCCCATGAATATCATATGCACAGCTCAAGACACATGTTGCGCTGAATTGCCACATTCTTCAGCGGTGGGCACAGATGTGGGTGGATCTGACAGATCGGGGTCTCAGGGTCAACCAGGAGTAAATTGGGGGCAGATGATTTCAAAGATTCTGCTTGTTTTTGGAAACAGAAAAAGATGCCAAGAAACAGTTCTATAATGTGTCTAAGAAAAGAAAAGAAAATCATGCATAGATTTCAATTTCCTCAGGATGACTGACAGCTTTTTTGACACAAGGACCAGAGGGTTTTGTTGGTTGGTTGGTTGGTTGGTTTTAATGTTTGATATAAAAATGCAATTTCTGTTATGATACTCTCTGTCTAATAGGCAAGTTATATGAACTTTAAAAATTACCTTCTGCATATATATCTTGCCTTACTTTGCCATTTAGTGATAACTCAGGGACAGTTTTCCTGAGATTCTTAATTAACCTATTGCCCCATATATATAACTCTGTGTAGTTGCACCAGCTGATATGTTTTGTTTTTTGTTTTTAAATAAAGGACTAAAGGCTACTAATGTGAACAAACTTTATTTATAAACAGAAGCAAGTGTCCATATGTATCAGCGTAGAGCAACCCCCAACCTGAAGCTTACACCAAATTTAATTTCCAAGGTTCTTTTGCAGCACCAGGAGTCCCTTTCAATCTCACTAATATCCCTGGGGGAGGAGGGGCCTTTAGAGATGTAAAATGGTGTCCGTGGCAGCACAATAGAGGTCCATGCGTGTGCCGTCAACGTACACATACAAAAGGAGCAGGACTTCAATCACACTGCTGCGACTGACATCTTGCCCTTTTTATCGCATTTCCTCACAGAATGACTGGAATATGGAGGCAAGGAAAGAGGATGTAGAAATTCCTTGCAATGAAATGTGGAGAAAAAAATCAGAGTGACAGAGATCTGCACAGGAACATCCACAAAAGAGTCAACTATGTCAAAATGTGTCAATCCTATAATACAGACCAGACTAATACCATACAGGTCTAAACTTTCAGGTAGTCCTCGAGTTACGACCATAACTGAGCCGAAAAGTTCTGTTGCTAAATAAAACATTTGTTACATGAATTTTGCCCCATTTTACGACCTTTCTTGCCACAGTTGTTAAGTGAATCAGTGCAGTTGTTAAGTTAGCACCGTGGCTGTTAAATGAATCTGGTTTCCCCATTGACTTTGCTTGTAAGAAGGTCACAAAAGGTAATCACATGACCTTGGGACACTGCAACAGTCATAAATATGAATCAGTTGCCAAGTGTCTGAATTTTGATCACATGAGCGTGAAGATGCTGCAATATCCGTGTGAAAAATGGTCAAAGTGCCATTGTACTTTGAACGGTCACTAAATGAACTGTTGTAAGTTGAGGACTACCTGTACTTTTATTGGAACAGCTATAGTAACAGAATTCCACAAGTTTGGATGTGCTTCCTCCCTCCCTTACTTTATCTTCCTGGGAATTAGGTCCAAGACATCTACTCAACTTGGTTTCAGGGAATGGACTCGAGCCACGCTTGTCGGATCATTGCCTTGATGATGACGACTTTTCCTTCTGTGCTTCAAGGCCATTTCCTAGTCTAGCTATAAAATGGCGAACACAACTAGGCAATCAAAGCCCAACCCCTGCTTGGAAAAAGAGACAGGGTTATGCTCGCCATTTTAACTGGCACCACAGCAACTGAAGGACAGAAAACTAGGTGATGTGTTAAATGTTCTTTCTTTGGTCAGCTAAAAGCAAGCCTTGATTGTTTCATGGTATAGTCTGAAAATTATCTGCACTTTGAAATGAAAATCACTGCAGGCTGGCTTCAGAGTAGTTTGTAAGGAATTGGGGAACAATTCTGGATCCTTGGCTGATGTTGGCCTTGGTACTTGAGTCTCTTTCCTTGACAGACCCTCTTTGATGCTCTGGTATGTCTTGCTTTCTGCCTGCAGACTTTGTGTACTACGATTCTTCTTGTCTCTGTATTGGAGGTAATTTTCCAACTTTTTATGCTGGTTTGTATGTTCTGAAACTTGCTAGCCTGCCACCCCTGCAGAAATTATAGGTGACGGATATTAAACTGGTTAGGAATCTACATGCCTCACAGCACACTAGAAGTGAATAAGAGGCTGTTCCCGATTAGCAAATGTTAATGCAAAACACCACACAGCATAAGAAGAAGAATTGGGAATAAATGTCCCTTAGGTGGAAAGTGATACTGTTACATAACAGATAGCTTTATGGAGGAGGCAGGAAGGGAATTTCCTGGGTTTTCCACTATCTCCAGCACCACCCACTAGCAAATAAATCAGCAGCTCAAGACAAAAAAAATAGCAGGATAACAACCTGAGAGTTTAGTTTAACATCTTACAGATGGGGGGGGGGGAAGAGTTCAGCAAAGATTGTGACAGCTCTAGAGAGACTGAATTTCCTCACTTGTGGTGAAAGTGGTTTTCAGAAAATGAGCACTTATCACAATGTTGACCTACTTGCAATAAGCAGGGGTATTTTACTTCTCCTCAAGTGTAATATTGTGGTGTGCGGCTATCAACACAATGAAATACTTCCTTTCAAAATATTAAGAGACTGGTTCAGGCTTTGTATTTTGCTTTGTTTTAGAGGTAGGTGCGAAAAGCCCTTAGTCTTCCTGATTTCTGCTTAACACCTTTGGCGAACCATTGTATTTCAGGATTGTTTGGGCAGACTGATAAGCCAAAATGTATTGTTGTGGCCATTAATCTGATTTCAGCAACACAACATATACACAAACACGTACATCTTTTTCTGCTCATTTCAGTGAAATAATAATCAGATTAATCCATAGAGGCCTTATATAATATATACAAATAGGAAAAAAATAGCTACACACCTGTTGGCACCTGAAAACTATACCTGTCTTACCAAAAGGATATGACTTTTTTAGATCATGGACCTTTGGTCACAACATTCCCAGATAAATTAGTAGTTAGGCAGGCACGCAGGCAGGCAGGTAGGCAGGCAGGCAGGCAGACTAAGATTCAAAAGCACATTCAAACAGAATGGCTTTTATTTGTTCGCAATGTATAATCAGAATTGGGACTCTCTGGGTGAAGAGTACACCAAAAGATTAATGAAATTCACAAAGAGAAAACCTTCAACAAGCCCCCTGACTTGGCAAGGGACTGCCTGATATATGCCAGAGGTGTACCATGTAACTATTCCAGGTTACTAATTACGGTAGCACTTGGAGTTGAACTTGGGAACAATTCTCAATACAGTGACTTCAGATTGGTTTTGTTTAGTGGGTTATTACTCCAATAATCCATTTGCTATTTTCTGCATCAGTTATAGCTTCTGGGACATCTCCAAATGCCACCCCACATACAGCATGTTACATTAGTCCTTCTGAGAGAACTACTGGCATGACATAGCGTTGATGATCTGGTTCAAGTGAGGTTGCAATAGAAACATAGAAACCTGATGGCAGAAAAAGACCTAGTGCTCCATCAAGTGTTCCCTTTGAGTTTGTTTCTTGTTTTCTTTTCATATAAATTTGTTATTTTTAATTATTATTTTTAATTTTTGTTGGATGATGGACGTGTTTATCCCAAGCATGTTTAAACTTAGTTACTGATGAGTGACCCACTACTTCTGCTGGAAGTTGGTTTCAAGCTTCCACTATTGAGGATGGGCACTTTTAGTGTTTATTACTAGAAAACTTTAGTCACTTTAGTTTTAAAACTTTAGTTTTAAAACTAAAGCTTTAGTCACTCAGTGGTTACTCATAATCCTCAATGGGAGTTGCCTAAATTGTTTTTTTGGTCTGTGATCTAACCCCCTCATCAGAAAACTGACAAGGCTTCTTTTCTTGGCATTATTAATGATTCAGCATTAATATCAGACACTAACTGAAGAAGCTGAGCAATAATTCACCAAACTGGTGTTTCTTCTGAGATAGTTTTCATAGTCACATTTCCAATGTATGTTTAACATTGTTCTCTTGCATGTTGTACAACCAGAAGAATGAGGGGGAGGGAAGCTACGATAGATTTCTGTGAAATCCATAAAGGCAGCAAGATCTAGCATGCCAAAATTAAGACTATTGCTAGAAAAGAGCGATATTTGCTGACATCTTCTGGTCAACAGGATATTTGCAACCCAGATGTGTTAACCATAGTGCAGGTCAGGGGTGGGTTCCTCCCGGTTCGGAACGGTCCTCCCGAACCGGTAGCGGCCCGCTGGTGATGTCACTATGATGTCACAGAACTGGATCGGTCGGTGCCGGTCCGTGGGGGCCGCCATCTTTTTTTTGAATTTTTTTTTTATTTTATTTTTTTGAAATTTTTTGAATTTTTTTTTTTCCTTCTGAGCATGCGCAGAAGCCAACTTCCGGCACTGTGCATGCGGTCGCCATCTTTTTTTGGGCTTTATTTTATTTTACTTTATTTGGATTTTTTGTTACTGCGATGCGCGCACAAAGCACGCGCGCGCGCCCACGAGGTGCGGGAGGGAGCGAACCGGCAGCGAGTTAAGTTGGAACCCACCCCTGGTGCAGGTCAATCCTTATAGGAGGAAAGCATTGGAACTCACTCTCTTAGATGCATCTGTTTTATAAAATTTATAAAGCTGATGCATTTTCATTTGCACATCCTTTTCACAGGATAGTTGTACAAGCAAAAATTTTACATTGGCAGTGAATAAGCCTAAGCAAATTTTGTAGCCAGAAGTCCTAAAGGATATGGACTATTGGGGTTCTTTTTAGTCAGGATTCAGGCCTGGACTCAGAACCAAAATAGCATTAGTCACTTTCATCAGGACCTGGATGGGTAACATTTTCCATTCTTGGTCGTATTAGACCTCTCAGTAGTATTATCATCCATATTAGTCCTCTCACCTACTTGCAAGTGTAGGGAGTGAGGCACACCTATTAGAACCTAGTAGGCGACTCCAATCAATGATCACAAGGGAGCAGCCTTCACGCCCACTGGAATCTCAGATCAAATCCTATCAGAACATGGACCTGATGTTTATCAATAAACCACTGACATTGTTGTGATATTTA
Source organism: Thermophis baileyi (assembly GCA_003457575.1). NCBI lineage: Eukaryota > Metazoa > Chordata > Lepidosauria > Squamata > Dipsadidae > Thermophis > Thermophis baileyi. The sequence continues at coordinate 1,192,394 of QLTV01002530.1, forward strand.
CTCTGATAGGGATTGTACTGCCCAAGGGTGGTTTGTGACTTGGGACTCTTCTTGAATTCATTGTTCCTGATAAAGCAGCAGGTAGAAACCACAGCCAGGAGGCCTTTGGCCTGCATATATAATTGTCTATCTCATATGCTTAGCATATGATCACATCAAGAAACTGCACAGCATTGGAACCAGTTGACGATCCTGTGAACAGTCTATTACATTCTTTTGTGGCGTGTGTGATAGAACTGAGGCCCCTCTGAGTCACAATTTCCAGATAATGACAATGTGGAGGGAGGGTCTCTGTCACTGCATATATGATATGACAAATCCAAATTATCCCCAAAATGAGTGAAATGGCAGGAGTTTAGAGTTTCCATTGAATGCATGGCATATTGACATCTCATTTAGTCATCATAGCAAATGCCAGGAAGACAGGTGGTAGGTGTTGAAGTGGGCAAACACGCAGAGCATATTTATTAAAACTATCCTTTGCTATCCATGTGTGCTGCTTTGAGTCTGCCTCCTGCTGTTGATTCACAGCATATGTAACTGCAAATGACACCAACTCTGAATAAAGAGTAATATCAGGAAATAATGACCATCTGTTGCCAAGAAATGTATATTTGCATTAAATATAAGCAAACCATTTATTCCATCTGCACCCAATAATGGAAGTGCAGCTCATCCTGTGATAATTAGATTCAGCAAGCAATGAATCTTTTGCTTTGTGTTTGTGCAACTACCGCAATAGCACCTATTTTTAAAGAGAAAACTGTATTTGTTTATGAGAGAAAAATATTATTTTAATAAGGTGTATTTAATTGCCGTTCCACTATCTCGATTGTTTAACTTTTTTGGCTTTGGGGAAAATGTAGAAGTGAGGGTTTATTTTCAGAGAAAATGATCCCAGAGGATTGTAAAGGGAATTTCACATTTTTCTCTTTTGAATGATTCCCTATCGGCTTTGCATTCAAAAAAAGGCTTCCCTTTGGGTACTTCACTAAGTATGTGACATTAATGACAATAGTTCCCAGATGGGATGAAAATGACTAGATGTGAAATGTCTGTGTAAAACAACTTTAGCTTCAACTCTTAGAACAGGATCATATCAGTGTTGTTTAACACTATGAAAAGTTTAATTGGTTACAGATGGCAAACAGGAATTCTGTTTGACAGGCCATTGGGCACCCGGTCAATGGTTTACATCAACCTGTCAATCTCAATATGGCACTTGCCTAAAAAAAATCCATTTTGGTATTCTTCCCAGCACCATCAACTCCCACCACCCTATGGTGAACCCTCTGAAAAGACAGTGAAAATGGCAACATGTTTAGGGTCCTCCAATGGCATATGAAGACCACAAACCATATATTTTACAAAGCTATCCATAGGAAGAGAGCCAGGGTCCATATTCATTCTCTAAATATATTGTTAAACCATTAACAACATTAACAACATTAGCAACAGAGTGGTCAATGCCTGGAATACATTACCTGACTCTGTAGTTTCTTCCCCAAACCCCCAAAACTTTAAGCTTAGACTGTCTACTGTGACCTCACCCCATTCCTAAGAGGTCTGTAAGGGGCGTGCATAAGCGCACCAGCGTGCCTACCGTCCCTGTCCTAACATCGTACTCGTAAAGTATCATGTACTCATAACCATACTTGTACTTCTTATTTTTTCACAATCATGTTTATACTTTATCTGTAATCATATACACGTTTGACAAATAAATAAATAAATAAATAAATAAATAAATAAATAAATAAATAAATAAATAAATAAATAAATAAATAAATAAATAAATAAATAAATAAATAAATAAATAAATAAATAATTAAATGTATGAACTTGATTTTGCATTGACGAATTAAATTTGGTCATCAGACAGGATATAAACTCTGGAATATTGCTGATCCATGAGGCCTCTCTGAAGATTCAAAGAGTATATCGTTGCAACACAGTATAATTACTGTCATCTACACAATTGTTGGTAATATATTACAACAGTAACTATGAATTTCTAGAAGCTGACTCCAGTGCATCTGAAGGGCACCTGATTGAGCAATATTGATATGGACATTGAGCAAGAAAGAAGGAATGGATTGTAAGAATCTGAAAGAATGAACTAATAATAGATTATCTGAGGGACCGTCTCTTGCCGGTCACATCTATCCAACCCACTAGAGTGGGGAGGCAAGGAATGTTGCAGGTCCCATCCCCTAGGGAGATACACCTGGTGGGACCCAGAAGAAGGGCTTTCACTGTAGTGGCTCCCTCTCTCTGGAACATCATTCCCTCAGAGATTAGAATGGCCCCCACTCTAACACTCTTCCGGAAGGCGCTGAAGACCAGGTTCTGCCAGCAGGCCTGGGGAACCCAGAGCGGGATGGAGCCCATTAAATGGCTTGTGTGATGTGTTGTCGCCAGGATGGGGGCTATTATATTATTTTATTAATTGATTATTTGATTATTTTCTTTTATTAGTTTTTTTATATATGCTGTTTTTATGTTTGTGTAAGCCGCCTTGAGTCGCTATGTGCAAATAGGCGGCAATATAAATTTTCTAAATAAATAATCCATTTTCAGCTTCTGACTGAAGTCAGTAATGGTTATCACCACCACCATCATCATCATCAACAAGATTATCATCATCAATACAAATATTTTTTAAATGCTCTTCTAGTTGTTAGCAGTCTCTAACTGACATGCAATTTAGAAAAGAATAAAACCTTACCAGAATATAATAACAGTGCAGAACACACACTTGAAAACAACATTAAAATCTGTTCAATGTCTTCAACGATTTAACTGAAGGAATTTCATCATGTGGCTTAAATCTGCTTTTTCTTTAATAAGTCTGCAATAGAAATTTCAAATTTAACTGATGAAACATGATTTTTATTTTATCTTACTACTAATAAGATGCAATAGATTTATTTTTACACATGGAGTTTAAATGATCCGTTCCTTAGGCAGGCTTGCAATTTTAAGTAAAATGTGTTTGTACTGATGAAAATGTATATTTAATTTGTATTTCATATTTTAATTCTTATGAATAATTCTTCCTTATGATGCCAAAGAACATGCTAAAGCTTTTGTTTCATAACCAAGAAAGCTCAAAGTCAACATACATTTTTGGTATTATGTGTAAAAACAGTCAAACAAATCCTGGCATCTGGTTGATATTCTGCCTTTTGTATCTCATTTAAGTATCTTCACAGAAGAATTGATTTTATTTTTGTTTATTATTATCCAATAAATTTAAGTAAGCTGCCTTGAAATAAACTATTAACCTTTGTTTAAAACAGGAAATTGGAAAAGCCGTTATAGCTAGCTATTATTAATACAAATGTGTGCATTCAAGAGCAAAAATGTTTCCATTAATTTTTGCCATTTTTTAAAAAGATGAATTCTATGTACTTTATTTTAGTCCCAAAGTTGCATATATTTAAATTTTCTGCTGACTGAAATCTTTTTATGCATCCTTACTTTAGTGTCTTAGAAGAGGGAAGAATTTACTTTACTGTCAGTCTTGTTAAAAGCTAATTTCATCTCAGCAGTACAATGAAATCTATTTTAAACCAAGCAGTTCAACTTTGTGAAAAGAATCTAGCAGCAAAACTGTTTCTTAGAATTCAACTACAGGTTATCTATGGTAGTTTTTCTTGTTTGCAAAACAATGAATTACAATCCAGCTAATTGCAGGTAACTAATCATGCCGTCAAAGCATGACTCAATATTGTACTGCAAAAGCTGTTTCTTGATAGACCAGAAGGGCTTGGTGATGGCCATGAATTGTGGAATGAATATATACAGTATATTCAATTTTACATTGCATTAGAAGTACTTACAAGACATTCCTTATCTGCATGGATACAGCTTGTTCAGCTGGGGCATTAAAGATTTATAAAAGATGCCAAATACTTGGGAATAGCCCCCTCCCCCATTTTATGGCAGGAAGGGGAAATCTTAACTTAGTCCAATATTAAACTTAAAATTAAATTTAAAAAGCAATATTGTACAGTTCCAAAATGGCAGAAGGATGTGCTGTTCCAAGCAAATTTCTTCGCTCTCATCCTAAACTGTCTCTCTCTCTCCCTTTCCAAATTTTAGTTGTTAGGTCAGCATGGTAACCTACATTGCAATGGGTTTGTAGGAAGTTAGCACCCACCCCTCTCCTAGAAAAATGAAATATCCTAGGAAATATTAAAAAGGCAGAATATTATATAGAATATCCCTGGAAACATGCTTTTAGGCAGAAAAAGACTCACCTTTGAGTAGCTGTCACCTTTGTTAATAGCCTGGACCAGTCTATTCTACACAACAAAGATCTATCCCCTTCAGCTCCAGGATGATGAGATTAAGACCTTTATTTATTTTTTATTTGATAGATTTCTATGCCGCCCAACTCCCGAGGGACTCTGGGCAGCTTACAGCAAAAACAGAAAAAAAACTTATTAAAATATAAAAAACGTATTAAAAAAATACATTATATAAAAAACAATTTAAAAACGTCAACAACAATTAAAAAACCCATACACACCTTTTTTTGGCCGGATCTCGCCAGATTTTAATAGCGAGATCAACGGCCCCAAGCCTGCCGGAACAGCCAGGTCTTCACCGCTTTCCGGAAGGCCAACAGGGTGGGGGTAGTCCGGATCTCAGGAGGTAACTGGTTCCAGAGGACCGGGGCAGCCACTGAGAAGGCCCTCCCCCGTGGGCCCGCCAGCCGGCACTTTTTAGCCGACGGGACCCAGAGGAGACCAACCCTGTGGGATCTTACCGGTCGCTGGGAGCTATGTGTTAGAAGACGGTCTCGAAGATAACCTGGCCCTGAGCTATGTAGGGCTTTAAAGGTAATAACCAACACCTTGAATTGTGCCCGGAGACCAATAGGGAGCCAGTGCAGCTCGCGAAGAATTGATGTAATGTGGGTGTACCTAGGTGCACCCACAACAGCACACGCAGCTGCATTCTGGACCAACTGTAGTCTCCAAACACTCTTCGAGGGTAGCCCCATGTAGAGCGCGTTGCAATAATCTAACCGTGAGGTGACAAGGGCATGAGTGACTGTGAGGAGAGCCTCTCGATCCAAGTAGGGTCGCAATTGGTGCACCAGGCGAACCTGTGCAAAGGTCCCCCTAGCTACAGCTGTCAGATGTTTATCTAATCTTAGCTGTGAGTCTAGGAGGACACCCAAATTGTGAACCCGTTCTGAGGGGAATAAATTTTCTCCCCTCA
>QLTV01002530.1:1237001-1249095 GCA_003457575.1 Thermophis baileyi
TTCTGCTGTGGGAAAATAGGAGGGGGAATTGTATGGAGTAGGTGATATATAGTAGTCTAAACAACATTCTTTCCAGAAAGTCAAGGTCGCTGTGCCCAGCAGCTGCGATGAAGTGATGGGGAGGCATCTTCAGTTTTGGACGGTGCCTGATTGGATCGTGTGATGGACATGTGGGTGTTGGGCAGGGTCTTGAACTTTTGTTTGGGTGGAGAAAACCCGGAAGCTCTCAGATTTGGGTTTTCACAGATGTGCCAATATGACATCTCTAATAAATTGTAGCTTTGAGGAAATCCAAGCCTCGGAGTTTCTTTTCGTTGGGGGTGTTACTTGGAACCCTGACAGCAAGTGCCTGTTCAACAGTTTATGTGAACCCAGAACTTCCCCAGTTGAAGAGCCTGCAATTACCGATTAAGTTAGCTTGTTTTCCTTGAGAAATAGGACAATTAAAATTCCTACATTTCTATCTCTCCTAATAGTAACACTGTTTCTCCACTATGTAAGGCAGTCATCTCAAATCAATTCAGATCTCGTCTTCTGGTCACTTTTAGGTCTCTGATGTTTTGTTGACCAATCACATCCACAAGAATTTTTCCATGCTCTTTCAGGAACAAGGGCAGTCTGAACACATGGAAGGGACGTTCTTTCTTCCACTGATGCTAATAAAGAAACCACTTCACACAAAAGTCCCAACTTGCGTGCATCGTAGCACTTGCAAGACACAGAATTAAGTTATGCAAATTTTCAGTGTCATTTGAACTAGTTGTGTGAACTTGCCTTTCAAGCACGGAGGAGGAATGTTTAGTTTAGTGGCTTTTCTACAGCCGCATAAAGAATCCAATCGAACTTAGTTTAGAAAATAGTATATGCCAGATTCCAGATCTGTGGTCAAACCGTATATTAAAGCTGTCTTTTTAACAGATGAGAAAGAAGAATGTGACTTTGGGGAAAGCTATCTTGTTTCTCTGGTCTGTTTCCCCCCCCCCTCAACTCAAAGACAAATGTTTAGTCTGCTCATTTCAAAAACAACCATAATTTTCATCACATTGATTGCAAATGGTAGAATAGATCACGAGGCCCTGGTGCATGATTCATTAAGCCACTAGCAGCAAGTGCTAGGTTAAAGATGAAATAGCTACAGGTACATTGTGAATACATGCTAAAATTGAAAATAACTTTAATTTAAAAAAAAAAATCCTTGCTCTATTTAAAAGGAAATTTTCAACGGAATGTTTATTTGGAAGCTCCAATTAGCCTCTCCACACTGTGTTTTGATTTCTAGCAAAACTACAGTTCAAACACTTAATGGATGCCCTATTCCTCAAGTATGGTTCAGAATATCACCGTAATTCCTAGCAATATTTCATGTGTCTGCTCACTGTGATGCAGCAAAGATTTAAGCCTGATTCACATATTAGAACTTTCATACTGTTAAAATTCCATGAGCTGAAAATATTGAAGGGATTCCAAACCTCACCATTTTCATTGTGGACCCACCACAATGGAACGAGGAATAAGTCTACAATGGAATAGCTGTTGTACTCATGACGGCTCTCTGCAAATTTAGAACCTTTTTTTCAGACTCACATGGAAACGCATCCTGTGCTGTGCTGATATAAGGTTGAAGGCATACTTCTTTCCTAATCAAATTTGAAGTGTAGACTGGACAGTTATAGCAACCTCAATTTTTGTTTAAGAAAATTATTTTGTATAGGAAAATGGGTGAGGTAATATGTAATTGTCCAGAAATAACATGAACTTTAAAAAAATTTAAGTACAAGGTACAAAATTTCAAACAATGGGTTATTGTTTTGATTTCTTCTGAATCACAGCTCCATAATCTATGGAAAACAATAGCTCCCTAACCTTTAATAAATGCCAGGGTGTGCAATGAGGCTTAGTTGTTAGACTTCACCTTTATAGCTTGCCTTACCTCATTTTCCATCTTTGCCTTCCTGATTTCATGCCTACATTTCTGAACTAAAGCTATGTAGACTTCCTTGTTCATCAGCCCTTCCTTCCACTTCCAATGAACACCATTCTTCATTCTCAGTTCCTTTATGTACTGTCTACTCAACCACACTGGCCCTTAGTTTTCTTCCTCAGAGCTGTTGATTGGTACTGCTATCCCTAAGATTCCAGATTGGATTCCAAAAGTTTGGTTTAAAGATTTTCCTCTCCTCCCCCCCCCGCCCCAATAGTATATCATATTTCTTGCTAGCTCTCTGATTTCTTAAAACTGACCATTCTACATTCCTTTCATGAATTGTGTTTGTCACCAAATTTTATATTAAAATCAAAAACTATACATCCAAAGTTCCCACTACTTCAATACAGTATCTTCAATCAACTTCTGTATGTTAAAAAGGATTAGGTTCTCTAGTGCAGGGGTCCCCAACCCCCAGTCCATGGACCGGCACCGGACCATGGCACGCCAGAAACTGGACCATGCAAACAAGTGAAGCCCCATCCGCAGGGGCAGCACATGAAGCCACGCCCCTTCCAGTCCATAGAAAAACCTCTCTCCACGGAACCGGTCCCTGGTTCCCAAAGGGTTTGGGGCTGCTGCTCTAATGTCCATCTCAACCTTTTCAAAAGAGAAAACTGCACAAGTCAAGAACTCATCTGACATCTTGTGTTGTAACTGGGGATGGAGATTCTAATGAACCAGGATATTGTTGGCTAATAAGACAGATAGTGAGACTTGATGTCTTGGGGCCTTACTTTTTATTTATACTGTCTTTTAGCACTGCCCATAAGACACAGGAAGAGCATGTGATTTTGGTAGCACCAGACCACCAAGCCAGCCTTTAACACGTGATGTTTTTTACTTAACTTTGAAGGCAATAAAACTTTGGATCCATCCCCCTTTAACTAAATTTATGCCGTTCCTTCTTCATAACCATTAACAGTTTGTGGAAAGTTTATTACTCTAAATGGAGACAGTCTTGGGAAGAAGCTGGTTTGGCTGGGTAAGTAAAAAGCAGGTTCCAGCCTAGGAGCTGCAAAGTAGATGATTTAAAGAAATACTTATTTGAATCTACCCTCTGAAAGGGACTTCCCTTGGTTACATATGAGCATTTTGTGGGTTCTATTTAGGTGGCCAGGATTTGGGAATTTGTCTAGAAATAGAAAACAGATTAGCAGGAATATGATAAAGGATTAAATACAACCAGCAGGCAGCCACATTTCTGGAAAGACACAGATGCAGACAATTAAGCTTGCAGCATGTGGCAGAGTTGGGATATTAGACATCGGAAACAGGATCCCCAAATCCCAGAGGGCTTTTATGAGCACTTGGCTGAGCCATGGGTGGGATGTTAATTGTTCCTTTGTGTGGCAATGACACCTCAAATGTCCTCTGTGCCATCCTTTTTTCTTTTATTTCCCCCCCCCCATACCCTAGCCCTTTATTCGGCAGTCAGGAAACCATCCTTTCCAATCACTTGGATTCCTGCAGTGAATATTGAGCTGGCTCTGCGGATACATCCAGATGGGGATCACTGGTGAGAAGCAGTGCCTCCAGTCTTTCATAGTGATCCTTGTTTCGTGTTTGTTGAATTGCTTCTACAGAATCAGAAGACTCTTTTTTTCCAGACCAGGTTTGCTCTGGTTTACAAAGGTTTGCTGTACTCTCTGATAGCAGCGATTGCAAATTTTGACTAGCTTCCGGTTCCTCTTGGGACGGATGACTTGTGCAAAGTGCCCCATTCATATACTGTATTGTTAGCATGCATCGCCATTCTCACTGGTCATTGTTAGCTTAACCTGAATTGATGGAAGTGGTTGCAGACCGCCATGGTTTGAGCTCTCAACAGCTATTAACTATTCTTTTGTTGCTTTAAAGGTAACAGCACAGGTGTTTCAACCTGCGATCTGTACGGCAGATGCTTTTCCAAAAGTAATAATAGCCCTATTGGCTGAGAGCCCCCTGTCATTTCAAACTTCCCCTAGTGTTCTGTCCCTGCAAGTTTGCAAAAAAATGAAATCTACAAAAATAATCATACATTTTTGGAGATTTGGGAAACCAATGTGCACATGGGTCAGTGATGAGTCGATAGGTTTTTTTTATAATTTTTATTTAACAGTTTAATGATTTTTATTAAACAGTTTTTTCCAATTTTATAACATAATTATCATCTCTACAACATTTCCATATCGATATATCTCCATTACATCATTTTTCCTTTTCTATCTATACATACATACATACATACATACATACATACATACATACATACATATATATATATATACTTTTTCTATACATATTAATTTACTAATATATACAATACATCTTATATCCATACATATGTACTTATACTTCTGTTATATATACTAGTTCATAAACGGTACATCTTATGCATCGATAAGTTTTGTAGGGCCAAAGTTGCAACTAATTTATTTATTAGTTGGTAGCTGTGATGATAGGATGATGTCCCAGAAAAACAAGGGTATAATTTTTGGTGCTTTTTCCCATTTTACATGGTAGGGAATTTAAATAACATACATTACATTGCTTTGCGTGTACACTGAGAGCTTCTGCACCAGAGACAAATTCATTGTGTGTCTAATCACATTTGACCAAATAAAGTATTCAATTCTTGCATTAAACCTAATGGAATTTTGATACATTTTACTTTCTAGTGACAGAATTGATATTATTTGGTTACTTAATTATTTGGTGATCTGGGCATTCACCATTGGTTTAAATAAATTTACAATACACCCTTTTCTGAAGCAAAACTCACTGATATTTTGTGCAGCTGAATCTCTGATCAGCAAGGCTAAGGGGAGGTGGGGAAAGACCCATCATTTTGCCCCTTGAATTCTTTAATACATTTGTGGGAGTGTAGGGTGATGCTTCGTCTGTCTGGAATCCATTTTCTAACGAAGTTTGTGTAATTAATGAACAACCTATGAGGAAGTAAGTTTTTTTAAAACTTAAATTCTGCTAACTTTCTGCCTTTGCAGACACCATTTTTAGGTATGATTTCAAAGGACATTGTTAAGGCAAGTTAAGCTATTCCCCCAATTAACTACAGCTCTCTTTTTGTGGTCCCCTCCCATATGTCCACTCTGTATCTTTACACCGCAAACTCATCCTGTATTATCAATATGACACCGAAAACACATGAAGAATCTTCCCTTTGAGTTCCCAGAAAGGAAGGGTTATCTCCCTTTCCTTGAATGAGGATGAAAGGACTGATCTGACATGGGAGTTTGGGGCAGATTCTGTTTGTTTATTACAGGTAGTCCTCAACTTACAGCCATTCATATAGTGACCATTTGAAGTTACCACGGGACGGAAAAAGGTGACTTGGTTCCGGTTTTCACAATTATGACTGTTGCAGCATCCCCGTGATCACGTGATGAGAATTCGGGCACTTGGAAACAGGCATGTATTTATGACAGTTGTGCTGTCCCATGGTCCTGTCATTACCATTCCAGCCAGCTTCTGACAAGCAAAGTCAATGGGGGAGGCCAGATTCACTCAACAACCACACGATTCATTTAACAACTGAATTGATCTACTTAACAACTATGGTCAAAAAAGGTAATAAAATGGGGCAAAACTCACTTAACAACGGCCTTGCCTAGCAACAGAAATTTTGGGCTCAGTTGTGGTGGTAAACTGAGGATTACCTGTATTTTAAAGGTATATCTTTGCTTAGTGGATTTGAGTGGTGCAGCGGCCTAGAGGTGGAGCTCTCGCCTCACAATCAGGACGTTGTGAGTACAATCCTAGATAGAGGCAGATATTTCTTTCTCTGGGCACCATGAGAATATATCTGCTGCAAACTCTGCATTGGCGACAGGAAGGGCATCTGGCCAGTAAACACTCAGCTCCATTCACCCCGACTCCACCCCGCAAGGGATTACGGGGTCATTAAAAGACAACAAAAAAATCTTTGCTTACAGGATTTGTAGTAGTCTCCTTACACTTTTTAGTCTTCTTATGCTTTTGCTTTTTCCCTGAAATGTTTTAAGTATTTTTAAAAGAATACTTACAAAAATGTACTGATTGACTTTTTTTTTTTTTTTTTTTTTTTATGGTATTTATTTATTGCTCTTATTAGTTTATGACTTTGGCATTTTGGTTAGAAATTGTTGTTTATTATTCTTAAGTACTAAAAAGTAAAACATCAAGTCTGCATGTTGAGCTCAGCTCCTGATGACCTCATGGACATGTCCATGTAATTTTCTTGGTTAAAGTACAGAATTGGCTTGCCAATACCTTCTTCTAAGATGTTTGCTTGATCTCCCAGTTCAGCATACAAGCTTGAAATTTCTTTTAGTCTCCCAACTAAATACTAACCAGCTTCAACCTTTCCAAAACAGTCAAGGAATGAAAGGGACATTTGATTCCTCAATTCTTACAGCATTTTTTATCAATAGGTAATTCTGGGGGGGAAGGGGGGGTTAATCATATATGTTCAAAAACAGGATTATCAATTACTGTTGGCTTCCTTAGAAAAGAAAATTAGGTGCAAATATTAAAAGAGATGGGGGGAAAAGGAAAGGGAAAGTTATGCAATGCTATTGGATAGATTTATGCTGTAAAAAATGCTTTGTTTAAATCAAACTTAGTCCAGTTTGCATTAAAAGTAACCACGGAATACATTAAAATAAACAAAACCATGAAAAATCCTAAAAGTTAATTTTAGAATTGGAAACTGCTTGGAAAACCCACTATTCTATCTCCATGCTTGTCAGCACAACATTAATCTACTGTAGCTGATTTTTAGTTATAACTAGCAATTCATCCCATGATTAGAGTACTGCCAATTAGCGGTAATGTATTTTGTATTTACAATCATATCGCATAAATAGAGCACAAGCTATTCCATGAAAGCTATGCAAATTTTTAAATTCTAGGTTTAACGTGTAAACTGATCTTGCTGAAAGCCTGTGATTTTACAGTGATTTTGCTTTTCTGGTACAGATCAAACTCTTATAAAATTCGCCTAGTTAAGCAAATTGGAAGGAAACTTGGTTCCTAAGTATATCTTTAGCCCCTAAGAATTTGTGTGGTTGTGTATGCGTGTGTGTGTACTGCAAGAAAAAGAAAACATTTCACCTTGTTATGTTTTTAAAAGTTGTAGTTGAAGCTGATTGTTCATTGAGTAACTTGTTATAAATTGCCATGACTTTCTTTCCTGCTAGCCCCTTTCTCTCATAAATCATTCCTGTTCAAATTAACTAAGTTGAGAAGAAATCTAGCTGGCAGAAAAATTTCTTTGGCTGATCTTACACACAGCTTTGCTTTGAGCCAATCATTCCAGTCTTTTTTAACAAGGAAACCTAACCAGAACTTTCAGTAACAGAAGCGGGGTGGGAAACATATTGTTGACAGTTAATATAGACTGTCATAGAGAGAAATAATATAGAGTTGGAGTCTATGTACAGCAGAGGTGGGTTCCTCCCAGTTCAGACCAGTTCGCCTGAAACAGTAGCAACCCGCTGGTGACATCACGGAGCCGGTTAGGTCGGTGCCGGTCCATGGACGCCGCCATCATTTTTTTGGATTTATTTATTTTTTTTGGAAAAAAAAATATTTTGGGGGGATTTTTTTATATTTTTTTTCTTCTTCTGCACATGCGCAGAAGCCGAGTTTCCGGCACTGCGCATGTGTCGCCATCTTGTTTTTGGCTTTGTTTTTTGGAATTTTTTTTGGATTTTTCAGCACTGCGCATGCATGCGTGCGCAAAGCGCGCTTGCGCCAACACGGCACGTCCACACGGCGCGTCCACACGGTGTGTCCACACAGCGCGGGAGGAAGCGAACCAGCAGCGAGGTAAGTTAGAACCAACCCCTGATGTACAGGTCCCTTACAACTCTCCCCAGCTCTTCCAGCACAGAAAAGAATGTTATTATACAAAATATACTTTGGCTGACTAGAGCTCTCCTCTTGTAGCACTAACTCCCTGAATATCCATTGAAAAGACCCTTGCGGCAGCATTTCAGCAGGTTTAATTGAATCCTTCATAATGCTTTTTTTTTAAGGTTCATTCACATTTTTTTTAATATTACATCAATGTTCTGTTATAAGAAGGTATTGAATCAACGGGATAATTCATCTTAACCTAATTAGGGGCAGGGGAGTTGTAGTACTTATTAAGGGGGGAAACAAAGCCTAATTCTGAAGTGAGTCTGCACTTTTCCTTCCAGGCGCTTACAGGGAAATGTTGCTTCTTCTTCTTTCTGACGTTCCATGGTGAAACCACCAATAATATGAAAATAAACTACACCTGGGGCAATCCAATATTGTACTAACAGTCTGTCTCTGATTAACCCCCTTTATCGCTGCATGCATCGTATTAGTTCGTTTCAAAGAATTCACAGAGAAATTCAGACTTCAGCCTTAAAACAGAAAGTAAAAACACAGCTGATTCAAATTACTCGCTGACCACATGCACTGGGTTAAGTAATAAAATATGGAAGCAGTAAGATATGTAATGCTTTATTAAGCTATCTCAGATACAACAGCATGCATACCAATTATGCCTGCAGGCTACTGAATGCCTAAGTAAAAGTTGTGCTAGACCACCCAAAGAGGCAGCTAAACCGAACCTGTTCTTCACTCCGCAAAATAGACATCTATAAATAAAAAGCAAAATGCTACAAAAACCCCTGTTTGGGCCAATCTGCCTGGGAAGTTCACATGTTTATCAAATGTACATCGTCTTAACACAGGCCTATTCTGCTTGGCATTGTTTGAGACCTTTTTTAAAAAAAAAAAAAAATCTGTTCGTGATGTGGTTTTAAGCCTGGCTTAGGGCTCAAAGTTTATGCATGTTCAAATAAAAGAGCTTAAAAATGAAATAAAGACCAGAGAGATGGGTGAAATTGAAAGGGGTGTGTGTGTGTGTGTGTGTGTGTGTGTGTGTGTGTGTGTGTGAAGGAAGAAGACGAATTGCCTGTGCTCCATATCAAAGTCATGTGTTTGTATTACATGTGTGTGTGTGAGACAGAGAATATATAATATATGGATACTGTGTGTGTAAACACCCGCAGACGTACTCGTACAGAAACTGACAAGTAAAATCATTTGCCCATTTGCTGCCTAAAGAAACAGAATGTTTCTGCTCTTGGGCTCTTGTGCATATACAATTGAATCCAGTAAGGGTGGGAGGATCAAAGGGCAGGTCTGATCATAATACTGAAATTGACAATTTACGGGCCCCTTCTCATAAACGAGAGCTGCAAAATGTGGATTTTAACCAGATCAGTGTGTTCAGGCAGTCGTTTCTGAATTACTTTAAACTAACACGAGCCCATTTTATATTGTCCTCCCAATCTTGTGATGCCCTTAGCATGTAAACGTAGACTAGTAAAACAGAACACTACAGAGTGTGTAAGGAAGAGATTGTAATAAACAAAGCAAAATGACGTGGGCTCTTTTTCACTCCAAAAATCCAGCTGAAAGACGTATTGTCAGAGTGTAACAGCAGACGAAAGACTTTATAAATGAAGGATCAGATGTTAGACATGACTTTTGAAACAGAACACAGCATGTCCTTCAGCAGGGTCTGGTAAACATGGAAGTCAACAGTGACTGCAAAACGTAATTAGGTATTAAGCCAATTCAGGGAGGATAAGGTTATTAGTGGCTTCTAGTCATAATTCAGAACAGCTATAATATTATCGGTTGTATCAAAGGCAGCACGATTCTGAGAGACACTCATTGGGGATCCTAAGTTGTTGCCCCAAGGTGTTCCTGTCCATGTACAACCCAGTGTAGTTATACATCCTGGAAACATTGAGATCAGGATTTCAGGTCTGGAAACAATCCTTTCCTAACCAATAATCTCAACATCCAATCTGAAATGTACAAAGGAAAGAATTTATCAGAAACTTCACTACAACCTGCAGGGTATTGCAAATGAAAATGCCTCAATTTTTATAACAAGGTGGTGCCAATCCCATATTCTGAATTCAAAAAACTACACTTGATTCATCGGGCAGATACTATTGAAGTCTCTTCTACAGCTCTGTGCTAATAATATATGCATGCGACTGTGTCTTATTTGAAGGGTTTTTAGAGGATAATCTTTGATTTGAGGAGTGGGCAAACTGTGACCCTCCACTTGTTGCTGAATTCCTTCCCTCCCTCCCAATTACACTTGATGGTTGAAGTTCCTCAGAAGAGTAGGTCAGGAACACATGAAAATCCACTGGCTTCCTACTCCTACATTTTAAGGTAAAGAAACAGAGTTCAAAGATCAGAACCTTACTGGGGAAGAGCCAACTACACATACCAGACTGCAAATCACAATCCTATCGCTTATGTCCTTTTTAACCATGTTAAGGCAAACCTGTATCCTCTTTCGTGATCCTTAATGCTGCATTTCCTTTTTTTTAAAAAAATTATGCCAAAGAGGGTGCTTCCTGGTGCTCAGAGTATTGTAGTTCAGTAACAAGCGTAGGCTCCTTCTCGGTTTAATATATTCAAAGGGACAGCTCTTCAAAAAACAAAAACAAAAGAATATCTTCAAGGATTATGTAGCATGTGGTTGGTGATGACCAAACATGGCTCTTGGGCTATACCGGTATTTAGTTTGTTGTTTTCAACTTTCTATCAGCTACATCTAGATAATCTTTTGTCTACCTTTCAGCCCTACCACGCTATGGTTCAAATGTACAGGGATGGAATTCTGTTCCAGTTATGTTTGCTGGAAGGCACACCCAGCCCTGCCTATGATCTCTGGAGATCGCTTGTTCACCTCTTTCCGGCAAATGCTAAGGAACAGTTCAGTGCCTTTTCCAAGGCCACACAGGGAGTAGCTAGCATAGCCAGGATTAGAGGAATTCAGGAATACTGGCTGTCAGCCCTATCTGCTAAAAGAATTCCCTTGTCACTGAAGAAATTTGGGAGGTAGGGGTGGGGTGGGGTGGAATAGGGTACATATGGTTTCTGACAAGTGTCCCAGAGGATCACACTGGGTGGGTTTTCCAAATAAAGAGCAGCAGCCTGTTAGGAGAAGAACAGAAATTGCCACTGACAGACAACCGCCAAGCTTACAATAGCAAGTTCAGCAAATGATTGCTCTTTTGCAATACATTTATAAAGAGTTGTTTGTTTTATCATCTTTATTTGAAACAGATTAGGCCGAAGAAGAACTTCTGGAAAGTGGTTTTTAATCAAGATGCCTGGAATTTGATTAGTTGTGCTTTGCAATCGGCAACAGGGTCATTCTCAGGGGTGGGCAACCTGCGACTCTCCAGATGTTGCTGAATGTCAACTCCCAGTAGGCATAGCCAGCAATGTCAGTACTGAGGCATGCTAAGAATTATAATTTGGTAACATCTGGAGGGCCACAGGTAGCTCACCTGCCTGCAGCTAAAGATACATCTTAAAGCAGACACTTTCAGGGCTGATATCATGAAACAGTGTAGCTGTTTCTATCTGCGAAATAGCTACCAGAGCATTGTTGACATGCATCAATTGCACAGATTGGAAGTGTTTGTCTTTCTGTTTTCATTGTAATTTATACACGAACTATTCCTATGCATCTGGCCCATTTTTCAGAACATCATGTGACTGTAATGCTGCTTTCTTGATTAATATACTTTTTAAATCTTAGGACAAAATGGGAAGAAATTTGCAGCAATAATAGTCCAGAATAAATTGGACAAATTGCAAAACTTATTAATTAATATTATATTGATATTGATATTGATATTATTAAAAGGAAAAAAAATAGATCCAGGAAACAACAGACCCATCAACCTGATCTCAATACCAGGGAAGATTCTGGAAAAGATAATCAAGCAACGAATCAGCGAACACCTAGAAGCAAACAAAGTAATAACCAAAAGCAAACATGGGTTTGTCAAAAACAGATCATGCCAGACAAATCTTATTGCATTCTTTGACAAAGTGACAAAATTAGTGGACCAGAGGAATGTTGTCGATATAATTTACTTGGACTTCAGTAAGGCATTTGATAGAGTAGAGCATAACCTACTACTTGATAAAATAGAAAAATGTGGGTTAGACATTATCACCACCAGATGGATTCGTAACTGGCTGACCAACTGCACTCAACGTGTAGTCCTCAATGGAACTGCATCTACATGGAGGGAAGTATGT
>QLTV01002530.1:1249450-1259566 GCA_003457575.1 Thermophis baileyi
CAGCCTGTTTTGGTCGCCACGATGTAAAAAGGATGTTGAGACTCTAGAAAGAGTGCAGAGAAGAGCAACAAAGATGATTAGGGGACTCGAGGATAAAACATATAAAGAACGGTTGCTGGAACTGGATATGTCTAGTCTTATGAAAAGAAGGACTAGGGGTGACATGATAGCAGTGTTGCGATATCTCAGGGGTTGCCACAAAGAAGAGGGAGTCAAACTATTCTCCAAAGCACCTGAGGGTATAACAAGAAGCAATGGGTGGAAACTAATCAAGGAGAGAAGCAACTTAGAACTAAGGAGAACTTTCCTGACAGTTAGAACAATTAATCAGTGGAACAACTTGCCTCCAGAAGTTGTAAATGCTCCAACACTGGAAGTTTTTAAGAAAAGATTAGATAACCATTTGTCTGAAGTGGTGTAGGGTTTCCTGCCTAAGCAGGGGGTTGGACTAGAAGACCTCCAAGGTCCCTTCCAACTCTGCTATTCTAAAAAGAATGGAGAGAGAGAGAGAGAGAGAGAGAGAGAGAGAGAGAGAGAGAGAGAGAGAATCTAAATTTTCCCTATTTTTCATGCTAGTTTTATTGTTTGCTGATGTTTAATAAATGAACATCAAGCTATATTTGTGGTAGCTGAACTGAATAATACATACAGTATGTGCATTTGCTCTGATCTGGATATGGAGACTGACTAGGAGTGTGCTAGGTACAAACTAAATGGAAAGTTATCTACAGTACTTTTCCAACAAATAGTATGGTCTAACAAATAATGCAATCAAAAAATTTATATTCCTAAAATCATAGACAAAAATCTCATTACACACACTAAATTTTTCTCCAGAGCCAAGGCAGCCTATCTGGGGATCATCATTTGATCTCATAACAACCCTGAAAGGTAAGTTATGCACAGACATAACTGAAAGTCACCTGGCAAATTTTCAGGGGACTCTCTCTGGCTGTAGTCCAACAGCTTAATTGCTAGCTAAAGATATTGAACCAGGAGATAGAGGAAGAAATTTTTAAGAGTAATGGTACCTCTTGAATGTGGTGGAGCTGATCTGGGGGTGTTTCTTTAGATATATAAGGGAGGAAATTACTGGTCAGACTAATGAACCTCAGATTGTCATGCAAAAGACAAAGCAGAATGGTTTTTTGTTGTGCCATCATGCAGGACTAGAATAAATCTGCAGAAAAGCAGATATGTTCTTCATTCCCAGAGAAATTTCCAACAGTAATGGCTATTTACTAATGGAACAGGGTCTCTTGCTCGCAACTGTGGCTGAAACTAAGTTTATCAGTTTTTAATCCTGAAATAGGCAATTTTCTGAAATTGCCTATTAATCATCTTAAAGCTGTTAGAGACCTTCAGATCAGCATTGGATTGCTCCCGGTTTGGCCCGGTTCTGCGAACCGGTAGCGGTGGCGGCAGGAGGCTCCGCCCACCCACCCGGGACGCTTCTGCGAACCGGTAGCAACGGGTTTTAGAACCCACTACTGCTTCAGATCAACAAGTTTGAAAAGCTGTGGGTGAGTTTAGCATCAATTCTGAACTAAAAAATAATAATTATAAGCTTAAAAACTTAAAGAATTGAAATAAACAGCCAAAAACTAAACAAGATTTTGATCCTAAGAAAGTTATAAATGGATTATGGGTTCAGTTAAATTTTATATATTGACTTTTAATTTTGGAATTAACTATAAAAACTAAATAGCTTCTCATAGGAACTTGAATTATTTTGGCTATCTTGGGTTATTGTAAGTCATAACAAAGATAAGCAACTTTGTGGATTTGCTTTTGGAAAAGGGATGGGATGTTTGTAACCTTATAAGGTGGAAGAGCTACTAAATTTGTCTATAAGTATTGAAGGTTGTATAACCTTTATTTTTTTTTCTTTATTATATTCTTTCTTTTTTTTTCTTGCTTTTTTATTCTTTTTTTTTCTATGCCCTTTTTCTTTGTTTAATTTATATTAGGTATACTATTATATTTAAAATCCTTAATAAAAAAATAAAATAAAGTAAAATAAAAATAGAGCAATGGAGCAGGGTCTTTAAGAAGATAGCTGACTCTACTAGGAACCATTCGTAGGCTGCTGCAGTAACCAGCACTGCATAAATTTTAATTTATTAATTTATTTAAATATATTGACCACCCCACTCTAAATTTCATCTTTTCCATTTTCTTTACTCCTTCAGTATCAGCTATCCTATCTACCTAACATATCTGGAGGACTAACACACAGTGTAGGACCAAATATTGCCATAGTAAGATAAAAACATGGTTGAAACTGCCTGCCCAAGGTGTGGTAATGTAACAGTTATGAAAAGCAGCCTTGAATACTAGGAATGGTGTAAAGGGCAATGGCTTATCCCTTTCTTGTCTCTGTAGTCCCCTCTCTAAAAGCCATTCCTTAAATTGTTTTTCATCTCCTGCAGGATTCAGTATATCTTTGCTTTTATATGTTTGTCCTCCATTTACCTATTCCTACATGTGATTAAGGTGTTTCAAAACCATTGACAACAGTACTATTCAATTACCTCCCATACACTTGAGATTCATAATTTAGGTGATTGATCAATGATCTCAAAAGGTTAGTTAGAAATTATACCATCCTGACATACCTTTATCTCAGGATTTCATTCCGTCTCTTCATAATAATTTAAATCACTCTCTAAGTGATGATAGAACACACAGTTTTTCTTACTGCAGTGACCTCTCACTGTTTAAGTGGCAGGTGCCTTTTAAAATGATTGGAGCATGGTCAATGTGACTATCAAGTCCAATGTCAAGTGATGACAAAAAGAAAATGTGATTATATCCACAGAGGAAGTCTTGTTCCTATCATTGTTTGGATAAATCTTTGTATCTAATAAGAGTTAGGTGCACAAAGGCTGGTAATAAAATCTGAGCATTTGAAATTCTTAACATGATTAAAGGACCCTTCCTTGTAGCCATGTTAATATGAATTCCTCACATCCTTGAGATGGCAACAAATAAATTCAAATCGCAATAACAACATGCTGTCCTGAATGTCAAGCTTTACTCTGCTTAGTAACAAGGCCTGCAACTGGGGCTATCTGTACAGATTTAATGGAAAACAAGTCAAGGAAAGCAATGGTGGATACTTGATATGGCTGCCCATCTCAACAATGACTCTTACAGCCTATAAAAGTTGAAAAACCAACTAAATAAAAAAAATCTACTATAATTCAAACAACCAAAGTATAGGAATGAGAAAAAATCTTCCCCTTTTGTAACAATCAAACAACAAACAGAGGTTAGTAACATCCTGGTCCAAATGCCTGTGGAATTTCAAGTCCCTTATGAAAGAGTAACAGGGTGGGGTCATCCAAGTATCTGGGGGATGCTGTCTATAGAACAGGGCAAAGAAGGCACAACTCCTGGGTCCATCAAGATAACATTGCTTAATAGAGCAGTCCCAGAACAAAGTCCCAGGAGAGAACAAAACACTGGAGACAGTCCCACAAACAGCCAGGCCCTATACCATGTAACAGTGATAATCAGCACCTTCAACTGTGCCAGGAATGTCTAATGCAGCTCATTGATCAACAATGTTATGTGAGAACAATGTTCTCACTCCACTCTACTCTAGACCAACTACTCAATTCAGAAACCACTGCAAAGGTCCTCCAAGCTATGGTTGACACCTACTCTTTGAGCAGAAGTAATGTCCGAGAGGACCTCCTAACTGCATACCAACTCTACATGCAGACCCACACAGAGTTAAACATGGAAATCATCTTTTGAAAGAATGCTAAACCTGCTTTCAAAAATAGCCAGCCTGATAAGTTGTAGGTTTCAAATGTGTGGAAAGCATGTAGCATGGAGTATCAAGGGCCCCTTCTCCTCTTTAACGCTCTGTTGCTCTTGGTGCTTGTGACCTCTTAACCCCTTGTCAGTTTTATCCGTTCACCTGGGCTCTTATGAGCCCAGAAATTGTTTTAGAGATCTGCAAAGAGACAGGGAGAGAAGACTCAGAAATAATATATCAGGTCAATCTGATTGAGATTCCAGTTACAAAGGAGGAATAAAGCTGGAAATTGTTATGATGCATACGGTATACAAATGCTGCAGTGACTGGCATACAGAACTATCCCATGGAATTCATTTGAGATAGAAGCAGCAACACATATCTGGAAGAACCTGTCTTTCTTTCCTGATTTACACTGACCCTCTGTCAGGATTATCCCATATGGAAAACTTGGAGAGAATCTAGCAATCTGGCAGCATCTTCCTTTGCATCCACATTTGAAGGCACATTCAAAAATTCAGGAACATTGAAGCTTCAAGAGCCCACATATCTTTCTGAAGTGATCTGCTTTGGCTCAGAATTTGGGATTTGTCCAAAGCCAGTATACACCCCTAGAGTATATATTGTTTCTAGGTGCATCATTCAAATGACATGTATGTCTAGAGCAATGGGCTAAGAAACATAGCAGGCTCCTGTGGCAGTTCCTGTGTCTGTCGAGGCTGAATTAACTGGAGATACAATCGCTCTGTGCCATATTTCAGCTGTGTACTTTTGAAACTCATCTGGAAGGCAGATGAATGAAGAGGCAGAAAAATTAAAGGTAGGGGATAATACACAGAGAAGCTCTGGGATTCTTTGTTTAAAAACCAAATCATACCCAGGAGCTGAACCTTCACATCTCCCATAATTTAATAATCAATTTTGTGCCCTTGCTTTTGCCATCAGTGATGATTCAACATAATTTTAAAAGAGAAAAGTTTTATTTATGGATAAGAGATTTTCTCTGAATATTCTCACAGCAAGGCACCAAGTATGCAAGATTATCAGTAAATATTTTTATTGTTTTCAATCACAATAAATCATGAAAGAATAATATAGATATTATTACTGCTTTACACCCTAAAATGGATGTACAGCATAGTTTGCAAAAATTAAAATCAAGGTACCACTTCAGAGCATTACAAATAAAATATTCTGGAACCTTTGATGGAGTAAAAATGTCTTGCCCGTTAGCCTAAAAGTGATGAGAAGATACATTGGCTGAATCCTAATTTATCTCCGAAGGCTCTTCTCCACATTTCCTTACACACATGCAGTGTTTCAAAGGCCCTTCTGTTTATTAAAGGCCTTTCTTTTAAATAAATTAGATTTAAACCCCCTGTTTCTTCCAGAAATTGCAGGTCACATACCCACAGTTTTTCAGTTTTTTCAGTAATTATAACTCTCAGAAATAGATTTCAAAAATGGTTTATGTTTCATATTAGCTGTATCAGTAGATTTACTATCTTAAAATATTGAGCAAGTTCTATACTGACACTTTATGGATATATTTTAGTTTCTACAAATGTCACCATTGTCCTGTATATTCTTTTCTGAATATATTAGCACTGTTATATTGTTGTGGTAGTTATATCCTCTGGTTATTATATTCACCAACAAAATACATATAATAAAAAAAAAGTTGTGTGTGCTTGTGGTTATTGTTGTTTCTTGTGTGTTCATGTAATTCTTGACTCCTGATAATTGCCTGGACAAATCCCTGCCAGGGTTTTTTGGGGGGGGGGCAAACATATTTTGGAAATGGTCTGGCCTTGCTTTCTTTCTTCCTAGGGTTGAAAGAGAATTACTAGCCAAAAGTCATGTAGTTGTCTTTGTGCTTAGGGCAGGAACAGAACTCAAAGTATCCTGATTTCTAATCTGATGCCTTAATCTATTGCCCGAAACTGGCTCTCAGGTTAAAAGTTACCCAGCGCATCTTCAAAGTGGAAGATAAACTTGAACCTAGGGCTCTCTTGCCTAGGTCCATTCCATTAACCTCTATATATGTACTATATTGGTGTTCTGTTGGCTCCATTGGCAAAGCTGCTCCAGTCCTGATGCCAATCTCTGGGCTGTCAAAATAACAAAATAACAGAGTAGGAAGGGACCTTGGAGGTCTTCTACTCCAACCCCCTGCTTAAGAAGAAACTCTATGCCATTTCAGACAAATGGCTGTCCAGTCTCTTCTTAAAAAGCCTCCAGTGATGAATTCTCCGGTGAAATCAGCACCCATGATTTCTGAAGGCAAGCCATTCCACTGTTAATTGTTCTCACTGTCGGGAAATTTCCCCTTAGTTCTAAGTTGGTTCTCTTCTTGGTTAGTTTCCATCCATTGTTTCTTGTTCTGCCTTCAGGTGCTTTGGAGAATAGGTTGATCCCCTCTTCTTTGTGGCAACTCCTTAGTTATTGGAACACCCCTAGTCCTTCTTTTCATTAAACTGTCCTTGGAAGCATCGTTAGTTCTGACTCTTTTTAGGGAAAGGCTTAAATCATTTCTCTTGAGTCAGGCTTTCTGAGTTGTACTATTAATTATCTGACTTGCATTTACAATTTTAATGGCTTATATTTTATTGCAGACTATTTGCCTCTTTGAGTCCCCTATGGGTAGAAAGAATAATAGAATTCCAATTGGCCACCCAGCGCTATTAGATCTGTAGGCTTGTAGAGGAGTTAAACTTTGCCTTGGATGCTTTTTGGTATGCCACCTATTCTGTAAGAATATACACAGTCTATATTGAGATGGTTTATAACAGGGGTCCCCAACTCACAGGGTGCGGCCCACTACTGGGACATGGCCTGTTCGAAACCAGGCCACAGGAGAGATGGACAAGCACATGAGCTCCCTCCGCATGTGCGAGTGGAGCTTCACTCACGGAAGAGCCAAGGTGGCGCAGTGGTTAGAGTGCAGCACTGCAGGCTACTTCAGCTGACTGCTAGCTGCAGTTCGGCGGTTCAAATCCCACCAGGCTCAAGGTTGACTCAGCCTTCCATCCTTCCGAGGTGGGTAAAATGAGGACCCAGATTGTTGGGGGCAATATGCTGACTCTGTAAACCGCTTAGAGGGGGCTGTAAAAGCACTGTAAAGCAGTATATAAGTCTAAGTGCTATTGCTATTGCTATGCAAGTGCAAGTGCCTGCCATGACTCCCATGAGTGGAGCTTCGCGCGTGAGCACAAGCACCCTCTACTCACGCATGAATCTCCATTTGCGCCCACCGCTCACACAAATGGAGTGGTGCACATGCATGTGCAACTGTCTCCCGCCCCGCACCAGAACGGTTTATAATATATGGCTGTACTGGGAACTGGAAAGCTGGAAATGTTGGAGACCGCTGGTTTATAATATATGGCTATATTGGGAACACATTTTGAAAAGTCCCATGCTATTCATTAAGCAAAGCAGATTTCTGTCAGGGTAGAAGATGCCAAATGGGGTTGCTGGCATGCAGGCTATAACAGGGACAATATTTTACCAGAGTAATTGGATATGAAAATCATAAAAGTAATTACTGGGCTGTAGATTCTTGTATCTGCTTTGGTGCTGATTTGTTTAAGAGTAATGAAACTGAAATATCTTGGCTACTGTTACATAGATACAGAAAAGTCTGTTTGACGTAAAGATGAAAACATAATATGAAATGTGATGACACTTTCTTCTGGTCTCCTTTTAGAGGAATCTGTCTTTTTACTATATCGTACATTCAGTATCACCCTTGGCAATAGCTTCAGTACGACGCTGCCTGTGGTTTCCTACATACACAGTGAAGAGAATGTGAGAAGCATTTGGAAGCAATTTCAGTATTCAGTTATGTTTTTCTACTAGCCATTTTCTACTTTAATTTTAAGTGGAATAGCCATCTGTAGAGTCAATCTCTAAAGAAAGACAAATTGCTACTTACTGGCAAAGATTTAATATCTTTGTCTTTTAAACAACGTCAGGCATAATCCATGAAAGGCCTTTCATATGAGGCACTGGGAAAAACTGCATAGCAATAGCAATAGCAATAGCAATAGCAATAGCAATAGCAATAGCAATAGCAATAGCAATAGCAATAGCAATAGCAATAGCAATAGCAATAGCAATAGCAATAGCAATAGCAATAGCAATAGCAATAGCAATAGCAATAGCAATAGCAATAAGACTTATATACCGCTTTACAGTGCTTTACAGCCCTCTCTAAGCGGTTTACAGAGTGAACATATTGCCCCCAACAATCTGGGTCCTCATTTTACTGACCTCGGAAGGATGGAAGGCTGAGTCAACCTTGAGCCGGTGGGACTTGAACTGGCAAACTGCTGGCAATCAGCAGTCAGCAGAAGTAGCCTGCAGTACTGCATTCTAACCACTGCGCCACCACGCATGGAGGAGCAGGCTACAGGTACTCCTTGACATGCAACCGTAATGGAGCCAGCCCATTATGGTTGTATATTGTGATGTCGTAAAATGGGATGGTCATATCATCCAGTCAGAGCTGAAGAAGCTTCTTGGATGAGAAGTGAAACGTCTTCAAAGAAAAACCAGAAAGTCCAGTTGCCTCTTGAAAAAAGCACCTTTGGGACAACTATGACCTGGATGACTGAGAATCTCCATAGATCCATTTAGTTGTCATGGTGTTTGTTTTACGACTGCAGCACTCACTTAATGACTGTCACAAAAAAGACATAAAATCAGGTCAGTCATATGACCATCTCATTTTACGACCATCATAATATACGACCATAAGGTTGCATGTCAAGGACTACCTGTAGCCTGATCCTCCATGCAACTGTCCAGCACTCACTCCACTGCCATTCTAAAGTTATCAGATTGATGACCATCACAACATTGTACAGTAACAAATTCCATCAAGTACTTTCTTTTACTGATCCCGAGTCTCACCTTATCATTTCTATGAACAACCCTAACTTCTAAGATTGTTCATCTCATCCATAGTGTTTTTTATGTCTATACCGTGTCTCTCAACTTAGAGTCTTATGCATGCATAGCAACTGTGCCATGGTAGCCAGGGATTTGTGTCTCAACAATTCTGCAGAGCATTTAAAATAAGGGAAAGTTTTTCTAAACCCAAATCAGATGTCTTCTTCATTTGTCTTATTTCCTGACCTGAGGGTCCATGCATGTCTTAATGTTAACTATAGAACGGATGGGTACGTGATAATTTCTTTGCCAAAGAAAAAGGATTATCCAATTATATAGACCAGATCCATTGCTAAGTGCCCTTTACTAAAGTCCTCACTCCATGTAGCAAATTCTGCAGCCATATCAATGAGTCTTAGTCTTTAGCTGTTTATCTTTCCCCCCAAAACAGCTTCCCCCTTGTATTTAAAACAGTGTGATTTATGACAGTGAATAAGTTGACATAGTAGACTAAAGTAGGGTTTGTGGATCATTCTGTTTGCCAAAACAGTGAAATAAGTAGGAGACTAAAATTAAAGATTAACAGGTCTCCTTAGTTTACATATTTTACAATCTTAAGAGAGGGCTATAAATTCCTTATCTTTATTTTGAGCTGCACTGATGCTAAATAATTTCCTCTCTGTAAGAATCATTACTTGATGTGATATATTGGGAAGAAGAAGAAATGTTTTCATCATACTTATTTATGTCAGAAAGAAATCATCAATATTTTAAAAAGACTCAGAGATATGAATGTCTAACATTGTTTTATATCTCCAAGATGCAACTCTATATACTCACTTGGGACTAAATTCCACTGATTATAGTCAACCTTGCTTCTGAATAGATACACACAGAATTGCTTTGCTTGTCTTGGTTGGCTTATTCTACTGTTGATTTCATGTTAGTATTGTCGTTTTAATTAGGGCACTATAACACTGAGGTTTTTTCATTGTTTGACGGTGAGGGTATAAATCCCATTGAATGCAACAGGCTTATTTCTGATCCCGAGTACAAAATTGCAGCCCAACTTGGCTTGATAAATGATATGCATCATTCTATCACACATCATGCTGAGTCTTTTGAATTCCACTCCCTTTAGTTTCACTGCAGGAGCACTTGGGAGACTTGGAAAAAAATAAACAGGTCCTTTTATAATATAAGAAAGTCATATATATCATTGCAAGTAGGTCCAGGAATCTTGACCTCTGAAGTATTAAAATCAGCCAAGCTCAACAGCTGCAGATTATGCAGGAAAGCACAATGTGGTGTGCAGTATTATGCCATTCTCTTACACCCACATTCCCCCCTCCCACCTCCCGCAGACCACACCATACAATAAGCTTTCAGATTCTTTTGGCCAAGGACCACAGGCTTTGTGAAACCCACCAAAGAGCCTTCCCTCTTGCTTT
>QLTV01002530.1:1290236-1308115 GCA_003457575.1 Thermophis baileyi
CCACTGCCAAAACGGTCTGCTAAGCCTCTGCATAACTTAACAACTTATTTTGCCCCAGAGGATCACCTCTGTGATCCTTCAAAACATGAAAATGAGGGAAACTATTTCAATCCCCAGTTATGTCATCCTGTTCTGTAAATATACAAACACACCGTACATAACATTTCTACTAGAAGGGCAAATTTAGTGGCTCCAAAACATTATATGATTTTCATGTGCACCTTTCCATTTTAAATTTGGATTTGTGAAAGGTTTGAAAAAATAAAAAGAAGGTTCCTCATTTTGATTAATTTAGACAATCATTCATCTCCAAATTCAAGTGGAAGGACAGGAAGATATAATTGATATGATTTGTAACAACTTTATCTAATCTCTTTTTCCATGGTGTCTAATTAGGTTCTAGTTTTGAGAATTTGTATCTTATACTGGACAACAGTGGACATACAGGATTCCACATTGCCTCCTATCAGAGTGCTATTTAACAGACATATGAAAAAAAACCTGGGTTTTATTATTTGAAAATTTAAGATAGGGTTTCATCGATATAGCAGAGATATCAAGTTCAGATGATGAGTGGAAGTACTAAATAATGAAATCTAAAAAGATGTCTACACCAAATTGAGGTACCATTGATAAGTGATTTATCCAGGTCACATTAGATAAGACTAAATTTAGGCTACTCCTAAATTCATCATTGCTGCTAGAAGTCCAATTTGTAGGATTACCTCCATCTGGCTCTATGCTATCTACTTGCACATCAGCTGAAGGCATTTTAACAAATACTTTCACCATCTGAAAGAAAACAAATAAATATTTGAAAAAAATACTTCCTTAAACAATGTCATTCTAAGTGTAGAACTTTCCCTAGAGAGAATACTCAGAAGAGTAGTGATTGAAATAAAATCAACAAAAAGTCTAATGACATTTTAAAGGCTACATTATGCTCCATACAAATGTTTCATGCCATAATACACTTGCTAGCCCCTAACTATCATCAGAATATTTGTTCTTGCCCAGCACAATCAGCTACACATATTTCTACACTGTTCTGTTTAGCAAACACTTCACAAATTAGAGAATTTGCTCTGACTGTGAACTGTTTCCCTTCAAAATGTCCTTTTTGCTTTCTTGAAGTTTCCTGCTTTTGCATGCTTCTTTGGTAGCCTTCTTCTTTATGAAACAACTTATTAGGTGCATCTTAGAGATTTCATGGTTGACGGGTCTGATTTTGGAACACACATTTCTGGAGATAGATGGAATCCAAAGAATTTTGAAAAAGGGAACACAAAGACAAACGACTGAGAACTTCCCTTAATGATGTCTGGAAGATACTGAACAGTATCTTTCACAGAAGATATATTTTATGTGTCATATTAGATTGCATGCCGATCAATTAAGGCACAGCCTATGTAAACACATCATCTGAATTCTGAAAAGGAGCTGGGGTGAAGCCGGGTGTCAGGGTAAAACAGAGGATAATAATAAAAAAAAAAGTTTTCGATTTATGTCTCTAAATTGGAAACTTCATGCTTACACCTGACTAAACCATCAGCCTGAAATTTTAGCTCCACTCCCACAAAAAAAAGTCTGAAACCTTATCCCATCTTTGTTTAACACAAGCCAATCAAGGCAGCCTAATGAAGTCTGCAGATGGCAACAAACCCAAGCCTGGCTTGGTTGTTTAAATTCTATTGGGCTTTCTTGGGCTTGTTTTTGCATATACTCTCTCATTCCTAATATCCCCCTGAAGGAACTAAATGAAATGACTCACAGAGTTATATTCCACCCCCACCCCCACCCCCTTTCAGTTTGGCAGCAAGCGTGTAACTGCAGCACCTTGCTTGTTGAAGCTTCATGCGGAACCGCGGACACAGTGTTTGTTATTCTACATTCGCCGCGGCCTTCATAAATTCTGACAAATATTAAACAAGCATGGCAGGTGGTCAACAAATAGGCCGGGTATACAGCAGAGAGCTTTTCCCTCAGTTGTTAGCCCAGCCTCTTGAAACGCCATCCCCGCGCCTGGCCTTATTTGTCATGATCATCCCAATTGTCGTTTTACTAAGAGTCAGCAGTTCTCCTGGAGAAGTACAAGTTGACTCTCTCTCTCTCTTTTTCCTCCTCGCCTCTCCTTATAGCGCACCATAAGGAGCTGGTTAAAACCCAATAAATCAACAGTGAAATGCGGGTAACAGCCTTCCCTGTAAAATCAACATGAATTCTGTTCCTGCCGGGAGACTTCTGACAGCATTGCTGAAGTCTTAGTGCTCACAGCCAAATTGTGTGGGCAGTGGCGGTGGGGGGGGGGACTTTTTCCGAATCCGCCACCCATTTTTTCTTTGTTTCTTCCTTGGGTATGTTGTTTTGCTATCCTTGGAAATCAGTAAGCAGGGCCTTGGCCTCAGCAGGAACTCTTGAGGCCTGGTTCAGAACCCTCCTGCATCTCCTTTGCTCTTGCTCTCCCTTTCCAAACATGCACCCCTCGTGCTCGGCAGGGGGAAGAAAAACAATCTTGATTCAAGATGTGCTAAACTTGTTTGCAGCAATTTTATCTGACAGGCAAAATCGAATTAAAAGATGAATGGCCCATGGCATCTGTAGGGCTGTGGATACTTGGAACTGCTGGAGAATTAACTGGAGCTGAGGTTAGCTGAGGTAGTTCGGATGTGGAAAATCCTAAAAAGGATAACAGAATAACAGAATTGGAAGGGATCTTGGAGGTCTTCTAGTCCAACCCTCTGCTCAAGCAGAAGACCCTATCCCTTTTCTGACAAGTGGCTGTCCGGTCTCTTCTTAAAAAGCCTCCAGCGATGGAGCAGCCACAACTTCTGGAGGCAAGCCGTTCCACTGGTTAATTTTTCTCACTGTTAGGAAATTTCTCCTTAGTTCTAGGTTGCTTCTCTCTTTGATTAATTTCTATCCATTGTTTCTTGCCTTTCCTTCTGGTGCTTTGGAAAATAGGTTGACCCCTTCTTTATGGCAGGTCCTCAAATATTGGAACACTGCTATCATGTCATCCCTAGTCCTTCTTTTCACTAGTCTAGACCTACCCAATTCCTGCAACTGTTCTTCATATGTGTTAGCCTCCGGCCCCCAGGGAATGCAAAGAAAAGTAGCAGAGATTATTAATCTGTAGGATTTTACAAATAATTTAAAAAGGACACAATTTCTTCTGATATGTAATGTTTGTATATTGGATTTTGTTGGACTTTCTCTCTCTTGACCCTTGATTTCAACCAGGGTCTATTTTGTGCATGGTTTTGTGATAGTGGTGGTGGTGTTTTAATGCCATAGGTTTTCCCTTTAGCTAATTTCTTGGACTGACTAAATTGGGTGATTAAAATTTCGGACAGCCTCCAGTTTCCCCTCAGGACTGTATTTAATATCTGTAAAACTGCCACTTTGTCTTGCCAAGGTAAACATCGTTGCATTCAGTTCAAAGGTTAGCGGGCCAAAATGTTTTTCCTTTGCCTGAAAGGAATCTGTTTTGGGACTCCGAACCCAAGGCTTAAGGGAGGTGAGGGAGCGGTTCAGCTCCTCAGCATGGTGGCCAGCACTGCATCTGTGTACACAATGCTCTCTTCTCCCACACAAATACTAAAAATTTCTCATTAAAAATTATTGCTATGTCAACAGATGGGGCCATTGGCCCCTGATCTGGGAAAAACGTTCATGGGGTTGGGTGGCTGGGTGGGTTGTTTTCCTCCTCCCTTCTTTTCTTTTTCTTTCCTTTGCTGGGAAAGCAGCTCAGCAGGAGGTAAAAAAAGGGTAGGATATAAAGGTGAAGTCATAGGCTGCTGACTCCTGATTTTCTCATTCTCCGTCATCATGTAAGGTTGATGTTTCCATGTATTTGGCTCCATCGATCTTGGTTGACTGCTACTTCTTCCCGGTCATTACAAAGTGCCTATACATTATGATCCTGCATTGCCTCATGCAGCACAGTTCTTCATATGCTTTCAAATCAAGAGAGGCTAATTAAAGGCCCGTCGATCCCAGCAAACCCCCAAACTATATTTTTACTATTCTGGAATTAGTTCAAACACTGAGAAGTATTGCTTTCATATTTAAAAGCCGTATTGAAGCATTCATGAAGCCAGGAAAACCTTGAAAATCTTACAGTGTGTATGAATTAGAAACAAATAGTTATTTGCGGCTGTAAAAAGTCATTCTGAAGTAGTATGCTTTTTATATAATGATATGGCAAAATGTGTTGGTGAATCTTATTCGTTTGCTTTGATCTGCACCCAGGTCCTTCCACAAATTACTGAAGATTTTAAAAGCTGCTCAAACTATTCATCTATTTACTATCGTGGAAGAGTCTTGAATTACATCTATACTGAGTATATT
The DNA here is from genome assembly GCA_003457575.1 of Thermophis baileyi. Taxonomy (NCBI): domain Eukaryota; kingdom Metazoa; phylum Chordata; class Lepidosauria; order Squamata; family Dipsadidae; genus Thermophis; species Thermophis baileyi. The sequence goes on from QLTV01002530.1 coordinate 1,294,587, forward strand.
CATTTGGTTAATCATCTCTTTGATTTAAGTAGAAGCTCGGGATGACATTTGTTCAAAAATAAATGGCTTTTCAGATAAGCACCCTGTGCTGAGGACATGGTGTGAAATCTCATAAAATCTGCCAGCTTACACCTGAAAGCTGCAAGGACACATTTTGATTGCTGAGTTACTATGAAAATCTGGGTAGCAGTTCTATTGTACGGTCTAAGCATGCTGTCATTGTCACCAGGCCTATCATGCTTACAATAAATACATCTGCCATCAGCTGGCCTTAAGTTTATAAATGGCATGCTGCCCAGCCCAGCTGCTCCTAAAATACTGAACACAATACTGAGACAAGTCAATCTACAGCAAAAACTGGAAAGAAAGTCAACTAAATAAAGTAGTAATATACAGAGCAGACCTGATGTTTGTTATCATTTGAATTAATTCTTTTTGTTTAGTTCTTGTTATTCTTTCTCTTCTCTGTCTCCCAGTCTATCTTCATCTTCATTTTAAAGTAATAATCCCGTATCAGATTACTCCAATCAATCTCAGATTACTTCAATCAATATCCCCTGAATGGAGTTTGCCATGTACAAATGAGTTTATGTAATTGCTTGAAAAATTCTAAGGAAAGAGGGACACAGAGCATCTACTCTACTCTGCTGAGCCTTCCTCTCTTCTGATGGGGAGAGAGAGAGAGAAAGAGACAGAGAGAGATCTACAGGAATTAAATTTAAATAAAATAATATATATATATATAGGAATTAAATGTATAATTAAATGAATATATATACCGTGTTTCCCCAAACATAAGACCCTGTCTTATATTTTTCTGAATCCCGAAATAAGCGCTTGGCCTTATTTTTGGGGAGGTCTTTTTATTTTGGGGTGCGTGGAGCAAGATGGGGCTCCTCTTGCTGTCTTACCTGATTTCCAGCTCTGTCTCCCTAACCCTAACCAGAGGAAATGGCGGGGACTGGCTGCGCATGCATTTAAATATTTTTGGGGAGGGCTTATTTTTGGGGGAGGGCTTATTTTCAGGGGAGGGTTTATTTTTGCGGGAAGGCTTATTTTGGGGGGAAGGGTTTATTTTCGGAGGAGGGCCTGTTTGGGGAGGGCTTATTCTTGGGGGAGGGCTTCTTGTCAGGGGAGGGTTTATTTTTGGAGGAGGGCTTATTTTCAGGGGAGGGTTTATTTTTGGAGGAGGGCTTATTTTCAGGGGATGTCTTATTTTGGGGGAAACACGGTGTGTGTGTCTATATATGTGTGTGTGTGTATGTATGTATATGTATATATGTGTGTGTATATGACATTAGACGTGTGTGTGTGTGTGTATGTGTGTGTATGACATTAGAAAACATTAGACTTATAAGAAAGGATTTTTCCCCCAATCGACTGTGTCTGCTTGTATGTGCATTTTGATGCTTTTACTTTGCATATGCAAAGAGAGAGAGAGAGAGAGAGAGAGAGAGAGAGAGAGAGAGAGAGAGAGAGAGAGAGAGCACAAAAAGATCTACCCATAATTTGCTGTCTGAACCAAACTTTGCAAGCTATTGTCATAGTGTCTCAGCCTGCTCAGAATTTTCTTAAGCTGTTTTAGAGTGAAACCTGTATCAGGACCGGATAGGAGCAACTTAAAATGGTAAATTCAAGCATGCCCTGAGTAGATATGATCCATAGAGATGAATAATTTTGGGAGCTTCGATATATATATATATTTTCATCCAGGGGAAGCTACAATCCAAGAATGTTACTTAATATCCGTTTTCTGTTTCAGGAGAACATTAGCTGTGTTATCCTCAACCAACAGATGGCAGCAGACAGAATCCAGTAGCTCCTTATGGTTATGTAAGCTCTATGCAGAGAGTTTCAAGTTTATAGCTTTAAAATTCTCCTAAATCACTCTTAGTAATGACTTCATCACGTATGGAAGTGCATATTTAATTTTGTAATGTTAGCCAAGAGCCTTCACAGCAGAAGAGCTGGAGGGCAAAACAGCAATTTTCTGTTTCAAACGCTCATCGCAAGGGTAGTTCAGCTGAGCAGAAATCTAGTAGCAACCCTAATGCATGGGTGGGCAATCTGCAGGCCAAATGCTGCAAAACTGGCAGCCAATTGAACTGCAGCTTACACACACACACACGCACACACACACACACACACACACACACACTTTTTCCTTCCCATCCCAAATCCAAAATAAAAAGGAGAGCTAGGCTTTTCTTTGGAAACCAAATTAACTATTTTTGGTATTTTTGCAGATAGCTCACCTGCAATTAAATATGGTTGCCTCTAACTCCCTCCCTCTAACTCAGTGATGGCGAACCTTTTTTTGCTCGGGTGCCAAAAGGGCGTGCATACGCACAATAGTGCACACCCATAATGCAATGCCCTCCCCCCGTGCATGCGCGCACAACCCCTCTGTACTCTCCACCCCCTGTGCATGCGCACAGGGCTCACTGAAGCCTCCAGAGCCTGTGGATGGTGAAAAATGGATTCCAGCTGATTTTCGGCCTTCCGGAGGGCGGGGGAGGTCGTTTTCGCCTTCCCCGGGCTTCAGGAAAGCCTCCGGAGCCTGTAGATGGCGAAAAACAGCCGTTGGGTCCGTTTTTCGCCATCCACAGGCTCCGGAGGCTTTCCTGAAGCCTGGGGAAGGTGAAAACGACCTCCCCCCGCCCTCTGGAAGGCCAAAAATCAGCTGGCCAGCGCGCACATGCACGCTGGAGCTGACTTAGGGCAACGCCTCACGTGCCCTCAGATATGGCTCCGCGTGCCACCTGTGGCACGCGTGCCATAGGTTCGCCATCACGGCTCTAACTCATTCGCACCTTTCTTCCACACTCACTCTCTGCAAACTTTATTTCCTATAGTCATTGAGGGAACAGCCTATCTGGAAATTGGGTGGCTTTAGGCTCAACAATTTCCATTGTACTTTTTACATTCAGTCTTATTTGTAATTTTCCGTCTTAATGTTTATGTCTTCGCGTACTATTTTGTTTTATGTTTATGTCTTTGTGTACATCCCACTTTTAATCTGAGTTGTAACAGGACTGGTGTGGTGTAACAGAATCGGAAAACTGACTCCACTTTGACTGAGAAGAAGCATAACTGGAAAGTCGTCTTCTCTGGAGCATGAGAAAGGTGAAGAGTATTCTGGGTAATAGTAGCAGCCCACATATAAAACTCTTCTCAGTGGGAGGCAGGGCTTGATTGTGGGTGGCCAGCTAAAACCACAAAACATTTGAATCCATAAAAGTTTTTGATCTATTGTACTATGTTTTGTGAAGCTCATGCTCGGTTGACAAGGAAAGCTGCTAATTCTAATGGACTTGATGTAATGCTATATATCAATACATTGCTTTGTTTTTTGTTTTTATAAAGTTTTCTTTGGGGTCATGAACTTAAACATACGGCGAGAGTCAGATTCAAACAGTGGACACCTAATCCACATTATATAACAGCTGGGGTTATGCTTGTAACATTTTTGAAGTGCCTCTTAACGATGAATTAACTGTGTGCCTTTTCTCAATAGAAGTTGAAAGTATGTTATCTACACAAGCACCAAAATAAATATTTAGGTTTCTGATTCAATTGTGGCCTGTAGTCATGAATGGACTTGGAGAATATCTTTACAGATGAACAAGCATAGCAATAGCAATAGCACTTAGACTTATATACCGCTTTACAGTGCTTTACAGCACTCTCTAAGCGGTTCACAGAGTCAGCATATTGCCCCCAACAATCTGGGTTCTCATTTTACCCACCTCAGAAGGATGGAAGGCTGAGTCAACCTTGAGCCGGTGAGATTTGAACCGCTGAACTGCTGAACAGTCAGCTGAAGTAGCCTGCAGTACTGCACTCTAACCACTGCGCCACCTCGGCTCCTATGGTGGTTTAGAGACTGCCTCGCATGGTTTAGAGACTGCCTGTCTTTAATGGTCTAGTGTCAAATACTACATTATGTGCTGGAAAAATATATCACAACTTCTAAATCAGCCCAATTTGCAGCATGTCAGTGGATTTCAAGCAGGCTTCTCATGCTCTTAACAAAAATCCCTTATCTCTAGATTATATGTTGATGACAACTTTAGAATAAGATTCCGTATAGCAAGACATCTATCAGAAGCATTAGCACCTAAGAGGGGAATTAAAACAAGGATGCATCCTTTCTACCCTACTACAGAATAGAGTTTTAATAACCCCTACCCTAACTTTGTTTAACATGTCTTTTAAAACATGGCTTTTTTTCTCCCAGGTCTTGGATTAGAGTGAGTGGCGAGCCTCTTACAGGATCATGTATATCTAATTTATATATTTTATTAGACAACCCTGTGACCTTCTTGTGTCATCCTTTGAGAGAAAAATAATGCAGTGTGGTGTAACCAGAAAGAATATTAAATTTTAGGCTACCCACAATTTTTTTTTAAACCAATGCTGGACGATCCTGGGATCATCTAATAAGAGTATATGTCATAAATAGAAAAATAATTGTAGTGGCAAACAAATGTCCATAATGTCAATATTCGCTTACCTAAACAGATAAACAGAATGATCACAAGTCGGGGGGAAATCCAGTGGGAATAGGAGCCAATTTCTGACTTTGCTTATGGGAAGCTGATAGGGAGCATTAGAAATCACTATCACATCACTGTGGGGACCCTGCAACTGTTACAACTTTGGAAATAAACCTGGTCTGAAGATTGTAGAAATTTCAATTCCACAGGAATAGGTCCCAGATTTTTTATACATTCTTTACGTTAGCAGATTTTTGATACCACTATTCAAATATTGTTGTGGCATAATGCACTGTTTGAGCTAACTTGAGGGTATCCCCCGCACCCACCGTCAGACGGACTGGAGGACCGAAGTCCCGGAGGAAGAGGAGGAATACGATGATGACGACCACATATATCACATCCAGCAGGACAGAAGGGTGAGCCCCAGGGAATTTGATCAAAGGCAGCCCCGCTGTTCCGGCTGCATAGGGAGCCATACCAGGGCTGCCTGCAAATTCAGAGAGGCAATTTTCCGCCGCTGCCAAAAGCGCAGCCACATAGCTGAGGCTTGTAGGGCCACCCAACCGTTCCAGAGCCAGCCGGCCCCACTCCCACCCAGACCACCCATGGGACCAGGGAGGCAAACCCAAAACCGCTCAGGAGCACAGAGGGGCAGGCGAAGAGATGAATACAGTTCCCAAGACCCAAGAGGCATATACCACACCACTGTGGGCCATGCCAATGCCAACCAAGAGGAAAAGTTCATCATAACAGTAAACATTGAAGGACGGCCATGCAACATGGAGCTGGACACCAGCTCCGTGTTCACCATTATGGCCTGGGACACCCTGAAGCAATTCCTGCCCACCATCATGCGACGATAACTAAAACCCCAGAAAATCCGCCTGACCGATTTCCATGGAAACCCAATCCAAGTCCTCGGCCGAGCAGAAGTCCCAGTCATGTTCAAGGACTTCGCTGGAAAGCTGCCGCTAACAGTAGTGGAAGGACACAGACCAACTCTGATGGGGGATGGAATGGCTCAAGCCACTCGACATCAGCATCACCGGGCTACACCAAATCAGAGGGGATCAGCTAGACAAGCTTCTATCAGACTTTCAGACCGTCTTTGATGGGAGTCTAGGTAAATATAAGGGAAAACCCATATCATTTAACCTAGACCCCAGTGTAACCCTCATCAGACTAAAGCCCCGACAGGTTCCATTTGCGCTCCGACCAAAAGTCAACGAGCAGCTTGATAAATTGATAACCCAAGGGATCTTGGAGCCCATAGAGCATGCCAAATGGGAGACCCCCATCGTCACCCCCATGAAGCCGAACGGTTCCATTCACGTCTGCGCTGACTGCAAAGGGACCATCAATAAAGCCCTGCAACCTAACGCATACCCGGTGCCCGTTGTGCAGCACCTATTGCACTCGCTGGGCAATGGGAAAATTTTCGCAAAATTAGATCTGGCCCAGGCATATCAGCAGCTACCTGTAGACACAGCCACAGCTGAAGCCCAAATGATAGTCACTCACAGAGGGGCTTTCAAATGTAGCCGCCTTCAATTTGGGGTTAGTGTGGCCCCGGGGCTGTTCCAATGTCTAATGGAACGACTGCTACACGGCATCCCCGGGGTAGTCCCCTATTTTGATGATGTCTTCATCTCAGGGGACTCAGAGGAACAACTAATACACAGGCTGCGGCAAGTATTAGAGCGGTTTCAAGAACGGGGGCTCAAAGTTAAAAAGGACAAATGTAAGATTGGGGTCACGAGCGTTGAATTCCTAGGGTTCCTCATCGATGGGTCCGGCATTCGACCCACAGATAAAAAAAATTAAAGCCACCAAATTAAAGCCCCAACACCCAAAAATAAGGCAGAGTTGCAGGCATTCCTCGGACTACTCAACTTCTATGCCATTTTTTTAAAACAGAAGGCGACCGTCGCTGAGCCTCTGCATAGACTCCTGGGGAAGACGGCCACGTGGACATGGGGACAAAGAGAGGCCACCGCGTTTGCAGCAGTAAAGGACTTGCTATCTTCAAACAGCGTACTAATGCAATACAGCGAGACCCTCCCCCTTCTGTTAACATGCGACACCTCGCCTTTTGGAGTGGGGGTGGTCCTCAGCCACAAACTGCCCAATGGCTCAGAAGCCCCCATCGCCTTTTATTCTAAAACCCTATCACCGGCTGAATGAAATTACAGCCAATTGGACAAGGAAGTGCTTGCAGCAGTGGCCGGCATCAAGCGCTTCCACGAATACCTTTACAGCCAAAAATTCGAACTGATAACTGATCACAAGCCTCTACTGGGTCTACTTGCAGGCAACAACCAAACACCGCAATACATGTCACCCAGGTTGACCTGCTGGTCCATCTTCCTGTCCGGATACAGCTACACGCTGACCCACCGATCAGGGAAAAGCATAGGACACGCAGACGCCCTCAGCCAATGCCCAGACCCAGACCTAGTAGAAGACCCCGCTCCTGTGGCCGAAATTTTGCTCGTCGACATAGAGCAAACCAGCCCCGTCACATCCCGAGACATCTCTGACACCAACAGTGAAAACCAGGCCCTAACTGCAAGACACCAGAGAGCCCTGTTCTCAAGCCCGGAGAGAGAACGCGGCCACTTACGCCGTCAATGTCCAGTGAAGTCACCCGGGACTGGAGGATGAAGACGCCGAGACTTCAGCCGCCACGCCTGGAGGCCGGTTCCAGATATTTCCACCAGGCGGAGATGGAGCAACAAGAACCATGTCCGCACCAGTCGAGGACTCCAGAGGAACTGAATCGCGCAGGCCCAGTAGGACTATACGGCGACCCGCCTACGTGCGCGACTACGTTACCTACGTTGACTTCTGATTGGACGTTTGCTGAACTAAGAGGGGAGGGGTGTTACGTTCTGACGCACGGAGTGCATATTTGCATACCTGCCGCTGATTGGCTAATCTAGCGGCAGGAAAAATAAACTGCTGTCAGTGGCCAGCAGGCTGCAGGGAAGCTCTTTAAAAGCGGCTTCCCTGCTGCCAGCCGGCAATCTGTTTTAGTTCCAGCCTACTCAAATAAAAGGTGCTGAATTGTTCCTACATCTCGTCTATTCATTCCCGCGCAATCTAACATAAAGGTTGATTAATTTCTGCATTCACACAATACGTTGAGTCTTGTGATCTTGCAGTCAAACGGGACAGGTTTACTGTATACCAAACACTAAAATACCAAAAAAAAAAAAAAACCAAACAAACCAAGATTAACATTAACCAAGCTTAGTATACTTTATGAATGCATCATTTATGTCTTTGCTGATCTGATTAAGCACATTTTCTGAACAAGGCCAATGGGTCATACCAGTCAGTCATGATGGAAATTTGACTCCCAAAGAATCATGAGACAAAGCTTTCATTTGCTGTTTCTCCATGGTACAAAATGCCTCATGGTGGATCTGGTTCTAATCTAATAAAAATGAGATAAGAGCTGTGCTATCACAACACACCCATGTCCTGATGCTTTCACCTAAAGATTACTGTAGGCATACCGTATATTCCTGTCTGTATCCTTTTTTGTACAGTGAAGCCAATGGACAGCAGACACACACAGGCAGCTGTGTTTGATTAGGACTCAGAAAATCACCTACATGGAAATATTTTCCCTCCTAAGGACTGTTGAAAATGTAGCTTTATTATAAATATGCAGGGATACTTGTTGTGAACTGAATTTTATGGGAACTGGCTTTGAATTCCTGCATTTTCATGGGGAAGCAATCACTGAAGGCTCAAGTGGTGATTTTTTTTAAAAAAAAAAATGATTACAGAGAGTAGAATTAATGTTTGTTTATAATGACATATAGCATTGTTGAAACCTGGATAACATCCAGACACATACAGCAATGTGCAGAAAGTTAGCAGGAGATCAGATTTAGTGTTGGGAGCATTTTAAACAGAACTATTATTGGGTTTTTAAAATGGTATAGAAAATATTTCTCTGGCAATTAGGTTTAGTGTATTCTGGAAAATTGTATTTCTTTATAGATGTAATCTCTGCCTAGAGAACAAAATATATTTAAGTGTTCCAGTTTGGCCAGAGGAGACTGTCTGCTTCTTTTTTATTTCAGTTACATCTTCTAGGGGTGAAGGCATACAATGCATTGCAATCTGTATCGAATAATCTGACTGAAGAAGAAGAATCGCAACTCTATTGACACCATAAATACATTTAACGTTGTGATCTAGCAAACAAAGTGTAGTAGCTGATGGGAATGTTTTAAGAAATGATGGTAAAGGCCTTCCTTGTGATTTCCATCACTGCAAAGCCAGAGTTACTGTATCCCCAAATAACCAGGAGTAGAGAAAGCTGCCTTTTAGGTACTGTGTGTGGTTTTCATTCTGGCCTTATCACAATCTCCCCATATAACAACTCTGGCCTGCATGATAGAAATTAAACACCGGCAATGCTGGAATTAATAAAATAGCATTTTGCATGTCACAGTTATTCGATTTCAGTTTCATGTCTGATGGAAAGGTCTGATAACCTCAAGAGGTCATTTTTTTTAAACTCAGATGGTCAACATGTTGCAATTTACATAATTTACACTTATACTTTTTGGACACGAGTAAGGTAGAAGCTGAAACATTGGTGCACGTTTAATTCAAAAGCCTTCGGCAGAGTCTCAAAAGCTCCCCAAAAATTGCAACCCAATTAATGTTTTTTTTTCTCCTTCTGGCACACTGAAAATTACAAATATATGATTGGAAATACTCATTAATTATATTTAATTAAACAAAGGTAAACATAAATCAATTTTCATGGCTATGAAACAAAATCAGATGTAATTTTTATTCCGGTCCCACTCTATTTCAAATGTGTCCCATATAGTTCTCTAAAAAAGTTGTACAACTATCAGCGGTGGGTTGCTACCGGTATGACCCGGATCTACGAACCGGTAGCAGCGGCGGCAGGAGGCTCCGGCCCCTCGCCCTGGACGCTTCTGCGCATGCGCAGAAGCATCACGCACACGCACAAGCACGCACACGAACCGGTAGCAACGGGATTTACAACCCATTACTGACAACTATGTTGTAAGACAGTATACATGCCTACGTTCAAAATAAAATGGACGGTGCAATACCAGAAGGTTGAAAAATATTTAATCTGTTTTCATTTTATAACTGAGTGAAATGAGTACTTGATTGAAGGTAATAGACTACGAGAAAGGTGTAGAGAGAGCATTGATTGGGAGTAGAATGCCATTAACATTTTTGTTAAACTCTTCAATTTAAAATTGGAATAAAATTATAAAAGCATCTGTGCTGGGTAGGATCAAATGCCCATCTAGGCTTTGCCTGCTTAATAAACTATGTACAGGTTTTTACCCATAAACTGCCCAGAGTGTGAGATAGTGCCATAATTTGATAAATAATTAAATTAAAATAAAAATAGAAAATACAGGTATACATAATTTGAGCTATGCAAACACAACTTTAGCCCAACATTTCACTGCCTCAGTGTCTAGTCAGAGACTGTCAGGCACAAGTAATCAGGAACAGGACCCAAGTTCAAGGCACAGAGGAGTTCATTATTGCTACCTACACACAAGAATCTGATCTAGTAATGGTCAAGGCAAATTGGCGCTACATAAGAGTTAACAGAATTCACAGGGGGCTGGATTTAGATCTCTTGTGACTATGTAAGGATTCCAAACTGATGATGCATTTGACCCCGCCTTCGGGCTCTGCCTGGTCATCAGATATTGTACCCACAAAAGTGAAGAAATAGAACATGAAGGAATGGAATGTCCCACAATTGTTCCATTGGAAGTGGCACCGAGAGACCTTCTGCAACTAAGATATGAGGTCATAGATTCTCACAAGTCTAGTTGTCATGGTAGCTTTATATTCCCTGACTTTATCTAAAAAGACCCTCCTCCATTTGTATAGGAGGAGGGGCTAGGAGTGACAGTGTGAGGGAGTACGTAATAAGAGCCGAGGTGGCGCAGTGGTTAGAGTGCAGTACTGCAGGCTACTTCAGCTGACTGTTCAGCAGTTCAGCGGTTCAAATCTCACCGGCTCAAGGTTGACTCAGCCTTCCATCCTTCCGAGGTGGGTAAAATGAGGACCCAGATTGTTGGGGGCAATATGCTGACTCTGTGAACCGCTTAGAGAGTGCTGTAAAGCACTGTAAAGCGGTATATAAGTCTAAGTGCTATTGCTATGTGCATAACATCGGTTTCTGGGAAAGTCATTTTATTTTTTTAACAGTTATGCCAATAATGGTAAAATATGTTTTCTGTAACTATAGTCAGAGGGTAAAAAAGCTGAGGGCCACATGTAGACTAGGACTATTGGTTTTGCTGCCCTGCTTTAAAAGAAGAAATGGGAATTATATTTCAACCTGAAAATAAATTTACTCTAAGTAAGCATTTGAATAGTTGTGAACACAATTGAAATAGATAGTGATATCACAATGAGCATCCATACCTGTAGTTCTAAAACCTGTTGCTACCGGTTTGTGTGCGCGCTTGCATGCGCGCACAACACTTCTGCGCATGCGCAGAAGTGTCCCGGGTGGGTGGGCGGAGCCTCCTGCCGGCACTGCTACTGGTTTGCAGAACCGGGCCAAACCGGGAGCAACCCACCGCTGATCCATACCTAGGTTTACTTGCCCTGCACAACAGCACTTCATTCAATCACAAATAGACAAACACACAGTGACTACATAGATACATTTTCTTCAGGAGGATCCGTCTCCAGCCTGATCCTTCAGGTCTTCCAACAATGCATCTATTGCCACTGGAATTGAGCTTCATGTTGCTTAACCTTAGTCTTGTAGCGCTAAATTATTGGATAGCGCCATTTTCCTTTACTCTTTGAAATAGAAAGGGATGAAGATTAAAACCTAAGCTAAACAGGGGGGGAAATAATAATAGGAGAAAATAAAGACGTGTTTGATCTAATTGTTTTGCAAATATTATTTGTGTTTGTATGTCTTATGATCAGTTTACATTTGCTATATTCTCTAAAGGACTCCTTTTGGTAACTTGTGTACCAAAAGTCTTTTTTATTTTTACTTTTGCGTTTTTTGAAGGATGGCTTCTGGCCTTTTATAACTTCCCATAGCCAACTTGTTATCTGCTCTGACACAACTTTGGTCTGGTTTGTATCTGTCCTAATCTGTGGTACACATTTTAGTTAAGCTTCTGCTATAATGGTTTTGAATAACTTCCCAGAATCCTAAGAGATTTGCCCTCCTGACTTTTCTTGTCAACTTTATTTTCATTAATCTTTCATTTTTGACAAGCCCCTTATTTTAAAATTAAATAGAAACATTACTGGATTTGTCAGTTACACATATGTTGGATTTGATATACGGTGGTCAGTGTTCATAAGTAATTTAACAATGCTTATTATTATATACCAGATTTTCTTCAAAGTTCTGTGAAAGGGATGTTAAACAGGTTCAAACTGAACATAACACTGGAAAGACGAGAAACCAAGTGAATCTAAAATTAGCAGATCCATTCAAGTGTCATAATGGCTTGTAGCAATGTGTGTTTGCTTAAGTTACCAGCTTCTTAAATAATATATATTGGGGGGAGGGGGAGAGAGAGAGAGAGAGAGAGAGAGAGAGAGAGAGAGAGATTAATTATAGATATGGATATGGATATGGATATGGATATGGATATAGATATAGATATAGATATAGATATAGATATAGATATAGATATAGATATAGATATAGATATAGATATAGATATAGATATAGATGTAGATGTAGATGTATATGTAGATGTAGATGTAGATGTAGATGTATTGTATATGTATATGTATATGTATATGTATATGTATATGTATATGTATATGTATATGTATATGTATATGTATATGTATACGTATACGTATACGTATACGTACATCAGGGGTGGGTTCTACTTACCTTCCCTACTGGTTCGCATCGCGACGTCACGTCAGGGATATGACCCTCTGCACATGCGCAGAAGCCTCTGCGCATGCGCAGAGGGTTCTTTGCCAGCTGAGGCGATCGGAGAACCGGTTCGGGGAATAGAATAGAATAGAATAGAATAGAACAGAATAGAATAGAATAGAATAGAATAGAAGAGTATAGAATAGAATAGAATAGAATAGAATAGAACAAGAACAAGAACAAGAACAAGAATAAGAATAAGAATAAGAATAAGAATAAGAATAAGAATAAGAATAAGAATAGAATTCTTTATTGGCCTAAGTGTGATTGGACACACAAGGAATTTGTTTCCCGTGCATAAGCTCTCACTGTACACACATACAGCAACAAAGTGATAGGTCATAGATCATAAATCATAGTTATAATCATTAATCATAAGAAATATTATACATGTGTACATACACTCACACACAAATACACACACACATTCTGCCCATTCTTCTAATCTTTCCAAATGAAGACCTGCCCTCATCTTTTCCTTCAACTTTAAAGATTTATCTTTCAAACCAAACATAAGCAGTGCACGACTTCAGTTCAAACCAAAGAATTCTATTTAATTGCAGTTTTCAAGATTTCATTATTAAACATTGCATCATAACTTAAATCTACTCAGTTACTTGATTTCTGACAAACCATTTTTATCTTGGTTCAATTTGATGCCCAATCAACAGTTCAGTGCTTGTAGAGCAGATTTATTTTATTAATGTTAACAATTCTACCAATTACATTTCCTTCTTCCAACAATTTGTCATTTGTATAATTATCTATTATTTTGAAACCCTCAGAAACCTCTGGCGATTGAATTAAGTTTCAGATAAACTGTATAAATCAGTGATGGCGAACCTATGGCACGCGTGCCACAAATGGCATGCAGAGCCATATCGGTGGGCACACAAGCTCAGGTCTGGCGCGCATGCCGGCCAGCTGATTTTCGGGCCTTCTGGGCCCACTGGGAGTCGGGAAACCGGCTGTTTCCAGCCTCCGGCGTGGGTGGGGAAGGCCCGTTTTTTGCTCTCCCCAAGCTCCAGAGCCTTTCTAGGGGCCTGGAGAGGGCGAAAAGGGCC
>QLTV01002530.1:1317013-1353346 GCA_003457575.1 Thermophis baileyi
ACCACTGTACTAGATAGACCTCTTCCCTAAAGCTCTCTTTTTACCTTGCCTTCTAACCAGCCATTGATTTCACTGTGACTGTGATTAACAGTTGTGCAGAGGTTTATGCACCCATTTTAAAATCTGGCCAAGAACCTTTTGCTGCCCTTGCTCAATAATCAACAATCATCTCCATCTGGGCAAAAGCCTGTGAGATACCCTTCCCTATTGCATATGCCTGCTTCTAAGACCTCCTTCGAATATTTTTTTTTCCCTACTCTCTTCCTGTATACCAAGAGAGATTTAGGAAACAAATAATTCCAACTCCAGTGTATTCAGGGATTTAATGAGATGCTGTGGCATATGTTTTCCGGATTACTCGATCCACAGCATCTCATGACAGTTTCTCTGCTAAACAGAAGGTTAACCAAACGTAAAATGAGTGACAAATCACATTATCCATATGTTGCAAGATCTCAGCTAGATTTGTTTCTCCCAGCTATTTTCATAGCTTCATTTTACACTTCATACATAAATAGGGTGCAGCAGAGGTGGGTTCCTCCCGGTTCGGACCGGTTCGCCCGAACCGGTAGCAACCCACTGGTGACATCACGGAGCCGGTTCGGTTGGTGCCGGTCCATGGACGCCACCATTATTTTTTTTTGAATTTTTTTGGGGGGAGTCTTTTTTTGGGGGGAATTTTTTTTCTTCTGTGCACCTTCTGCGCATGCGCAGAAGCCAAGTTGCCAGCACTGCGCATGCGCTGCCATCTTGTTTTCAGCTTTTGGGGGGAATTTTTTTTGGAATATTCAGCACTGCGCATGCGCAAGCGCACAAAGCGCACGCGCGCACCCACGAGGCACACCCACGAGGCACACCCACGAGGCACGGGAGGAAGCGAACCGGCGGCGAGGTAAGTTAGAACCCACCCCTGGGGTGCAGTGAATATCCAGTATTTACTGAATGTAAACCACTGTGCACATTAGCAATGCCAAGCAAAGTTTACAAATATCCCCAAATTGAGTAATGTAACAATGAAAATTAAGGATGCAGTCCTAGGCATATTTACCTGAAATTAAATCTAACACAGAATTCTACCTCACATGATATATGCATTGACCCCCTTGAATGTTAATGTAAAAACCATTTTTATTAAAACAGGCATATGCTCAAAGGCTGGAAACTTTTTTGTACTATTATATTGCCCTGAAAGGAAAACATGTGATTTGTAACAGTAAGTTCCCAATAATGTGGTAAAGGGTAAAGAGGTCCCTGCAGATTTTACTCGACTAGTCGTTGCTGGCTATAGGGGGCAGTGCTCATCTCTGTTTCAAGGCCATTGAGCCAGTGCTGTCCAAAGACATTTCCACGGTCATGTGGCCAGCATGATGCCACAGAGCGGTTACATTCCCACCAAAGTGGTACCTTTTTATCTACTCACATCTGCATATGTTTGAACTGCTAGGTTGTCAGGAGCTGGGGCGAGGACGGGAGCTCATCCCATCATGTGGCACTCTTGAACCCGGCCTGTCAGCTTTCCAGCCGAAAGTCCAGTGTCTTAACCACTGACCCACCATTGCTCAATCAGATTGTGTTTTATGATCTGAACTTTACTTGTCCACTACACACACACACACACACACACACACACACCTTCACAAAAGATGTTCCTCGTGGATACTGAGTATAGTAGTAATCCCATTCAGAAGAAATTGCGTGTTGCCTAAGAGCCCATGGTTTTTCATAATCATAAGATTTTAATAATAGTGGAAAGCTTCTGGTTTAGATGGCCTCATATTTTGTACATGCATAGAAGATAAAACACTAGAGCTAAAGCTACTTCTTGAGGGCATTCACTCACCCCCAGATACACTGTGGATCTTTTTCACTCCAACTAAATCTCTTCTTTTAAAGGACTGCTTTCATGCTGGGATGGATGAATGCTTCCTTTCCCTATTCTCTAATGCCACTAATGTATAATATATTCTGTGTTACCTGTTATCTCCCTCAGCTGCCACTAGATCTATAATTTCCCTCAAGAGTGGGACAGTATAATGAGATGATTCTTTTGTTAACCCTACAACTCACCACGCTTTTCTGTTAAGTTTGCCCACTCAGCTCTCCACTGCAGCAGCCAGAAGATTATTTTCTGTGCATTAATATTATATTCAGTTAAGCTAGTTAAGCCTAGACCTGCAAATAACGGCTTCTTTTCTTCGCTTTCCTTGCAGGGCATTCCACTGTACCCAACTTAAATATTCTTATCTATCATTAATACTAGGTCAAATATACCAATAAAAGATTATTAAGTGTCTGCTTTCAAAATAACCATGGGACAGCCCATAGATAATGTGCCAGAGACATGTAACAGATACCAAAGAAGGGGATTGAGTGTATGAAATTCATTTTTGCAAGCATTTTTTTTCTATGTTTCAGGAAAGAACATACAGGAACTCTAGAGGAAGCCTGCAATCCCGAGGACAAAAAACCTTTGTCATAAAACAGTGTTGTATAACTTTTCTTTAGTTGAGAGCCATACTTGGCTTTTTAATAACTTCCTGGGGCAGCATCCTGCAGCCAGGATAAATACTAAGTTAGGTTGCATTTAGACTTATGCTTACATTTAATTAAAATGTGTTTAAAATGATTATTTTTCAATCATTCATTAATATTTCCTCCTCCTATCACACAAGTTGTATTATATATATATATATGATATAGATATAGATATAGATATAGATATAGATATAGATATAGATATAGATATAGATATAGATATAGATATAGATATATAGATATAGATATAGATATAGATATAGATATAGATATAGATATAGATATAGATATAGATATAGATATAGATATAGATATAGATATATAGATATATAGATATATAGATATATATATATCAGGAGGTCACTAACTATATCAAAGGGGACTTTGTTCATTTCTACTATAGAATAGCAAGTCCAAAAGACTCTCGTGTCATTTCCTTGTGTTAAGTTCCAGAATGTTGTTTTGCATTGGCAAATAGCACAGAAATTGTTTAGATGAAAATGGCATAAAAGTAGCATTGTGTATTTTATACATGCTAAATTTCAGCAGAAAAGTTTATATGTAGCCCAGGATTGAACAGTGGAGTGCTTGGTGCTCTCTGATCTTGATTGTTTGCTTACAGACATTTCATTACCTGACTAGGTAACATCATCAGTGCTAGTGAGTGTAGGATTTATGCTCCATTTATATACAGTCCACCAACACTTGCCCTGCCAGTGTTGGTTGAGGTGTGGTTTTCTTTCTAGTAGTTCCTGCAAGCTGAAAACAATACCCTAATCAAGAAATTAACAAGAAAAAAACCCACATCCCAACCAACCATGGCAAGGCAAGCTACTGTATATAAACAGAGAGCAAATCCCACACTCACTAGCACTGATGATGTTACCTAGTTGGGTGATGAAATGCCTGCAAGCAAACAACCAAACTCAGAAAGCATCAAGAGCTCCACAGCATACTAATTTTTTTCATTAGTGGCAGTTAACAAAGCATGACCCTTTATGCAAGTGTTTCTCCAATGCTTTAGCAAGATGGAATCCAGTACTGCCCATCAATCCAAAACAATAGTTATGGAGTTTGGTTTTACCAGTTTATGTTTGTGGCTGCAGTGATGAATGATGTAAGGATTCTCCATAATCTGTGCAGTATCCAAGGCCTACTAGGTTAGTATTTTGTAATTACAGAACTGGATTTAGAAAAACCTGTTCTTCTTGAGTTGATGGTATCTGGTCAATATTTCTTTTCCAGTGAAGAAATTAGAGCAATATACTTCTCAGAAGGAAGGATAAAGGTAAATATGGAGATCAAAGCAATCAAGGCAGTTTACTATCTATACATTTCAATGGATGCCTTCTTAGTGGGTTTTGACTGTGCCCTTGTTTCCAACAGGCAAAAGGATCCAAGCCAAATTCTTCTGAATCCAAGTTATTTGCCAGATGGGGATTTAGAATGGTAATCAGAGTTGACACCTGGTATAAAGCTCACTAGCTAGCATTTTAGTTTCTCCTGAAACAGTTCATAATTTAAAACCCAAATGGTTTTGTTAGCTATATTTACTTCTTGCTGTTACGAGTCTCTTGCACCTCATCATGGACCTGAGCAATAAAATGGTCAAGAACGTGCTATGGAAAGCAACAAATAGACAAAGTGAAGCAGAAGCTATAACATGAATATACAATAAAATCCAAATCATTTATCTGGAAATGGGATTGGCTTTTAACCTATAACATCCAAATTCCAACTTCCGGTATGTTTTCTTCTTAGAGTTAGGAAATTGTAGAGATGGAGGTCATTTGGAGGTTATGTGCAGCAAACTGCCTACCTCAGAAGGGCCTCAAGTACCTACATGATCTCACTCAGTTCCCATGATTTCACCCATTCATATTGCCTGGATGAAGCAGGGCACTATCTCTGGCTGGTACGTGATCTCATCTAGGTTGTATTAACAGGATGTAGGATGTTCTTAAGGATTGGCAAGGAGAATTCACCAATGAAAATGCTGTTGCTCTTTGTTACCTTTTGCTGCTTGTAAAACTGTATATAAGCAATAAACACTGCGAAGGCAGTCAGACATCTTGGCATCCTGCAATGACTGGTCTCTAACTCCATCAGGAAATGAGTTGCCGAATACTCCCTGCACACATTCTTCAAGTTCCTCTTTGTGAAAACATGAAGTGAATAACTGTTATTTCTTAATAAGAATGTTACATGTTTTAAATTGGATTCATCTCTTACTGCTAGGAACAATACAGGGATGAGAGAAAGAATGATTGAAATGATGAGAGAAAGAAGGAAAGAGACTCTAATGCTGCTAAGAGCAATGCAGGGATGAGAGAGGAGAAGAGAGAATGAATTTGCAAATAAAAAAAATCACACTAATAACAAAAGTCAAACCTGGTTGAAAATACAGTTCATTTTTTCTTTCGTTTACACTGAAGACTTGGGCCTTAGATCAGAGGTGGGTTGCTCCTGGTTCAGACCGGTTCTTTAGAATCGGTAGCGGGAATTTCCCGCAGTTCGCCAAACCGGTTGTTCGCCAGTTGGCCACGCCCACGAACCGTAGGCAGCGCCATTTTGTTTTTGGCTTCTGCGCACATGCGGAAGCTGTTTTTTGCTTCTGCGCATGCGCAGAAGCTGGGTTTTTGGCACTGCACATGCGTGCGCGCCCACGCGGCGCGGGAGGAAGCGAACCGGTGGCGAGGTAAGTTAGAACCCACCCCTGCCTTAGATGATCTTTTCCTATTGTACTTTTACCAGAGGTGGGTTCCTACCAGTTCTAACTGGTTCTTTAGAACCGTTAGTAGCTCGGCGATGACATCATGGAGCCGGTTCCATCGGTGTTTCCGTGGGCATCGCCATCTTGGATTTTGCTTCTGCGCATGCATGACCCTGAGCGAACCGGCAGCAAAAGGATCCAGAATGCACCCCTGACTTTTACCTTTCATAGAACAGTGTTTTGGTGACCCAAAGCTGCTTTTCCAAAAGGCAACTGGGCTTTCTTAGTTTTTTCCTTGAAAACATTTCACTTTTCATCCAAGAAGCTTCTTCAGTTCCAGAGAACTGAACAGTTCAGAGTACTGGGGAAGCTTCTTGGATGAGAAGTGATATGTTTTCAACGGGGGGGGGACAAGAAAATCCAGTTGCCTTTTGGAAAAGCACCTTTGAGATAACCATGACCTGGATAATTGAGAATCTCCATAGATAGCATTTTGGTGATTTTTATTTTATTTTATTTTATTTTATTTTATTGCTTAGCTTTTTGTCCTATGTCTTCAATCAAGTAGCTCAGAAAATTATGCACAAGTAAAGGTGGTTTTTCAGTTCTCCGGTCAAGACTTCCTTGTCCTTGATTTTCACTATGCTATTTGCATTACCTTTTATTGTTGCCATCCAGTTCCTGACAATGTTCATTATCTGTTCATACATACAAGATTACTACGGTATGTGCAAAGGGGCTGAAGATGGTCTGTTTCACTGATTTTCTATATTATCATAGTAGAAGTCCAGCTGTCATTCCAAGTTCCTGAGTTGTTTGCTCAGACCTTGAAATATCCATTTATCTTCAGCGTCTAACCCTTTTCCCGCTTTAGTGAAGCCTTTAACATATTGAACATGACTATGCTTGTGGTTTTACAGAATTCTTCATAATGAGCCATAACACAAGAATCTTTTCAATTCTATCCTGCACTCCTAGTACAGTTCCCAGAGCATGAACCTGCTTGAACAAACAGAAAAAGTTTTGGCACAAAGCACTTGCTATATTTTTAGAATGCAGTTTATGAATCTTGTGGTTTTGAATTGCTGGGATATAATAAGAACTGTTGCTATCATATAAACATCTTTCCACATGGATTGTTGATACTTCCAACCTCTAGCTATAGAATAAAATTAAGCAGGAATATAACTTTTTTTTCCCTTTTAATTTGGTGGTTGGGATCTGTTCAAAATTATTTGAAAAGTATTGGCCAAAGGGCCTATTTGTTATTTTAAATCAAAAGAGTTTATTTTCCTTGACATTCTGCCACTAATCTCCATGTTCCTTTCTGTGAAATGTATTTTACAGTTTTAAGGCAGGCATACCACCAGCTTTGTTCATTTTTGCAATACTTACAAGGTTCTCATATATAAGACAGGGGAGTTAAAGGACAGTCCTAAAGGTCCAGAACAACGGGTTCTATTATATCTACTTTTAGTCATGATTAAGTACTAAACTGGGAAAAATTGTGATTAAATGTTGGTTATTCTTGGTAACAATAGTACATTACCTTAGCAATCAAATGTTTTAGTTTCCAAATACCAACCATGTCCAGGTTTCTTAGTCATAGTTCCTCCCCATGATCTTCCCCCTATTAAGTAAATGTATTACACCAATACTGCTAATTACTTTAAAGAGCATTTGCCTGTAGGAACAATTTTCCTCAGTATAACAGTGCATTGCTTGGCCTCCATCTGTGGTCTTTTTTCCTAGATCCTTTTCCCAAAGTGTATACTGTGCAGGCTGAACAGACAAGCACATGACAACTGCCACCAATAATTTCCATTATCTTTCCTGCAACTTTCAATAGCTATTATTGATCAAGAGGCAATCAGTAGTAACTGTCACACATAATATGGATGGATCCAAACAGAAGATTTTACAATGCTAAGGAGATGTCCTTTCACAGGCAAAATCAAATCAAGCTACACTGTACGGTATTTATTTGGCGGGATTTGAAGACATACAATTTAGAACTCCTAGTGACTCAGAACCACAAATTTGGGACCCATGGTCTAAAGATCTACTGGCTTATACCATGACACACTTTTTGCATCCATTTGAAATCTTAGAAATGTCAGTTTTGCAACCAGAACATCCAAAGTCAGCATTAGTATAAATACTGTGTATTTCATTTGGAAGAGCCCCATTTTTGTAACATCTGGAGATTTGACAAGCTAAAAATATTTAATGGAAACCGCTCTGTTAGAAGTAATGGGTTACATGAGCCAAGCAAGGGTAAGACCCAGAGGGGGAGAAAGAGGAGGCCAGAGCCATTGGGTCTGTGCAAGAGATGAACAAATGTGGAAATCCTTTTCCCTGGCCAAAACAAATGTCACAGATTCATTCCTTATGTCCGCTCCTTTTTGTACACAATCTCATTCTTCCTGACACAATTTTGAAAGCCATAAATTAACTTCATATGATTCGTCACTGCTTTCTGGACATTTGTCCTAAACAATTGCAACATGATACAAGGCATTCTGATTTCTCAATTTCCAGATCCATAATACTTTGAATCTATATAAAACCAGGGGTGGGCTGCTGGGGGTTTGCAGGGGTTTGGGAGAACCTCTAGCTAAGATTCTGTGCAATTTGGAGAACCCCCAAATCCCACTCCTGGCTGGCCCTGCCCACCCCATCCCACCCCTCCAAGGAGTCCCCATGTGGCCCGTTTTGGATGCAGGTAAGTGCAGGGCATGCGCGGATGCTCGGGGAGGGTTCCGGCTTCCGGAGAGCCTCCAGAGCCTGGGGAGGCTGTTTTCGCCCTCCCAGAGGCTCAAGGAAAGCCTCCGGAGCACGGGGAGGGCAAAAACACCCCCCTCCCGCCATGGTGCAGGAGGCTGACTAAGCCACGCCCACCCAGCCAGCAACCGGGCAGAGAACCCCTTGCTAAAATTTTTGAAGCCTACCCCTGTATAAAACTATGCTGGACATTGATCCTTGGCATCCCAATGCCACTCTGAACAACTATTTGGTCCCATTTCTGTCCAAAAGTACAAATCAGAACTTATCTCTGGGTCAACATGATGTACTAGTGTCCAATGCTGTTGTGAATATTCAAGTCAAAGAGGAAAGATGGGACTGAGTCACCTCTGCTTAAAGCATCCACTGAAGATCCCATCAACTTCCTTCATAACTGGTTCCACCATCAATCTGCTCTTACAGTGAAGAACATTTTTAAACATGCAATAGGAATTTCCCTTTCTGTAACTTATCTCCACTATGTGTGTGTCTGTTCTCTGAAATCTGTTCTTCTTATAGACTTTCTTTTCAGGTATTTGGAGAGAGTTAACCTAACTCTTCTTAGGTTATACCTGCCCAGTTCCTTGGATCTCTTTTCATATGATTTATTTGAAGACCGTTGCTTTTCTCTAAAGTTTTCCATTTTAGCTAAATTGACTGTAGATCCCAGGTCCTCTTTTCTTCCCCTTTCTGAAGATAGGAATGTCTGATTTCCTACAGCCATCTGGCACTTTAAAACTTCTTCAGGATTTGAACAGTAATACATAAATGTTCAGACAGATCACCAACAGATGCATTATTACACCACAGTTCAGGGGTGGGTTCTAACTTACCTCGCTGGTGGTTCGCTTCCTCCCGCGCTGCGTGGCTGCACGTGCATTGCGCGCCATGTGGCTGTGCCACGCATGCGCAGTGCCGAAAATTTGCAAAAAAATCCCCCCCAAAAAAGAGCCAAAAACAAGATGGCAGCACATGCGCAATGCCGGGGACTCAGCTTCTGTGCATGCGCAGAAGAAAAAAAATAGCAAAAAATTCCCCCCAAAAAAAAATCCAAAAAAATTTTTTTCCCAAAAAAAAAAAGATGGCGGCGTCCACGGACCGGCACCTACAGAAACAGCTCCGTGACGTCACCAGCGGTTTCCTACCGGTTCTATAGAACTGGTGCGAACTGGGAGGAACCCACCTCTGCCACAGTTGTTCTAGTGAAGCGCATACTCTGTTCTTAGAGAAGACTGAGGCAAAATAGGGATTGAGTATTTCCATTTGCGTTACTTGTTAGCACTTTCCGCCTTCATTACACAGTTAATAAACTGCGTGGTGTTTTTTTTTAAATCTTTCTTTAATTCTGAGAATCCCCAAAAGTGTTACTTTTGTTGTTTTTAGCATCTCTCTGAGTTTGAGCTTTCCTTGATACCATCTCTACCATTTCATCTGTAGAACTAACCTTCAGGAGGGAATCAGCAAGTCATCAAGTGGGAGGGGGAGGAAGGAGTGAACCATTAAGGGGGAAACTTGAAGAAAAGATTGTGCAGCCCCTGAGAAAGAGGGAAGTATGAGAAGGAAATTCAAAATAAGCTCCACTTTGATTTACTTTAATGTAAGAAAGGAGAGAAACCTGGACAGTAATCCAAGATTTGGTTAATTGACCTTACAACAACATAGAGCAGGGGTCTCCAACCTTGGCAACTTTAAGACTTGTGGACTTCAACTCCCAGAATTCTGGGAGTTGACGTCCACAAGTCTTAAAGTTGCCAAGGTTGGAGACCCCTGACATAGAGCATTCCCAGAATTAGAAATGGTGGAAAATATTTGTAGTTTGGGTGGTAAATGGTGGTGGTGGTTTGTTCTTTGAGCTTGTTATTTAGTTTCCGAACATTTCATCACCAGGCTATCATCAGCGGAACTTCGGTTGAAGTGTCTTATTTCAGTTCTCTTCTGTTTTTATAGGTCATATGTGGTCAGTTGGTTCCACTGAAGATGTTACCTAGCCTGGTGGTGAAACATTCAGAAACTAACCAACAAACTCGGAGAACAAACTACCATCAACATTCCTAGAATGCCTATCATGCTTCTTTCTTGTCCTAACCTACCTTATTAATCTTGCAATCCTTCCCGTTTTGAATATGTATCTCAGGACAAGAGCACAACAAAGCAATCTTCCTTTTTTCTCTCTCTCTCTTTCCTGCCCCCCTGTGAATTTTTGGCAATTCTACTTGTAACAGTATTTTTTTTTCTTTTTTCAGAAACTGCCACTCAACCTGCTTCTTTTTTCCATTAGGTTCTCCAGCCATATCATCCTACCTATTAAAGTATCAGAATGTATTAAAATCTACTTTCTTGAAGTTTAAGATACGTACCTAAGTATACCACCTTTAGTTTCTCTTAAAATCAAGAACCCCAGCATTCACTTTTGCTTTCTTCTTTGGGTGTTTTTGTTGCTTTCCCTTCAACTAATTGTGAATATTGTGTAGATTAGTACCAACGCAGGAGTATCAGATTTTTCTTGAGCTTTTTTCATCTCCCTTTTAGATAAAGGTGATCAGCAAGTGAAATTTCTTGGAAGGATCATGATATCTCCAATTATGACTAGACCGTGCCTGAAATATATGCAGCTTGCTTTTGGAAAACATCATTGCATTTTCCAATATTAAGGTTTTTGTCTTAGCTGGGGAGCACTAGTAGAAGACAACCACAGTATTTTTACTTGCGCTTTCACTTATTTCAACCTAAATGCTTTCTACAGTATGATGAAGTTCATACATTTGGATTTCTAAGTGGAAATTGGCATTACATTCAGTGCAACTCATCTCCATCTATTGCTTTTTTCCCCCACCTATATACTGTATAGCAGGGGTCCCCAACCCCTGGTCCGTGGACTGGCTCCAGTCTGCGGCATGCCAGAAACCGGGCCACACAAACAAGCGAAGCCCCATCGACGGGATGCAGGCAGCACGCGAAACAATGCCCCCTCCGGTCTGCGGAAAAACCTCTCTCCACTCAACTGGTCCCTGGTGCCCAAAAGGTGGGGGGGGGCGATGCTGTATAGTAATAGATCTAGATGAGTTGCACGTAATGTAATGTAATATCTGTGTGTCTGTGTGTGTAGTCTTTTAGACCAGCAGGTCTCCACCAGGGATGGGTTCCACTTACCTTCCCTACCAGTTCGCATCGCAACGGAAGTGCGCGTTTTGCGTGCGCTAAAGCGCGCTTACGTCACATTGGGGAAATGACCCTCTGCGCATGCGCAGAAGCCTCTGCGCATGCACAGATGGTTCTTTGCCAGCCGCGGTGACCAGAGAACCAGTTCGGGGGCTTGGACAGTCGGCCATCGCTGCCGGTTCGGCGAGCGGGTGCAAATGTCTGCCACCAGTACGGGAGAACCGGTCCGAACCGGCAGCAACCCACCACTGGTCTCCACTATAACTATGAAGTCATATTTGCCTTCCTATGATAAGAACTTATGTTTGTCAGATTTACTTTCCACACTCTGAGAATTAGCATTTATTGATAATGAAGGGTATGTTTTTATAGTCTAAATCTCTGCTTTATCATTTAGTAGTTCAGCAGAAGTCATATAACACCACTCCCATTGCACTTTTTTTTCTCTGAAAGACTTTAGGGAAAGCAAAACATCAATTCTGATCTGTTCAAGCTGTTCAGCGTGGGATCAATTTACCTGATACTTTAAGAAAACTATATTGCCAAACTAAATATTGGGAGTTTGTCACAATTTGAAACTCTGTACTGAGAATCTGTATGGCAGCCTTAATCTGCCTGATTCCTGTCAAGGAGAAATAAAGCCAGTTTTAAGAAATTGTTTTCCAGATTTCAACTTCTTACCCTAGTCTGGCCAATGTGATGGCCTGGTGTCCTGTATGGACTGCAAGTTTACTACAGTATAGTCTCACCTGGCAAATTGCTCTGCATCTTTACCTCTTCCAAACATTTTAGAAATTCAAGCACCAACCACTTTTCTTTCTGTGGGTAGGTTTTTAAAGACACATTATTTCCGTTGCCAGACCTTTTATATAAGCACCATTCCATTAGTTCCCATTTGGTTCAGGAAGGAAGGAAGGAAGGAAGGAAGGAAGGAAGGAAGGAAGGAAGGAAGGAAGGAAGGAAGGAAGGAAGGAAGTGCTAATTTAACCTGATTACTTTCAGATCCTTTCAGAAGGTCAGCATTAGTGAAAAGCAATGAGCAGTGACCAGAAGGGAGAAGGTATTCCTGCAATAGTACACTGGGAGTATTAATGCAGGAGTCAGTGGGAGTGGAGATGTTTGCCTACAATGAAATTAAGTGCAACATGCAAACTGGCAGTGCTGCTTGCTCAGCACAAATCAAAAAACACAACTTTTGACACACAGCAGGAAAACACAGACAGAGCTTGACTCCCCTGTGTAATGGACCTTGACAATGTGGGCTCCTTTCCTCAAAAAAAAAAAATAGTTAGGATTGTGCTGGAGCAACTGCATTGTGCAGATCAGCCCTTAACATGGAAAGTATTTCAAGCTGCCTCATCCTATTCTCCAATTTTTTTTCATTAGTCAAGAGCTCAAGATAACTGCTTCAGAGAGAGAACAAAACTAGGCCCATCCATTTTACTTTGGCTTCCACATAGATGTATTTAACAGGAGCTGAAAATCCTGTAAAAATATTTGTGTTTCATTCTGTTTTTCATTTTCTACTTTGTTTGATCTTTCAAATCATTTTGAGAAGAAGAAGAAGAAGAAGAAGAAGAAGAAGAAGAAGAAGATCATTTGGCATTTTGGAAGCGTTCATAAAATGAAATGCTAAGCAGGGTGCAAATCAGTTTCGGTTGCCAGAACAGATGGGATATGACAGGGTAACAGCATCTTTGGTTGCTCTGCTCCGATCTGATCCGTGGGGGTGCCCCTGCCCTAGGCAAGATGCAACCAGCCCGGAGATAAATTACTAGGGACAGCTGAAGATGAGAAGTCAAATGGCACCACAGTCAAAATGAACAAGGTCCCTGGTACATGCTGTGTGATCCTAAATATTTGGAGAGCAAAGGTTAGGTGAACATGACACTGTTCTCAGGGAATCCTCTTTTGTCACCCAAGACTGCACAAATGTTTTGGCCCTTTACGGCCTAAGATCCATTTTGGTATCTCAGACATTCCAAAGCTGTTAAAATAATTCTCATTTAATCATTTAGCCAGCAATCCAAACCTGCATGCTATGTTTTTACAGCAAAAGCATGAAAATGAATGACTTTGGTGTTCTCGCCTTTTGGAAAGATTAAGGATGTCTCTCCAAATATTATTGAACCACAGTTCCTATCGTTCCTGATGATAGGTTGAATTAGATTTGGGCTGGTGGGGGAGATCAGCAATATCTACAGGATCACAATCTTCACTTAGCCTTCTTAGTAGAGACTTGATATCTTTAATCATTGTTGAATATCTCATCTCCGATGATTGCTGCAAATTAAGGTTAAATTGCTAAGAAGCTAAAGTTCTAGGAGTGGTAAGTGACTGCAGATTCAATCATTAATAAAGTTAGCTTACTTTTAAATGGGAATCATTTATTAATTCTTTTACTGAACATTTCAACAGGGTGTACTTACTGGCATTGTATGTTTCTGATATTAATAAAACAATAGGATTCTTTTATGAAATACAAGTACTCTTTTAGGCTGTATTCACATGACCTCCTTAATTGGGTGATGGACAGAATTAATATCTCATGTAAACATTGAAGCCTAGTCAGCTGTGGGATTACAGAGGGTCAGTTTTAAGACACGTTTGTTTTGGATTAAAGTGCTCTTCTGTTATAACCCAGGAAATGAGATTTGCAGGAAACTTCTCATATTTCACTAGTCTTATTCATAATGAATAAGTGTATCTTAAATACTGATCCACATAGCGGAGAAAACCTCGGCCATGATTTTTTGTAACAATATACATGTCCCTATGGAACTTTTTCATCCATACAGCCATGACAAATAATAAAAAGGTGAAATAACAAGCATCTAAGATTAATGCTGCATTTTCTTCGAAAGAAAAAAAATGCAAGGTGAAGAGTATGGGTAAGTCAATATTTGTGCATAAAAATGATGAGTGGGGGGCAGGATTGTGACAAGCCTTTCGGACAAAGGAATGCGAGGGAGGAAGACATTCTGTTAAATTGATCATTATTTGTTCTGCCAGCTTTGTGGAATTTTTACATCATTCTATTCTGCACTCAAGGATCATGCTGTGGAGGATGAGGGGGTGTGGATATTAGAGAAGGAAGATAAATTGTGTTTGTGTGTGTGAAGATACGAAGGTGAGAGTTAGGGGACCCATCCTTAGTCAAAATGGCACTGATATTTTTATGGAGACAGAGCCAAGATTGTGACAATGGACGGTTCAGCACATTTTCAGATGCAAGTTTAAAACCAAATATTTATGCACGTAAAGGGTCAGTGAGTGGAATGTGCCCGCTGTGGTGTTTTAAGTGTTGAAGACATTATTCAAGAAAGTAGATGGGTAGAAGGTCAGTAAGAGCATTAGATCTCCTATACGAAAGCAGTCAAAAAGGAGCAAAATGGATTGTCTCATTGCTTTCAAAAGGCAAGGGAATCAGATTTGCTATACTTCTAGTCTGGTTATGTTATTGAAGGTGGGGTTTGTTTTTTTTTAAAGCCAGTCATTCAGAGTCAGATAACAGAGTAATTATTCTAATGTTGGACCTCAAGGCCAAGTAGAAATTAAGAGACAAACAATCTAGCCATATTCCATGGGTGGGTGGAGGTCTCACAATATAGTACTGTATTGTGCAAATTAAACAGGCAACAGATTTCTTATATTAGGAATTTTTATAAAGAGGGATACACACCAGGTGTACCAAAGAATTCTTTTTGATGTGGAGCCCAGTCTGGAGCCCCAAACATGGCCTGTTCCAATCTGAGTCAATTATGGTAGATTATAATAAGATTCAGAAAATCTTACAGACCTGGGCTGTAAAAACTGCTAGGTGGCAGAAAAGTGATACAGAAAATTCTGCCTCTTTGCTGCCATCTAGAGGTCCAGTGGCCATTAGAAAATGGAAGTCCAACCCAAACTGGGTGGCATGGGAAAAATGCAAATACTGCCCTTTTTTCTTTTTCTTCTTTCTTTCTTTCTTTTCTTTTTTTTTTTTTTTTTGGCTATGAAGATTCTCAGCCATCCAGGTCATGGTTGTTGTCCCAAAAGTGCTTTTTAAAGAGACAACTGGACTTTCTTGTTTTTCTTTGAAGAAGTTTCGTTTCTCATCCAAGAAGCTTCTTCAGCTCTGATTGGATGGTGGGGAATGGAAGGATTTATGTTCCTTGCATAGAGCTGGTCATTTGCATTCTTTTAGAGAGTCGTTGAGGCCACTTGGAGGTTTGTTTGTGTCCTCAGGGTCACCTGAGTAGTGCAAATGGGTGTGGAGCCTTCTCTGAACTGCTGAAAGGACTGTGCTGTGGAACTGTGTTTTCTCCAGGATGTTTTCTGCCCTGTGTCCCTTCACTGTTGAACCCAGGTGCAGACTGTTGGAGATGAGTCGGTGTTGTCTCCATCTCAAACTGAAGCACAAATGGTTCCTGTAGTCTGCAATTTTTCTGGAAATCCATTCATACTTTTGCACCTTTCAAAGGGTGTTCATCCCAAAGTGCATAGCTAAATGTCTATGGAGACAGCCTGTGTGTCAACAGCCATTTTCACTCTGCTGCCCTGCACAATTTGTGAATATTTGCAAAGCCTGGTCAAACCGCCAGAGCGCCCAGGTGGGTTGCCTTGGGAAGATCTCTTGCAGCCATTTGTATATTTACTGGTAAACCTTGACTTACGACCACTGTTCCCTCTAAGGTGCGCGGCCGCGCGGCCGCGCACGTGACAGGGAACGCCAATTACAGAGGCGAGATCAACGGCCCCAAGCCTGCCGGAAGAGCCAGGTCTTCACCACTTTCCAGAAGGCCAACAGGGAGGGGGTAGTCCGGATCTCAGGAGGTAACTGGTTCCAGAGGGCCGGGGCAG
The DNA here is from genome assembly GCA_003457575.1 of Thermophis baileyi. Classification (NCBI taxonomy): domain Eukaryota; kingdom Metazoa; phylum Chordata; class Lepidosauria; order Squamata; family Dipsadidae; genus Thermophis; species Thermophis baileyi. Next base: position 1,333,047 of record QLTV01002530.1, read on the forward strand.
ACACAGAGAAGGCCCTCCCCCACGGGCCCGCCAGCCGGCACTGTTTAGCTGACGGGACCTGGAGGAGCCCAACCCTGTGGGATCTTACTGGTCGCTGGGAGCTATGTGGCACAAGGCGGTCTCGAAGATAACCTGGCCATGAGCCATATAGGGCTTTAAAGGTAATAACCAACACCTTGAATTGCGCCCGGAGACCAATGAGCCCCACATTTCTGTTGTTAAGTGAGACATTTGTTAGGGGAGTTTTGCTCCATTTTTATGACATTCCTTGCACAATTGTTAAGTGAATCACTGAAGCTGTTAAATTAGTGACATGGTTGTTAAGTGAATCTGGCTTCCTCATTGACTTGGCTGGTTACAAGTTCGCAAAAGGTGATAATGTGACCATGGGACACTGCAACCGTCATAAATGTGAGTCAGCTGTTAAGCATCCAAATGTAAATCACATGACCATGGGGATGCAGCAAGGGTCATAAGTGTGAAAAATGATCGTAAGTCACTTTTTTCAATGCTATTGTAACTTTAAATGGTCACTAAATGAACTATTGTAAGTTGAGGACTACCTGTATTTGAAGTCACAGCATAATGATCTAGAATAGCCATGTGTCCTACTGCCCTCTATTTGAACAGCTGTTAGACGCTACTCTTCGAAGGGATCCTTTATTAGAAGGTCCCAATTCTTGTTTAAAGTTAAAAGAACAATATAAAGCAGGGGTCCCCAAACTTGACAACTTTAAGACTTGTGGACTTCAACTCCCAGAATTCTCCAGCCAGCTATGCTGGCTGGAGAATTCTGGGAGTTGAAGTCCACAAGTCTTAAAGTTGCCAAGTTTGAAGACCTCTGATATAAAGGAAGAGGGGAGGCCTTGAAATAGCCCATCCACAGTTAACACTTGGACAGTAGATGAAGTACTTCAGGACAATCTTCTCCACGGAAAATAGCTTCCCCCAACAGTTGAGGAAGACGCCTTCCGACCCAGGGACACGGGAAGAAAAGAGACGAAAAGTTGGTCCTCGTTTAAAGGCGACTCTTTCAACAATCATTTAGATTTGCGATAGCACTGAATAAGTGGTATCTCTCACATAATTTCTTGAAATGTTATTTATGGAGGAATAAAATTTGAATGTGAAAGCTTTAGTTTACTTTAAAAAAAAAAGATACCTATTTACATATGCTTCAGCAGAATAGCAAGAAAGATTTCTTCCTTCACTCCAGCTTGAGAGGAGTTATAAAAAGTTGATTTATGCTCCACAGTAGGGCTTTTAGCTGTGTGAAACTTCAATTTGTGGATTTGATTCAAAACTGCTTCAACTGAATCTTTGAACTGAACTGAACTGAACTGACCTAGAATTGCAAAACTGAATCATCTCATCAAAGCATCGGAGGATCCAAACGGATTCGAATCAGAAGGGAACCATTTACACATGACATTGAATAGCCCATGAGGAAAATATTAAGCTTCTGAATCAGGTTGAAATGACTTGTAAAAAAAAAAAGATGACAATCTGTAATTGTGTAAATCCGGTTGGAATTTTCACAAGCCTCGATGAAGTGTTACTGCTTTCCTATAGTGGGGCCACCTCAAAGTTATCTTTAATATTACTTTCCAAAACATACAAGATGTGAGGGCAACAATAATTTGATCTCACATTGGTCTAAAGCACAACCAGTGATGAATGTCAACAAGCTGCAAGCAGCTGGAGTTTTGAATAATGGACTGTATTGTTCTATATCTTGAACTAATGGGCAGGATAAACACATCCAAACATGATTTTTTGTAGTAAAACATTTGGGAACTACAAGGTCGCTAAAGCTTGACTCTGACAGAAAGGTGATTCTGCTTGCTTTGTAATATGGGTGCATTTTTTGTTGTTGTTTTAATAATTGTGAACATTCCAACAACTTAAATCCAGGAAGCTACCGGTAATACCTGTTAAGAGAAAGAGATTTATATCCATAACTTTCTTGCTACAACTTTATCAATGACTAAAAACGCTTCAGTTCAATTCAAAACCTAGCTTTAGTTTTAAAACCTAGCTTTCAAATCACTGCAATGAGTTCTAGCAAGGAAACTCAAGTGTCACAAGTGAGAGATATGGAAGTGAAACTGAATAGTGTTTGCCTTCCCTCAGGGCTCTCTGAGGGCACTTTTCAAGAGGAAATCCCTTGCTGCTAAGAAATGAACTCTGCCATCATAATTAATAGATTCCTTTTCTCAAAGATGAAGTGTGGGAATTTGGGACAAGGAGATCCTGTATCAAGCTAGTCTAGGAAAGGAAGTCATCCAGCAGATCCTGAAATTTCTTATATTGAGAGGTCAGAACTTTTAAGACTAGTGTAATACTTCCCACTTAAAAACTGTAATAAAAGATTTTCTTTCTTCTCAAATTTTCTTCTGATGTGTAAATTATTCATAGCAGCCATTTCATTTTGCTATCTGAGGCAAAGTATAAAATGGCTCTTATATCCATAACACATTCAAACATTATCCAGCAAAACTTATTTCAACATTGATAGCAATAGCAATAGCAATAGCACTTAGACTTATATACCGCTTTACAGTGCTTTACAGCCCTCTCTAAGTGGTTCACAGAGTCAGCATATTGCCCCCAACAATCTGGGTCCTCATTTTACCCACCTTGGAAGGATGAAAGGCTGAGTCAACCTTGAGCTGGTGAGATTTGAACTGCCGAACTGCAGCTAGCAGTCAGCTGAAGTAGCCTGCAGTACTGCACTCTAACCACTGCGCCACCTCGGCTCTGTCTTCTATCACCCTTGGACAATGTAGGGTAACTTAAGAATTGCAGTGGACCCTGAATAACATCTATAGTTCCAATATCTCATGACTGTTTTCTCAGCTGCTATTCTATCAGATAACCATCTCATTTTTATTTTATATGCCTTCTACATTCATAGAGCAATTCATACTTTTTCCTAATAAGATCTCATGGTGATGTGCACTGTCAAAATCCAATGTAGTAACATTACCTGTTGACTTACGGTATATTAACTAGCATTCATGCTCTTTTTAATTTTATTTTAATTTTAATAAATTTTAAATTTAATTTTTAATTTTAAAATACATCATTATTGTTAACAGATATAACAAGAACAAGATTTAGCCGAGTGCCAGAAGCATGCAATGTCCGAACAAGATCTTCCATAGGTAGGCCCTTGTAAATTCCTAGTACACCACTGAGAATGATCTTGTGTTGTTGCAAGCATGAAGGGATATCTCTGATTATTGTGGTACCTATTAAGCCCAATTACTTCCTTTATTCTATTTTATATTCTATTTATAGTAGGGTTTCCTGCCTAAGCAGGGGGTTGGACTAGAAGACCTCCAAGGTCCCTTCCAACTCTGTTATTCTATTCTATTCTATTCTATTCTATTCTATTCTATTCTATTCTATTCTATTCTATTCTATTCTATTCTATTCTATTCTATTCTATTCTATTCTAAGAAAATCACAGTTCTAAGATACCCTGCTTAAGAAACCAACTAGAAATTTTCTTGAGTTCCACGTGATTGCTTCCTGCATTGTAGGCAATCAGAAGATCAGTTGAAAGGAATCAGAAAGGAACAATTTTGCAAGAGAGAATCATTTATATCGGTTTAATTTAAAATATTAAATTAATTGCTCTTTTCAAAATGGCTATAAAATCAAAACAAAAAACAAACATCCAATATAATTAAAAAAAAATCTGTTCCCAGCTAATAGTGTGTATGTGTATAAAATTTGCAAGCAAGCAATGTTTATTTAATTTTTATAAAAGATAAAGCTGTCATAGTTTTCATCTCACTTAGGCCTTATTTGAATCCATATAAGATTAGGGTTGGAGTTAAAGTTAAGTTAATCACTCTGGGGCTGCTGTGATTTAAAAAGTCCTTTTTTCCTGTGTTCGGTGGAGTGATTTCAAAACTGCATAGAAATAAAACTTTTTAGAAAAGGGGGAAAACGCAGTCTGTGGGTGCATTTTAAAATCTCTATTTCCTGCATTCAAAGTGCTTGTTTTAAAACTCCACAAAAATTAAAAACATCATTAGGCTATTATTATTTATTTCACAATGCACAAAATAGGGTTTGCTCCCAAAATAAAGCATAGCCTAGGTGTCCTGTCTCAAGTTGAACAGTTGCTGAATTAAGCAAATAACCATAGACAGGATCGTAACTGTGGGGTACTCTCTGAGCTTGGTTGTTTTATTGCAGACGTTTTATTACCAAACTAGGTAGCAACATCAATGCTAGTAGGGAGAGGGGTCTGCTCTCATTTTATATACCACTGCCAGTGGCTTGCCATTTCAATGTTGGTGGGAGTGGTCTTGGTGGTTCCTTGACTGGGCTATTATTTACTGTTAGCTTGTTTGGTAATTTCTTGATTGGGGTATTGCTTGCTTCTTGATCTTGTTAATCTTGGTGTTAATATCTGCTCATCTGGGGGTTGACTGCTGGTGAGGCAGTGTTTTGGTCTTTGTGTTTCTTTTTGGCTTTTTGATCATAAATCAGAGTCTGGTCTTAAAGGTCCATCAAGAAGTTCAAGTATTTGGACAAGGCTTCCAAGCCCTCTTAGCATTTCTGATCCTAATTATTAAACATTTATGTTGGGGGATAATGCTATGTCTCCAGCAATCTAATTTATATAGCCTAAACTGTCCCTTGGAAACGAGATGGTGGATACTGACTTATCATCAGTATTTAAAAAAAAAAATCAAATGCCAACCAGTGATGAAATAACTGGTATCATCTTTGTCCTTCCCTTCTGGAAGCAAAAATTAACTGCATAATGTTAATTTTTTTTATGCAGAGAGTCCAAATCCTTTAATTCTGCAGTTGCCATTTCAACTGGGAGAGAAAATTTAAGAACTTGGCTGGAGTTATCTAAAAACCAAGCTATAGCCTAGAGAAGCTACAACAGCTGTTTCAAGGAACATTGTACAGAGTTAGCAGTTCTATTACCTATTTTTAGGTATTTGCTCATTTCTAGTATAGGCTCTGTTTATATAATTTAAGATAGTATAAAAATACCAACATCATTCTGCTGACCAATTTTTAGACAGGGTCTATTTTAACTCTTTGGATAGTGACAACACATAAGTTTTCCAAAGCTTTTTCTGCATCCTCACTACTTCTGCAGAAATAACAAATAGGATTCATTTTAACACGCACAGCTCGAAAGTTTAACCTTAATGCACAGAACAGTCTCTAAGCCACAATTTATTCAAAAGATATATTCCACTTTACTTACTGCCACTTTTCTAACTTTGCTTTAATTTTAAAAATGAGTACATCAATATGCTGAAAAATTTCTAGAAGTGTCAAAAAATCAAATAGATGTTTTAAGGCAAGGTTTCAATCTACCAATGTTCATATGCACCTAAAATATGGAACTCATTTAGCACATACCTATGCCAGCTTCTTAAAAAGAGGGGGGGAATGTATTTCCCCAACAGGGTGAAAACCTCAATAATGGCAATGTTTTTCCTCAGCTGGATATAACTTCGGAATCAGTTGTATTTGCAAAAGGCCAGGCAATTCAAGATCAGAATGTGCAAGCCTGATCCAAATGAAACAATAAACTTTGGTGGGAAGCAAGGCTATTGAAGTCTTAATTTTCCCTTCAAGTTTGCTTTATGCTAAAGTTGACACCTTGTATTTTTAAAAGAATTAACTGTGAACACAAACTCATGCATATAGAAAGGATATTTGTCTTCCTTCCACAGAGAGGGAAAACTTAAAACATACATATCATGAAATGGTTCAATGGATAATAAAACATGATTGGCATTCCTGAGTCAGAACTGAGTCAGTATCCCTTTTTTGTTAGCAAAGTTTTACAATGTATATCTAGTTACTTTGCAACTATACCCAGAAACAAAGAAATCAAATGCAGAGGTTTGGTTAAATTAGGGCCGTAATGTTATTGAATTAGCCACAATGCAGAGAGCTGCTCAGTAAAAACAATACAATCAAGGAGATAAATAACTACAGGCAGTCCTCAACTTATGAACACAATTGGGACTGGAATTTCCATCGTGAGTGGGTGTGGTTGTAAAGCGATTTATCATGTGACCAAGACCTGATTTGTCTGACCATTTTGACCATGGCCATTAAACAAATTCAGCATCCTCAACTGTTGCTGCTTGCAGAAAACTTGTATCCCACCCGAGCTCTGTTTTTGCTGTGAGAGGGTTGCAGGAAGCCGTCGCAGCCGAAAATTGGAGCTTGGGAACCTGTTTTGGCTGGCAGGGCGCTCAGGCCGCCACAGGCGCCCTCGACACAAGTGAGGTTGATCTGGCCATGCCCACCCCAGCCCCCTGAGGTCAAATACAACCCTGATGCGACCCTCAGTGAAATAGAGTTTGACACTCCTGCTCTAGTCAGTCGTAAATACAAGCTGCTTGCCAAGTGGCCAAATTGTGATCATGTGACCACGGAGGCGGTGCATTGGTCCTAAGTGCAAGGATAGATTGTAAATCACTGTATCCCGGGCAGTTCCAACTTCGAACTGTCGTTAAATGAACAATGGAGGACTACTTTTAAAGAACAGCCTGGCCCACCCCATAGTGAAGTCAATTTGATCATGCTTTCAAATCATGCTCTCTGATGCCTTCCTAGAAAATACAGACATTTCCAAGTCTTTATACCTATTCCATGATGCACTGAAGTGGATCACGGGCAGCAAACTCTGTATGTTATGCAAAGATCTAAAACCAGGGAGCTGGGCCGATAAGTAGACAGCTTTAATCTAAAATAGTTATAAGTTTATTTAGAATTACTGCATCTTCCTATGGTTTTATGTGGCTTGTTGTGATTATGGATGGTGGTCACCTTTGCTGTTTTTTCCCCCTTTACGAAAGCTTTGTTTTCTGTTCATGGAGCTTGAGACAAGGGCTTATATATCTCGTTGTTGTTTTTTTCTCCAGGTATTATAGCATCTAACGTATGCAGGATGGAGTGGAAAGTTTTATTATGTAATCTCTCATTTGTTGTACTTAATGGATCAGTTGATTGTGAAAAATTAAAGCTTTATTTAAAAACAACATTGCATGAACAAACCTTATGAGTTGCATATATGAGCTCCTCACTTATTTACAGAATAATTCACCTACAGAATGAGTCTGCCGTTTGAAAAGACCCACGGCAGAGGTGGGTTGCTCCCAATTCGGACCGGTTCTTTAGAACCGGTAGCAGGAATTTCCCCCTGTTCACCGAACCGGGAGCAATCGCTGGTTGGCCACGGCCATGAACCGGCTCTCGTTTTTGGCTTCTGCGCACACAGAATTTAATGTTTAATTATCCATTGAACCATTTTGTTTTTGGCTTCTGTGCATGCGCAGAAGATGGGTTTTCAGCACTGCGCATGCGCGCGCAAAGCACGTGCCCCCACACGGCGCGGGAGGAAGCGAACCAGTGGCGAGGTAAGTTAGAACCCACCCCTGATCCATGGGTGCCTCTGTTTTCTTTCTTCTCTTTGTCCTTTTCTTTTCCCTTTTTATTCTATCAACACGTCTTTCCTGCCTTCCTCACACCTTCATCCCCAGGTTCTCAGCTCTCTGTCTGGCCTTCCTTATAAGAAAGTGCCCAGTTTACTTTCTCCTTTCCTACTGTTAATGCAGCAGTCTGTTGTTTCATCATGAGGGATCATAAAATGGATTTCTCTGGTTAGTGTGGAAGGAAGGACACTTTTGAAAAGGAGGACAATAAGGAAGTAAAGTTAAGGTGCTGTAAGATTTTCTTTGAATCAAAGCTTAGTATACTATTTGCTTTGGGTGTTTTTGTTCCTTTTTTCTTACCTTTCCTTTCCACACCCATTGTTGTCTGCTTCACCAGTGGGGAGCTAGTAATATCTTGTTAATACTTTCCTGAGAGATGAGTTCATGGCATGCCAGGCACTTCCTGGATAAAGTGGGCAGGACCTCTTATTGCCAATATGTTGATCACTGATCTAGTTAACATAATCATGTGTCAACAGGATCATTAGCAGGACACAACTGGATTGCTGGTTGATTGGGTTAAGTGTGTTTTGATTTATTCTGCCTGCCGGTGTCATCTTTCTCTGCCCAAATCCTTCACAAAGACCTGCTCCTCCCTCACTTTCACCTGTAACATGCATAAAATAAATAATCACTTATGACTCATCAGCCCAGCTAGTCTGCTAATAACCAATATATCTAGACCCAAGCAGGACAAAAGAAATGCTGTTTCCCCCACCCCCCAAAGTTCTCTTTCAACCTGATTAAAGATAATTTTCTTTCAAAATGTATTTCAAAGGAAAAGAGCATTTTGATGGAATGTGCACATAATTTAGCATTCGCTTAGTTATATTGTAAGGTGGCCAAGAGATATGGAAGGGCAGAACAAAGGGTTCAAAGAAGTCGAAAGAATGAGGATGACGGCATGATCAAAGCAGCACCCCTTTTTAACATGTGTCACATGTGTGTAAAATCTATCTTTAACTGCACAGTTGCACACACCACTTTGCCTTTCTGGACCTCACCCCATGGACACCCTTGGCATTATGTGTGAATGTCTTATCTTTCACTGTTCATCTCAAGCAGTCTGAAGCTCTCTGGCTTTCCACATTTAAATACGTTTTAAGGAAACTATTATTAGAGTACTTGTCACATTTGCTTTTTTTTTTCCCAAATTGGAAGCTAGACTTCAGACTGATGGAAAGATATTGCCACCAGCAACAGTAGTTCTCTCCCCAGCAGCAAAGTGAGCTTAAAATATTCAAGAAGAGCAACTCAACAGAAATTCTCAAGTACCTGGAAAAAGACAGAGAACTAGAAGTCTCTTGGGGGGGGGGGTGGGGGGAGGGGGAAGGTGCACAGAAAGACAGCTGATTTGTCAGCCTTGCTTTGCAGCCATCATCATCAGAAGTGCCAGCAGCATCTCCAACAGCAGCAATGGGTGTTTCCCTGAAAGTGATAGGAGTCCAAAGAAGCAAAATTCAACGTAGCATTAAATGAACATATTCTAAACACCAACACTGCTGAACAACCAACAGTTGTTTAATAATCCCAGTTGTCTATGTGCATGTGTGTATGTGTACATGTATTTAAATCTTTCTTGACCAACCAACATAACCTCTATGAATCCAAACTTCAAATGTACATCTTTTTAGGCAAAATAAAAAATAAAAAAAAAATCCGCTGGGAATGGTGGCAAAACCATTTATCACGTCTGCTGTAGAATCATAGGATGCAATGTAGGTATCTATAAAAAGTTCAAATGCAAGAATGAAGCAGCAAGTAATTGTTTGCCAAATAAGTGAGGCCTATAACTATCTCAGCGTTCCAGAATGTCCCTTTCTCCTTCTTTCCCCGTTTTATGTCTGACAAAAATACAAATGAACTCTCCAAAGAGTTCAACATTCCCATCTCTCCATGCCCAACCTTTTTGTTTTTGCAAATTTTGCAAAGTGTGCAGTCTACCAAGCTAAGAGAAAGATGACCTGAAGCTACACAGAATTTTATGTGGACACCCAATCTGAAAAAGTATTTTTTTTTTTAGAAAGCAGGGAAGACCAACGGTGCTAGAACTCAATATTTCTGTGGATGGTCTTTGCCCATACTTTCACCTTCATAAATTCCAAAGAGACCAGAACATCTGGTCTTCATTTTGTGGGCAAACTATTCACGATTTGTTATCACTGAATTGCCTTGCTGCTGAGACTTGATTACAAGAGGGGGAGGCTAGCCCAGTGGTGAACTTAAGTGATTTTAGGTTGCATGTAATTTGGGTCCTATTCCTCACAGGATTATGACAGCAGATTCTAATTAGCTTTTGGGTTGCTGCTTGTGAAGAAGAATAGATATGTAAAATCAGGAGAAACAAATCAGAAGTTTTTTTATTTAAAAAAAAAAGTTCTTTCTCCTCTCAGTATATGATTAGGAACACCACAAATCAAAGAACCCCACTAGGTGAGAGAGTAAAGAAGTCATAAATCTGTATAGAACAACAAGAATTGAACTGTGCTAGATCTAACAATCTTCTAAACCGTCAGAAAGGAAGCAGCTTCTCTGTGAAATGTTTCTGTGGTAATAACTAATAACATCTGGTCATGTTTAAACTTTCTCAGCAAAACAGTGTGGGCTGGATATATTGGATAATACACAATTGCTTGTTTGCATCTGTATAATGATGTTTATCAAGACATCAAGATAGCCAATTGTCTACTTCATGCTACTCAATTGTATAGGCGGCCCTGCACATCTGAGTGATTTTCTCTATAAATCAAGGACTGGTTTCCATTTTGCAATGCAATCTTTCTAACAGTATTTTTTAAAATATTTGATTCAATATCAATTCTACAAAATAAGTATAGATTGGAGATTTTAGTGCCTAAAGTACAAAATATAAGATATAAAGATATTGGATCCTTTACATATTTAAATCTAGTAATTCACTAAATCTACTAAAAAGTGTGTACCAGCCCATATTGTTATTTTACCATTGAGGGAAAACATGAATTTATTCATCTCTAAGTGGATTACAGTATTATTTTGGTTAATTACAATAGTCTGGTTTTGCATAAGGACTGAGCCGACAAATTAGCCAGGTTTGAGCCTAAGGTATTCTATGTACTTAGCTCAGTACTGGGAGAAGTTGTCAGTGGGTGAGAAAACTGGATGACTTGAGTAAACTGTAGCTTAGTTGACCATGGGTGAGCAGGTTATTTGACCACAACCAATGGGATTTTATTTCCATTATGGTATAATTTGGGTGAGAATGACAGTTCAAGTCCATATATTAATTACCCAGAAAGAAAATCTCTCCAAAATTATAACTCTTCCATTTATTCCAACTTGTAGTTTCAAACAATAACTTTTTTTCTATGTCTCAATTCTGTCCAGCTCATTTTGATCAAACTACTCATATTAACTAAATTTGTTGTGCGCCTGGCATCCTGTTTCCTGACAAACAAAATTAATGCAAACAGTAACATCCCAAAATGTACCAATTGCATGCAATACAGGTAAAAAGAGAAGGAGCTTTAATCATAGAGTCAAGGCTGCTGTGTTGGCATTTTCACAGGCAGAGTAACTTCATAATTTCCAATATCTGTCACCTGTGGTAAGTACTTCACTCTGCTAAGGCCACCTCTTCCTGTTTTAAGATTATAATAGTCACTCTCTCCTATTCACTTTCACGCATGCATACACACACATAAGCACACCTACATAAAAAGATGTTTCATAATAACAACCATATATTCTCCTGAGAAGAAGAATAGCTACATATTCTTTCAGGAATCACCATGTCCCTTTTTTCCCCTCTCCAAACTTAGAACTGCAAAAAAATTAAAAAATCCCTTCCTAGCAAGGGTTGTGGGAAGTTCTACCTGTTGAACTTTGTTAATATCGCTGTCCCATTAATTCCAAAGAGGGGAGGACTCGTACTTCCTAGATTGTGTTCTCTGGTGGTGAGATATTTACTGTACAGTATTAAACAATTAGGCCCTTCCTCAATACATGGTTATTTTTAAAAAAAAATGAGGAATGATTCCCAGCCAGTTTCCAAAGTCACGGTGTTCCCAAGGCAGATTTAAAGACTCAAACAATACTGTACTTCGCCCCAACAACCCTAATAAAAATGTATTCAACTATCCCCGGAAAATAAAACACAAACACCCACACTTCCTGGGAACACTATGAAAAACCAAGGTTAACGATCGTCTCCAGTTTGTCAGCGGAGGCCAAGCCTGATTTGCCTTTGATTTTTGAAGGACGGGTGTTTCAATAATCTCCTCAACCCAGTCTTTACCCTCCGTAACTCCGGATATTTTGCAAAGCTCCGTCCACTTCAGACGCCGCATTTGACGATTCCGCCGCATCGAGTTAATTGCGAGGCCTAATTGCCGTTTTCAGTCCGCCAAAGCGGGGCCTCGCTCCACGGGCCTCCAAGCACGGGCGGCGCGCTCGCTGCGGGCGGAACAGCGGCGGGGGCGAGAAGGCAGCCGAGGCCGGGGATTGCCAGTCTCTCGATCAAAACCTCCCCCCCCCCCCGCGCGGGCCGACCGTTCTCGGGGAAAGCGAGAGGCCGCTGTGGCTGGGCTGGGAGGGCGGCATTTGCATTAGCCTTCTTTTGGAAAAAACATTCATTGCCTTTTGTGGCTCAAGCCCCAGACGCCGCCTTGCACACGCGTTACGATGTGGGAACCACCGAGAAGCCTGGCGAAGTCCCGCTAAACGGCCCCGTTTCTCCTCTGCTTTTCCATTCCTGCCTGGCTTTGCCCAGACCCCCCCCCCCCACGAAAAAGCCAAAAGGGAAAGAAAGGAGTCCGCAGCGTTGAAGAGTCGGCCGTTCTGATGCCAATGAGTTGGGGTTTGTTTTTTTTTACTTGACCAGGGCTGAGAGATCCACACAGCCCGACGGAAATCTACAGAAAGGGCCGCCGAGTTGCTGGGCATTTCGAATGGAAGCGCTGCTCTAAAGCAGCCGGGGGAAGCCAAGCGGAGCAGAGTTGAAGGCGGGAACCCGCTTTAGGTGCAAAGGGGGAAAGTGGCTCTGCCGAGACGAGGAGGAAAACCAGGGTTCTGCAGGCCTCTTCGAGAAGCAAGGGCCTTCTCCCGCGTTTACCGCATGACCAAGCGGTTTGGATGCTGCCCCATGTATGATATCCTGAGTTAGATCAACTTGCAGGTAGATCTTGGAATGCAGTGGTGGACCGTGATGAAGATGTCTTAAATTAGACCAGTGTTTCCCATACCTTGGCAACTTGAAGATGTCTGGACTTCAACTCCCAGAATTCCCCAGCCAGCGAATGCTGGCTTGCCAAATTGCCAAGGTTGGGAAACACTGGTCTAAGGCAAGATTAGAATGGGGAATTCTGGGAGTTGAAGTCCAGACATCTTCAAGTTGCCAAGGTTGGGAAACACTGAATTAGACCCTAACTGTCTAATTCAGTGTTTCCCAACCTTGAGAGGGTTATAGAAATCTAATTCAGTGTTTCCCAATCAGAGAGGGTTATAGAAATCTACAACTTAAACCCTTGGCAAGGAATGACCATCTGAGTAGCTAGGACAAGAATTTGCCAGCCTGAGCCAGGGACTCTTGTGGCCCTCTGATTATTTTCTTCTTTAAGTTCTCTTATTTTCTGTGGGATTCTTTGAGTCTTGATGAAAGTTTCATAGAAGCCCCATGGCTATTTTCACCCAACATCCGAAATCAGAGTGTAGATTATCTGGCTTTGGTTTAGCATGTAAAATGAATTCAGACGTCATTTGTAAAACCAAAGTGTATGGCAGACTGTATGATACAAATCAAACTAATGTTTACTGTTCATGTTTTTTAAAGAGAGAGAGAGAGAGAGAGAGAGAGAGAGAGAGAGAGAGAGAGAGAGAGAATGGCTGGCAAGAAAATTCTGGGAATTGAAGTTCACACATCTTAATGTTGCCAAGGAAGCACAAGACAAACTACAAAGGGAATGCAGCTTTCTCATTTTCTCCAAGCTTCTCTCCTAGCCAGCCAAAAGAATTGATTCCCACAGGCTAGTATTAGGACGCTATAGATTTAATCTAGTATAAATTATTCAGAGTTCAGTAGGATTTACTACCAAATATTTGTGGATATAGGATTGTCCTCTGACAGAATTGAAAGGAGGGCTGAAGAGGATCTATGATCAGTTATAGTAATCTTTCAGAATATTTGCAATTTGTCTGATTAGTTCATGATCAAATTAATGTTAGGAGAAAATAAACAGGATATTCGTATCAAGACTGATTCACTGATGTTATGTTTGGAGTAAACTCATAAATTAAACATTAGCCGTGTCTACAAAGGGCTGGTAGGTTTTCTGTGGATGTTTATAAGGTTGTGTTTGTTTGTTTTGTGCCTTCAACTCAATATTGACTCCTGTCACACTCTGGATAAGGCCTTGGAGTTTTCTTGGAACATTTTCAGAAGTGGTTTGACCTTGCCTTCTTCAGAGGGTTGAGAGAAAGTGATTGACCCAAAGTCACCCACCTGACTTTATGCATAAGGCAAGACTAAAAGTCACAGTCTCCTGGTTTCAAACCTGAGGTTTTAAATCATTACATTAACTGGCTGACATCTAATTGGTTCATGTACCAATTAGCCACAACTAAAGCTTGTCTCTCAGATATGTATATATGTAACTCAGAAATATTATTCCTGTGGTTTGAAGAAAACATATTTCTAAAGTTAGTATTTAATGCCCCTTTGTATATCAGTTAAAAAAAAAACTTCTGATATAAATTGGAGTGTCTGCTTTGGACATTCTTTACTCAAAGATCTTTACAGCTGCCTGCTAATCAGCCCCTTGTTGGTTTTTTCATGCAAATAGTAATCCTATAATCACAGAAAATGATACTGCACGAAAATCTGTTTACATTGTTTCTAGATTGAGGCCCAATTATTGAAACGAATGACATCCACGCCTATTAATTAGCCATATGTTGCTGTTTAATGGTGAGTAACCATTAAGTAGAATATGAAGGGTGAGTCCTTTTCTCTTGTGTGAGCAACTGTGTCCGAATCTGCTGTCGCTCGACCCATTGTGAGCAAGCCAGTGAATCGCTTAGGGGAGCAACTTGTTTTTTATATGGGATTTGAGAATCGTCACTTCTCAGTGCATGAAAGTGCTTTTCATAGCGCTCTTTGCATTGATGAACTCTTTTCACCGCAATGTTGCATTAAACTGGGCCTGCCGGACACCCAAATAACATGCAACAGGGCTTCCCCCTCCCCCACCTTGACATCGACTTGTTTTCAGTTGCCCCTCTCTTCAGGCACAGTAGTATCTGCCTTTACTTGCTGGAGAGAGAGAGAGAGAGAGAGAGAGAGAGAGAGAGAGAGAGAGAGAGAGAGAGGGTTTGAAGGGGAGAGAGAGAGAGAGAGAGTGGATTTCAAGGACTTCTCTTGCTGGTGAAGCAAAAGGTTGCTGGCGGAGGGAGGCCCATTGTAACAGCCTGGGATCTCATACATCAGCCTCTTCAATCTTACCTTGGAAAAAGAGAGGGAAGCAGTAGGGAGGCAGGAGAGGCCTCTGTTTTGCCAATACTTCACAAAGCACCTTCTTAATCAGAGTCCCAGGATGGTGCGCTTTCAAAGTTCAGCTTTTCCCTTTCCCCTTCCCCGGTCCTCTTGCTGGGGCCCAAAAAGGCATGTGCCGTTATAAATATAATGAGTATCTTAGATAAACATTCTCTCTAAAGGAGGAACAAGGTTGTGGAATCCATAAGACAGTCAATGGTTTGTGTTCTGACATCCTCCCCACAATCCAGTGCACAATGAATGTGACAGGCTGCAATTCCCATCATTCCCAGCTCTGCTGCCTAGGAACGGTAGCCCACTACATCTTTCCCAAAATGGGAGAATAATCTTTATTGTAAAAGACTTTTCGTGCATGGAGTTAGGTAAATTGCACGATGATCGAAGGGATCCTTTTGATTAAAATACTCATAGAGGTGGAGCATTTTGAGTAAGGGAGCGTACAGTCAGGTCTTCAAAGGCAGCCTTATAAGAAAATGGATTGGGGGTGGATTGGGATTGAAACTGAGCACCTTAAACACTTCCACTGGGATGTTCTTTGGATACCTTTTGACTCTAGATGTTGTGAACCCAGAACATCAGACTTTGAGAACTAAGCCATAAAAATGAGCAAAGGCTGGA
Source organism: Thermophis baileyi (assembly GCA_003457575.1). NCBI lineage: Eukaryota > Metazoa > Chordata > Lepidosauria > Squamata > Dipsadidae > Thermophis > Thermophis baileyi. The sequence goes on from QLTV01002530.1 coordinate 1,348,689, forward strand.
AAAAAAGCCTTCTGAATTAGCCCAGAGATACACGAGTTTCTGGTCAGAGGTAGATAGACCAGAAGAATTCACACTTGGGGCCCTGATGATCAACCAGTCAGTGAATGGCATCCAGCCTTCAAGGAAATTGGTTAGTTCATGTGTGATGCTAAGTTATGGTGTGGTTCTTTGTGCTTTGGTTTACAGCATTGGGTGAAGTCAACCAGCTTGGACTGAATCAAGAAACCACTGTTAAATAAACTCTGGTTTTACATGATTAGCAATGCCAGCATCAGCTGCCTGGAACCCAGAAAAGCAGCAGCCTTCACCAAACCCCTGCCAAGCCCTCTCCCACTCCCACAATAAGTCAGATCATATTGCTCATCTTCAGTCACCTGAAGGAGGAGGAGAGGAGAGGAGAGGGATTGGAGGGAGGCAGTAAATATTCTTTGTCTAACGGTACTTTAACTGAACTGGTTTCCATTTGTGCTTCTCGGTTGTTTAAGAGACATCAGCAGATCCTCTTGGTATTAAAAGCTGACAGGAAGTTAACTTCTCGCAGCCTCTTGGGAATCCCAAGGCAATGCAAAACTGCTCAAGGAAGCTGTTGCTTCCTCTTCTTCCTTTTTCTTGAGCACTGCGATCCGAGATGTGCTTAAGCATCCTTGAATTCAGTGGAGCTGACATCAGAGACATGCAAAGGATTGTGCAGCAGCCTATTTCCACTACCTCCACCAGTTTCTAGTACAAAATGTATGGCCTCTGTGGCTGGACTTGCAATGTGTTTTTCTCTAGGACGACCATCTGATCAAAATCTTTGGCAAAATTAAGACACATTCTTTCCCCATCCTGGTTCTATCTGTCACGCTACAGCTGGTGATTAAACTGTCCAGGCAAACTGCTGCCTGCAGGAAGAGAGCAAGAGTGGGGGAAACAACAACCAAGGATAATATCTCTGGCTGGGTCCGGATGTGAATGCAGGACGAGGAGAGGAGACTATGATTTATTAATTAAATCTTAGTTTCCTGGCTTTACACAAATTCATCAAAGGGAAAACAGTGGTCAGCTTGCAAATTGATTTTGCAGTGTTGTAATGGCACTTGCAATAGTTGTGTTTCCTACTAATGCCATTGCAAAGTGCTCCATGGCTAAGAAGTAGGTATAGCCCTCCCTAGAAGAACTTTCATTTTTCTTTCCTTAAAGAAAACTTCAGACTATGACTTCTGTGGTTCTTATTTATAAAAAAAAAGATTGAGAAAAAGAGATTCCAAAAGTTACCCATTCTTTTAAATCTATTTATTCCCTCACCTTAGAAGAAACAGTTATTTAAGAATACAATATAATGAGATTGTGTAATTTAAAAATGTTTTAGGTCTAATTGTGGTTTCACTGTGTGTGTCTTTACAAACTATAACATTAGTTGTAACCTTAAAAGGCAAGGGTCAAAGAGACAAAAAAGCAGCTTCATTATAACAAAAATATTGTTATATTTGTTTCTGGTATGTTAGTGTCTTTTTAAAATGGGGTATATTTCCTCCCTATAACCCTATAATACTCTTTTGATTATCATGACTTAGATGGTTGGAAGTCACCTTTAAGTTCCTTTGAGGTCATTTATTCCAAAAGAATGAATATCTGTGATACAGAATGCAGTTATTGATTTGTAATTATTGAATCAACTATTTGGTTACTTGTAGTTTTGTTAAGCAGGAAACTTACTCATGCCCTTTAGCCTGGGATTTTAGACTCTGATTTGTGAACTCTAGAATATTTACAAAGAAGCAAGATAATAAGGAAATGCAGAAACACCCCTGAATGCTTGCAAGGGAAAATAAACAGTCTTGTAATCAAAAATTAGACTTGGTGTTCTAATATCTTTTGTGGCACTCTCAGGCTACCTTATTAAATATATATATATATTCCTTGCAGAACTTCCGCAGCATCTTTTTCTTTCCAAACTCTCTTTAATGTTGGCTGCATTCTCACCACACCCAAGCTAACCAACTCTCCTTAGTTTAGTATCTTCCACAAAATGAGACTCAACTCAACACTGGATGTTTTTAAGAAGATGTTGGATAACCATTTATCTGAAGTGGTGTAGGGTTTCCTGCCTAAGCAGGGGGTTGGACTAGAAGACCTCCAAGGTCCCTTCCAACTATTTCTATTAACTGTTTATCTTATAGTTCACTCAATAGACCAGATCTCACATCTGCCCATTCCTCTGTCTTAAGTTAATCAGGAGTGACTTAAGTTCAGACTTAATCCAGAAGTGAGATAAAGGGACTATATCCAAGCAAAGAATTTAAAGTTAAATTATTTGCAAAAAAAAAAAAAACCCTGCAAGATCAGATTGTAAGATCAGAAAGTCAGTGTTTTAACTTAGAGTCACAGAATCCAAAAGGTGGATCATTTAGTCCAACCCCTGCCCCATTGAGAAATAGGATTAGCAAAATAGTAGTAGGTGGCATGGACCTGAAGTATGTTTATTCAAAACTAAGCCTCACAAAAGGCCCTTAAGCCAGACTTACTCCCTAATATGTATACTAACTACTGTTTCATGAGTAATTTTTACCTGGTCAAAATTATCTCATTAGGAAGGTGGCAATTGGCCAGTAGGAGCTTAACAAAATAGTTTTAAAAACCTGGGTTCACACAATTGGTGTAATCAAGTCAAAGATTTTGCTGCTGCATTCATATATCATGCTCAGATCGGTTACTTTATGCTACAATGTGCTTTACCAAGCAGCCATTAAACTTTAGTGGGAACCTAGATAATTCATCTAATTTTATTCCTAACAAAAGCAATAAACATAATTTTACTAATTAAAATGATAAATAACTTATACTATAGGGAATGAATATGAAGTATTCAGAATACTTTAAAAAAAATCCTTCCAACAACAAGTTTGATGTAGAGAGGAGAGTATTTGACAAAAACTCAAAGAGATCTGGTGAAAATTGGTTGGAAGTAACATGTCCTCTAAAGCTAATGCAGAGGTGGATGTGATTAGAATCACTGATAAGTGTCAAGATCTTTACGGTAGATGATTTGAAATAATGCAATGATTAAATTTATTCCTCCACATCAAGCCACCCACAAAAATAAAATTCTGACTTCAAAAGTGTTTAATTTTTATGATCAATTTGTCTGTAGATTTGCTCAAAAGCAAGTCTGCTTGAACTGAATGAAGTTTATTCCCAAATAAGGTATTGGACAAAAGAATACAACATATAATAGATGCACATCTTTGTACCTGGCCCTGGTTAGTTGGTTGATCTTAGATTGAAGATTGAAACCTACTCCTCTCCAGTTTAACCTACAACATAAAATTTCCTTAGAATGTTGTACCTTGAGCCTATGAATTTTGCTCAAGGAATGTTTGACCGAGCCCCATTCAGATAGTCGTGTGTACCATTTTATTATTTTGCTCCTGGAAGGTTGAAGCCAAACTCTTGTTTATTCTCTTGAGTGGAGTCCAGAACATGCTTTCCTGTAGCCCTCATTACATGACAAGGTAGGCTTGGGGAGATGAGTGTTGGGTGAATCTTTCATGCCTTCCACAGAAAATCTCCAGTGGAGATACACTTGCTTTCATGGATGCAGCTCTATTCCATTTTTATCCCCAGATCAGTGGGACTTTGATGTCAAAGAATGAAGTGGAGCTCAGAAATGTGTCATCAAAATTAGTACTGTTTTAATGACCGCCTAGATAAATATTCTCCAAAATGATCTGTCTGGAATCTGGTCCTTCAGGTCTTCCAATGTTGCAACCATCACAGCTGTAACTGTGTCTATCCATCTCCAGGACATATTTTGCACGCCTGTAGAATGTTGACACAAGTGAGCCCATTGACTGTTTTTCCACAAAGCCTTTCTCTGATTCTGGGGATGAGCCTACAGCCTGATCTAAATCATAGTTTACTTAAATAATCATATAAAGCCACCGATCATCTTTTATAAAGCATAGAGGCTGTTAGGGGGAGGGGGGACACAGCCTGAACCAGACACTTCATTTATGAATTTATTTCTGCCTTATGTACATCCAGTTCATGACTGTGCTTCTGCCCCAGATTAATGTCTAATTATGCCTGGATGTGTACAGTCTACTGACTTGCAAATTAGCCAACTGTATTTTAACCTATGATGGGATACCCTTTTATCCCTTTATGATTTAATACAGCCCTGAGTCTGACCCCAAACGGTACCCATTGTAAGCTAACTGTATGTTTAATTGGGATGGATTTGCAAAGCTAAGGTGTGACTCAGTGGTGAAATCCCATTTTTTTTACTACCGGTTCTGTGGGCGTGGCTTGGTGGGCGTGGTGTGGCTTGGTGGGCATGGTTTGGGCATGGCAGGGGAAAGATACTGCAAAATCCCCATTCCCTCCCACTCGTGGGGGAAGGATATTGCAAAATCTCCATTCTCACCCCACTCTGGGGCCAGCCAGAGGTGGTATTTGCCGGTTCTCCGAACTACTCAAAATTTCCGCTACCGGTTCTCCAGAACCTGTCAGAACCTGCTGGATTTCACCCCTGGTGTGACTGGTTTATTTATCATCATCTAGCCTCAATCCGAGGAAGACCACAGTTTCTAAGTCCCAAACTAGTAAAGCTACATGTCACCCAGTGGATGGACTGCTGGATGGCTCCGTTTGGGGGGACGGGGGACCGGGGGGGG
>QLTV01002530.1:1353408-1367229 GCA_003457575.1 Thermophis baileyi
CTTTTCCACTCCGTCTTCTGCAGGCCAACGTGGGAGAAGCAAAACAAAAAACAAAACAAAAAAGGCAGCTTTGAAACGCATCACTTTTTTTATTAACTGTACTTCGTGTTTGGTTTCGGTTTGGGGGTAGGTTGGCCGTCTTCTCTGCAAGGGTTTTGAAACACGGAACAGGCGGAGCGACGATCACACCGTCGCGGCCGCCATCTTGACTCTTTTGACCAACTTTGCAGACACGACCCCTACCAATTCAACCCGGTCTCTGCCGACGCTGCTTGTTCCTCCCGCCTGCTTCCGAAACCCTCCCTCCCTCCCTGCCTTTCCGGGAGAGCTTCGCCGGCGCGGTTCCCTCCGAAAGTCCGCTTGGAAGACGACGAGGATCCGCAGGGGACGAGGCGGAACCGTCCCTCCTCTTCCCCGCGGTAGGTCCTTGGGCTGCTTGCAGTTATTTGCTCCGGTGGGCCTGCAAAAGCCATTAAGGCCTCTGGCACAGGGCAGAAACGGAGCTAGGCAGGCACCACTCGCTTTTTAAAATAAACATTAGTCTTAAAACGTTTGCACTATTGACCCCCCTGCAGATCTGGTTACTTGTGATCCGCTGCCCAGATTTAAGGACGTACCGCCCGTCCCGGTCCCGTCCCCCCCCCCCCAAGCTGGAGAGGACACGGAAGAAGAATCCGAGCCGGCTTCAAGCTTCCCCTCCGAGAGCACCAATCCAGGCCAGCTCTAAAGATCGGAGCTACACAACCGAGGAAGCCCCCATTGGGGTTCAAGCAGCCGGACTGTTCCGCTGACCCTCGCTTGGAAGTTTTTCGGAGCCCCTTCGACAACTTCGCCTCCCACGGGCCTTCGCTAAGTCAGGGCTCTCTCCAGGTGTGTGGAAGGGGTCTGATAGGGGATGATGGGAGTCGGGAGTCAACAGAGATGAAGGGCAGCCCGGTGAGGGAAGGGAAAAGCTGCTGGAGTCTAAAAGCTTTTGGGGCCGATCTTCCAAGATCTTTAACCGGGGAGAAATCACACTGACTTTACTATGGGGCGGACAAGGGGGCTGCAGGTCCGCCTTTGTCTTGGGATTCCCGTTGCAAACCCTTTTAAGCAGGGGTCTCCAACCTTGGCAACTTTAAGACTTGTGGACTTCAACTCCCAGAATTCCTCAGCCAGCTTCGCTGAGGAATTGAAGTCCACAAGTCTTAAAGTTGCCAAGGTTGGAGACCCCTGCTTTTAAGGACAGTGTCCCTGCCCTTAAGGGCCCAATGTGAGCCCTGGGGTAGCTTCTTCCAGGGAGATTTTATGCCCTGCTGCCTGGTTCCTCCATAGGCTACAAGCACTGCTTGTGCCTTCAGTCAGGCAGCCTCTTTCCCACCGATTTGAGGAGGGGCTGCTATTTGTCTTGGCAGAAAGGAAGCCAAGCCAGTGGATCTTCTGTGACCTGGAGCAGAGCTACACCAGGACGCCCTGAGATAGAAAAAAGGGTTACTCTTCCAAATGCCCCTGCTTCTGTGCTAGAGGCTGCACGTTCCTGGCCTGAGAATCTTCCTTCTCTTAAAGACAGACTTCTCCCCATCAGGAATGAAGACTGAACCAGTCAAGAAACGGGCGTCCCAGGTCTTCCCTTGCAATGCAATTTGTCCAACATTGCTAACTATGCTGCAGCAAGGTTTGATTAAAAAAAAATAAAGAATCCAGGTGTCCATCATAACTATGCAATCAAATTTCCCCTTGCTTGTTACGTGCATTTGACAGACACACACACACACACACACACACACCCAGCCACCAATCTTGACTTTTTATTTTCCATATCTTGCAACCCTGGTTGTCCATCTTGGGCTGGGGCCTCTTTCCCATCTGTGATTTTTTTTTTAAGGTTGGTATTCTGAATACTTTTCCTTTCATTCCCTGGCTTGGCTGTAGCTACCGCTCATTTGCAACAGGAAAATAACCCTGGACTTATTTGACTCCTACTGCCTATATACCTATGATTTTCTTGATAGAATTAAGGAAGTGATTTGATTGGCTTCTAACAGGATGCTTTCTTGATTTCCTACTTTATCCTAACCCTTGGGATACTCAAGAGTTCTGCCATTCAAGTCCTAAACAGGCTGATCCTACTGAGTTTCCAAAATCAGCCAAGAATTCCAGATTCTGCCAATTACCATCATCACATCTAGAAAGGGAAGTGGAAACTTGGGGCAAAGCAAGAATCAGGATCTATGTTCTGGAACTATTACCAGAACCCTATGCAGATATACTCAAAGTCCCATTGAGTCCAATGAGGTTTACTCCCAAGTAATTTGTATAGCCTTCAGAACAGATACTGTAAATTGCTAGTCCCATTTTGCCTGATAGTTATGGCTAATCCTGAGTGGGCCAAGAGGTGTTATCATCCAATATATCTATGAGCATCTCATTGGGAACATTCATTGTGTAGGACCGATACCTGATCATAAGTGCCTTCTATGGGAGGAGGGGCAACGACAAGATTAAATAACACAAATCAATCTCTCAGTCTTGCTGATGCTTCAACAGGGAATTTCCAAAGAAAGCCTTTCGTGATGCAGACAGGACTTCATTATTTGATTTAAGGAAGGAAGGAAGTCTTCTCCTTAAGGCTATTCTTCAAGTCAAGCTTAAGGGCTGAAGGAGATATGACCTTGACAGAATTAACTAAAATCAGATTGGCTTTCTAGATAAGAGGCAAAGCTGCCGATTCCCAGGAACAGACAAGTTACTGTATTCTGTATCTTTTTGCTTAGTGTTATTGAATGCAATAAACAAGAGTGGGTTCCCCCCCCCCTATTTTCTTACAGTATTGTTTAAACTCACCTGAAGCCACTGAAATGTAGCCGTGCACTTACCTCGAAATATTTATACCAGGGCAGTCCATATTGCTAATACTCCTCCTTCTGAGTAAAGCATTGTTGAGGTTCACATGAAAATCAGCTTACCTGTACTTATAATTATTTGAAAATTATACCTGTGTGTTGTTTATCCCGTGGACTAATTAGAATCATATAGTGAATAAGTGGACCTTTACATTTTTTTAATGGCCATTTGAATACAATATATAGTGATGAACGCTAATGAGTCTTGAACCACTAGGGAAAAATCCGGATAACCACAAGATGGCAGGCCACCTAGTGGTCATCTGGATTACTTACATCTCAGATCTGGTATCCCTAGTAATGTTCCCTGTTACTCTTTCAGACTGATCATAATTTGTATATTGCAAGTACACGTTCTGGAAAATAGGCTTTTGATGAATGCATAATTAAGATGACAATTCTATTCGGGAATAAGTTTCGCTGAGTCCCAATGACTGATTTACATTCCTGTAAGAAAGTGCATATCCTTACTGCCTTAATGAGGACTCGGTGTATCTACTCCTTACTCGTAAATCAAGATAATCAAAGACTTTGGAAATTAGTTTCTTTCCCCGGAACTCTTGAGTGTTCGTGAACTGGATGAAGATGGAGATGGGCTACCGCAGATTAATTTAACAGAAAAGGAGGGAGCATTTGATTTTCTCCCCCGAAAAGCTGCGGGCCATACCTGGTAACCTTCTGAAGGATCCCGTGAAAAGATGGGCTGACTTGGTGTTTTTTTACCATTCCCCGTCCCCCGGAGATTTTTAAATTTATCTCGGCTGCTACGCTGCAAAGTTGTTCGCTTTAGCGCAAGAAAAACTGCGAATTTGGGCAGGGGCAGCGATAACACCAGAAAACGCATTTTTCCCCCTGTCATTGTTTCTGGAGCAAATGATGGGGGAGGTTCTGTTTTTTGTTTTTGTTTTAAATAAAATTCCTTTTGGGGTTTTTTTTTTTGGTGTTTTTTTTTTTTTTTTTTTATTTATATTTCTATGCCGCCCAACTCCCGGGGAACTCTGGGCGGCTTACAACAATATAAAAAAACTTGATAAAATATAAAAAACTATTTAAAAAAGACATAATAAAAACATTTAAGCGTTCCCACAGAGTCCACTTCCCCGTTGTTCACATTCACATAGGCTTATTCATTTAACCTAACATTTTAGGTTCGCCCCACACTGTGCCCGTCCTAGCCCCAGGACTGAGGATACACAATCGCTAAAGTTTGCTTTGATTCGTTTGCGGCCGTGGTGTAAACTCGGCCTTTGAATCTCGCCACCGAGCCTGCATTTCGGAGGCAGCGCCCGTCCCTCCAGGCTGCTTCCCCCTCCTCTCTAGAAGCTCCTGCTACCTCAAAGATGCCGGGGTAGCTGCGCCAATGGATCATCTTTTTGATTGAAGCCACGTTGATCCCTGGCTCTTGCTGAAGCCGAGAGATGCCGGTATGTCTCTGGTACCCAATTACCGATTTGCCTTTAACCAACCATTGTTGCAAGGTTCATTCCAACAGCAAGGATCTCTTGGGTTGCCAAGGCAACGATAATGGCATTACAAGAGAGCCGACGCCCTCCCTCGCAGGCGTGCTCGTAGGGAGGGACCCTGCCTTTTTTGGCCCCTTCATCAGGCAGGGGGAGAGGGACCCCCGAGGCGACACACTTTTCCCAAGCGGCTGAGTCGGCTGGCCCAGAGAGGAAAGTGTTGGGGGGGGGTCTCGCCCTGCCACAAACCCCCTGAAGCTCCAAGCTGCTACGAGCAGGTAAATATTGCCTACGCAAATACAAGAGCTTTGTGTCAATGGCCCGGCCTGCCGTAGGTTAATGTGGTGTTTTGTTTTTTTTAATAGTGATACTGCAAAGGGCTGCAATCCTTCGTTCAATCCTTACTATGGAAGAAGTGACTCTCTATTCGAGAAGGTCCCGCCGAGTAGATGGTGGAAACCTCAGCATAACGGTCGATGCATCAGAAACGGATTGTGCGAGACAACATGGTTAGGAGCCTAAGTGTGAACCATCACTTGACAAGGGGGGGGGAAACCCCAAGAGGTGGTGGTGACGCTTTGTTGTTAAGGAAGAAGTAGGGAGCAAAACAGCGCAAGCCTTTGCACTGCGCTCCAGGGCAGAGTCACTAGAAAAGTGTCATTGCGATCAAGGGCAATGTCAACTTTTTCAGATAGGGAGAAAAAGCCCCAAGTAAAGTATAAACTCAAGCTAGTTTTATTGAGAGAGGGATTCAAATGTCTATAAAAATGCTAGCTTCACGATCTATTACCATCCCGAGGGAAAATAGCGTTTCAAAATCGCCCCTGAAAGGACTAGGGAAAAAAAAATGTCACAATGTGGTTGATTCAAACACTAGCGACTATGTTTTAATTTGTGTGATTTACAGCGAAGCACTGTTGTTCTACTGAGACACAAGTCTCCTGCAGCACCAAAGCCTAGGAGTAATTCCTACTGTGATCAGTGGAATCTAATTTCTAGTAATTGTTACTTTTTTTATTGGAATATTTCAAAACGCCTGCTTCAAACAATTGCAATTCTTTCTACCACTATTTGGGAATAAGTCTGAATGGCTTCTTAGTTATGTTAGTGCATGCTTAGGATCAGTGGTCTGGAAGGTGGAATAAATGGCCATAATTTTGGGAGATTAATTGTATTAACATATGGACTCAGTCATTTTCCATCCAAAATGTGCCATAATGGAAATAAAACTTCATTGGTTGTGTTCAAACAACATGCTTACCCATGGTTAATTAAACTACAGTTTATTCAAGTCACCCAGTTTTCTAGGTACTCAGAACTTCACTTAGTACTGAGTTAAGTACCCAAAGCTCAAATTTAGCTAGTTAGCTTGTTGGCTCTCATTGCCTTATGCAAAACTAGGCATTGGATTAATTTAATTCAGTAGATTGAGAATTGTAGCAAAGGTCTTTGAGGACCCTTCTCTGAATCAGGGCTGGTATAAGCAGACCGATTTGTTCTGGAGCAAAGACTGCAATGGAAGGAGAACCAAAAAAAAACCCTCTTTCAGGCTGTGATTGACATGTAACACTATTATCCTAAAAACTTTCCGATTTGGAAAGCAATGCTCCACCTTCTTCCAAAAGGTAAAGCTTAGAAGCAGATAAGTAGACACATGCTGACCAATAGCGAGATACTTTTTTTTTTTAATGGAAAAAACAAAATCCTATTTTTAAGACCTGAATTCAACCTTTCATGGGGAAAAAACTTGGGTGCCCTTACTGGAAGTCAAGAATAGGGACAGGGCAGGAGTCAACCCCTTATTATGACTGGACTGTTGTGTACATAGGCTGCCCAATATATCTGGAGCAACTTTGTAGGGAGGGGAGGGCTTCTACAATAAGGTATATTCTTTGTAAAAACAAAAAAAAAAAACTTTTCTTTTCTTTCAATGTTGTGAATTTTTCCCACCTACCTTTCCCTATCTTAGTCAGACTTAAAACCACTAGATGTAATTGTTAAATTTACCAAACCTATATGTCAGAGGAGAGGAGAGGAGAGTAGAACGGGGAGTTCCAGAGGTAGAGGGAGTGAAAATTGTGACTCTCTTGCCTTATACAATACATCAAGACTTCTGAATCAAGATTTAACTCGGTCTCCAATAAGCAGGTGACGTTCATCTTCCACTCAAATTTGTCCTAGAGGGGCCAAGCTGCCCCAAATATTGCCAAGAAGACCCTCAACACATATATACAAAAAAGCAGTTCTTTCAACCTTTGCTATCAGGATGAAATTCAATCATGGTAACATTTAGAGTTGTCTCCAGAGGCAGGGGAGGAAGGAAGAAGAAGCCTTGCATCCTTCATTAAAATGTGAGCCTATAGTTATCCCTGGATAACTATAGGCTTCCTACATGGCATGAATGCATATTCATGCTTCCTACATGGCATGAATGCATATTCATGCTTCCTACATGGCATGAATGCATATTCATGCTTATTACATGGCATGCATGCATATTCATGCTTCCTACATGGCATGAATGCATATTTATGCTTCCTACATGGCATGAATGCATATTCATGCTTCCTACATGGCATGAATGCATATTCATGCTTCCTACATGGCATGAATGCATATTTGAAAGTTGTGGCATGACTACATGTAGTCCCATGAGTTTAACAGAACTCACTTTCCTCCTTTTCATGTTGGTGTGAAGATTGCAATCCAATATATTTTCTTTTCAATCCCCTTCAATCTTCAAGGCAAAGATTTCTTGATGTGTAATTTCTCCTTCTCATTCATTGAATTTTCTTATGATGTAATTGATGACACTTCTGAATTCAACTAAAAATATCAACAAATACAGCCAAAGGCTAAGAACTCAGCCCTGTGCTGGTGCAGGGGAGACAAGTCTGGTGATTCAGATTTTAACTCTTCATCTATCTCATTCTGCTTACTACACTACATTCATTTCCCTCCAATCAAAACAGAAAGCAACGTGCATGAAATTGACTTCTCGTGGAAATAAAGGGAATTCAGATTATGTTAACTGACTCCCATTCATTTTCTGAATACCTTTGTTCTGGTAAACATCGTCATTCCTTCATTGAGCTCATCCTTCACACCTTGTTTGTATTTAAAAACACATTCTCCCTGCACTCAGTTGCTCACAAGGTTGGTGTCACGAGGGGAACATGGAAAAGACTGTTAAAAGGAAGGGCTTCTTTTTCAATAGAAACCAATGAGATTTTTAAGAAGTTTATTTAAACACATGTGGTATCATAGCTTTTTTAAAAAAAATATGTATTTGGATAGCTGGCTTCTGATATGTTCGATGGAACTGTGGCCTTCCTCTCAAGACCGTTATGCAGATACAATAAATCAACAAATGAAAACAGCTACCTGAATAAACATATTAACAGGGAAAGTCAGAAGAATCAGCATGGAAAGGAAGTTTTAACCCAGATAACTGAGAAAACATTTTGGGGTTTATACCGTAGCAATCAACAAAGTTGAGCAGAGGTCACCATATCTTCTTATGCAGTGGAGATAGAAGACAGTTTAAGAACTGAAGAATCAATAGGACATTAGCGCTGGCCTGGGGCTATGACATCTTACTAAACATTGTAGCCTACTTTAGAAAGGTCACAGCCCCAAGTCATTAATTCAGAATAGCTCCATTTAGCTCAATAGATCTCTCTGAAATAGTTTGTGGGACTGCAATTAATGTCATGCAAGCAGTGAGTGGAATTACGTATGTACATAGCCACACATATACTCATTTTATTTTATCTTTCTCCCCTTTTAAATTTTTTAGTTGTTGACTAATTTTTTTTTTAAATGTAGCTAAAACAAAAGGAATTATAATTGGGGAGACAAAGTGAGTAAGCAAAAGATGGGCAGGTTCTAATTCCAAAAAGACAATATTTCAAAGGATAGCATTTCTACCCCCAGAGTGAAGTTTTCTTACATGCAAGTTATCCAAATGACCTGGGAGATGAGAGTTATTTCTTTACCTCAAAACCAAGTAAATGGTGATCCTAATGGGGAAACACTGATCCAAAAATGATTAGCCATTGTTCCAATACAGAAATGACAACTTCCAATGTTCCTGAGAAACAGTTTCCCATTGGCAAGGAAGTTTGTCGCTAAACAGAAGATATTTTTCCCCCTAAAATATATTTACAGTTCAATTCTATATAGGACTATTCAGAAGTAAGCCCTATGAATTTCAATTAGGCTTACACCCAAGAAACTGACCAAAACCTTAAGGTCTTCAGTAAAAATAGTTAAAACTCCTGTGGACCTTCTAATCCGGAAGGCAAAGTGTATCTATTCACTCCAGGAAACAAAAATCTTTGGGCTATTCCAAAGAGTTGCCTGCAATTGGCAAATTAAGTACAGCCAATTCTAGATCAACATCCACACTCCACTCTTCTCAATTTTCTTAATTGTAAGTGATGTTGGAATAATTTCCATTGGGCTTCTTTCAAGCCCAATGGTGCAGACCTGATTTGATGTAGGCAATTTAAGCCACAGTACTGCTTAATTTTAAATAGAACAGACCCCAAAAAGTCCCACGGACATTGAAAACTAAGACTATCACATAATCTTAATCTCACTGGATTCTACGGTACTTGGCCTTTGTTCCTTGACTCTAAACCAGATTCCTGGGCTCGAACTAAATTGGTGAATGGAGCAAATGGGTTGGAATACAACGAACTTTCAATCTCCTAATTACATTCTGGGGCTAAGATCTCTCTAGCTAGGGTGTTTTCATGTTTTGATTTGTTTTGATTTGTAATTAACAGATTAACAGATTAACAGAGTTGGAAGGGACCTTATAGGTCATCTAGTCCAACCCCCCCCCCTCAAGCAGGAGACCCTACATCATTTCTGACAAATGGCAGTCCAATCTTTTCTTGAAAGTCTCAAGTGATGAAGCTCCCACAACCTCCGAAGGCAAGCTGTTCCATTGGTTGATTGTTCTCGCTGTCGGAAAGTTCCTCCTCATTTCTAGGTTGACTCTCTCCTTGATCAGTTTCCATCCATTATTCCTTGTCTGGCCTTCAGGTGCTTTGGAAAATAGTTTTAGCCTTCAGTCACCTAATCATTTTGGTTGCTCTTATCTGCACTCGTTCTAGAGTCCCAACATCTTTTTTATAGTGTGGTGACCAAAACTGGATGCAGTACTCTAGTCGTGGTCTTACTAAGGCTTTATAGAGTGGTATTAGTACCTCACTTGATCTTGATTGTATCCCTCTGTTAATGCAATTTAGGATTGCATTGGCTTTTTTGGCTGCCGCTGCACACTGCTGGCTCATATTTAGCTGGTTGTCCACTAAGACTCCAAGATCCCTCTCACAGTCACTGCTATTAAGCCTGGTTTCACCCAGTTTATATGTGTACTTTTTTTTTTACCTAAGTGTAAGACTTAACTTTTCTCTACATTGAATTTCATTTTGTTAGATAGGGCCCAGTGTTCAAGTCTGTCAAGATCCATCTGGATCTTGAGCCTATCTTCCAGGGTGTTAGCTAATCCTGCCAGCTTAGTATCATCTGCAAATTTTTAAAGTCCTTACTATCGTCGTTATTTCTTTTCCTTCCACAACTCACTGCCTTAAAATAACGAAAAGCTGCGCTTATCATTCTGCCCTGGGATAAATCAAGGCCGAAAATTTGCTGTCCTCTTAGCGGACAAATTGTTCCGATGTGCTGTAATTGCTTAGTGTAGCCATTCCCTGCTCCTTTACTTCTAGTTACTCCGCTCCAACTTCTTACCCGGTCCCCGTACATTTTAGGGTCTCGCAATGGAGCGAAGTCCAAGTCGAAAACAACATTGATGGGGGGGGCGGTGTTTGCGAAACTTTCAAGGAAACGGAATGAGGAAGCTGTTGCTCCAGAAAGTCCGCGAACAAGAACCGACTGCGGGGAAGGAAGAAAGGGGCGCCTTGTGGGAATCGGTGATCTCCCGCCAGCCAAAGTATCGCGGCGCTCATGTGGCCGAGGTGCATTTCCATTTCCTTTTTGTGATTGTCATCCGATTGAGTCCCGCTTTCCCGCGAGTAAAGTACTTAATTATTTTATTGTTTTAACTTGTGTGCCTGCCTTTGAGTCAGTGCTGGCTCCTAGTTACTGTTGACCTCACCCCATTCCTAAGAAGTCTGTAAGGGGGCCTGCATAAGCGCAGCAACGTGCCCCTACCGTCCCTGTCCTACTGTCCCCATTTATTCGTATCCGTTTCCTGTATTCATAATCATGTTTATACTTATATCTGTTAAGCTGGACAAGAGAGAGAGAGAGAGAGAGAGAGAGAGAGAGAGAGAGAGAGAGAGAGAGAGAGAGAGAGAGATGATAGATAGATAGATAGATAGATAGATAGATAGATAGATAGATAGATAGATAGATGATAGAGATAGATGATAGAGATAGATAGATAGAGATAGCTAGATAGAGATAGCTAGATAGAGATAGATAGATAGATAGATAGATAGATAGATAGATAGATAGATAGATAGATAGATAGATAGATAGATAGATAGATAGATAGATAGATAGATAGAGATGGATGGAGAGAGAGAGAGATATATATTAAAAGATAAGTCCCTGCTGTTTTCTTGGCAAGGTTTTTTCAAAAGTGATTCGTCATTGCTAGGGAGAGAGTTGTGACTGGCCCAAGGTCACCCAGCTGGCTTTGTGCCTAAGGACGGAGTAGAAGTCATTGCCTGCCGATCCCTAGCCTGGTGCACCAAACTGCACCAAATTGACTTCTGGGTTAACTCCCAGTTCAACACCACTAGACCTGGAGAAAGAATCCAGTGACTTTCCTTTCCCGGAGACTCCTGAAGTTTGGAGACTGGGAAAGAATAATCAAGGTGTAAAGTTAAGTTCCTCTGGGGCTCCAGCATCCAAGGATAAAAGTATGTTTTGTTAGAGGACTTACTCCTGATCTCTTTCAAATTATTTAGTTCATACTTTGAAACCTGCTCGCCCATAATAGCAATAGAAATACACTTGGACTTATATACCGCTTTACAGTGCTTTGCAGCCCTCTCTAAGCGGTTCACAGAGTCAGCATATTGCCCCCAACAATCTGGGTCCTCATTTTACCCACCTCAGAAGGATGGAAGGCTGAGTCAACCTTGAGCCGGTGAGATTTGAACCGCCTAACTGCAGCTAGCAGTCAGCTGAAGTAGCCTGCAGTACTGCACTCTAACCACTGCGCCACCTCGGCTCTGTTCATAATGAATAACGATATTACAAACGCAACCAAGATCTGAAAAAAAGGTCTCTGAAAGATTTGCCTATTGTACTTGAGAGGCAGAACTTGCTGTCTTGTGGTTATTATTCAGCGACAGTTCCTCAAGTCCCTTATTGTGCTATCTGTAAATCGTTAACAGTGGAAGGTTGCAAGTTCCTCACCTCTTCTTTATAGTGGTTGCAGAACAACTAATCCATTCTGCTGTCCCCCTCAGAGCGTTGATATCTGTGGTTCGGTGGCCAGAGCTCTTCAAGCTCTCTTAAATATCTTTTCCAGATGTGTGGCCTGAAACTCTACAGAATGGCCATTGAATCTAGATGATACGGGTGTCTGTCTGCGTTCCTTCCCTGCTGTGGTACTACAGCTCCAAGGGGTTAGAGAGGTTTAGTAATATGTACTGAAATTCTGTTCCACAATTTGGGAAAAGAGGGATTGGACCAGTAATCTCCAAACTAGAACCCTGCAGAAAGTTACATTGCAATAGTCTGTAGAGATTCTCGGTCATCCAGGTCATGGTTGCCCCAAAGGTGCTTTTTTTTTCAGGAGGCAACTGGATTTTCTTGTTTTTTTTCTTTGAAGACGTTTTGCTTCCTATCCAAGAAGCTTCTTCAGCTCTGACAGGATAGTGGGGAATGGGGAAAAAAAAAACAAAGTCCAGTTGCCTCCTAAAAAAAGCACCTTTGGGACATTAGATTGCATTATATCTCCCATGATAGGACAGCGTTCTAAGGCAGAAGCTTGTTGCAGGACTTACCTTCTCTTTTCCTGCATCTTGCAGCCAAGGTATAGCAATGTAAGAGCTGGGAGAAATCCTGGAGAAATGCAGTCTGCAGTGAAGATGAATAGAAGTCCTAAAAAGCTCTGGTGGGTCAAAGTTGAAGATAAAGGTAAATTCTCTGTCAAGGGGAATGCAACTCCGGTTGACATCTGTGCAATCGCTTTGGCAGTGGTGAAGAAATAGTTGGCTGCTGCCTTCTTTCAGGATACTTTTTCAACTTCTCAGTTGAGCCTTCCGGCCCTAGGATTCCCTCAAGGTGTCTCTTCCAGGTACTAATCAAGCCCAATTTTGCTTGGGTTCTGAGCCCAGAAAAGGCTAGGGCTGCCACTAGTTTAAGGCTGTATTGAAAAAGACCCTTATGGACACAGAGGTTGGTTTGTAGGACATAAGCAGCCACAAATTTGCCAATTACTGTTTTAATTTTGAATGTTTTGTGGCTGGAGTGTTTTGTCAGGCAAACCCAGAAAACTGGGTCTATTGATTAAACAGTGGTTAAGTCAGTCAAAAGTGTTGGTGTGACTCCTACAAACACAGTGAAATTACCACCAGGTACATCCAGATAGGATTCGGTAAGCATATTTTTATAGGTAGAATCCCATTAATCTCAGACTAGGCTACCAAGGTTATTATTCAACTAAGTAACCATTGTTGCTTTCTTCAGATTAAAAACCTTCATACTTAAGTCCAATACTGAGAATCAAATCTCTAGTATCTGTGCCTTAATGCCATCTACAGGATAATGGATGTGTGAATACAACCCATGATTTACTTTATTGTTGCTTATTTGATTAGTAGTCTGAGCTGGAGCAATACTCTGACCCATAATAATGTTTGGGGTCTGTGCCGCCAGTTGAGTGAGCTGCCAGTTAGCCCTATGTCTGCCTCCGTTGTTACAGTCTCTTCAAAATTTCTGACAAACTCCTTCCTAGCTAGATGTATGGATACCTGAGACTGAACTTGAAATGTTGTATATCCCAAGTACTGTATGTTGTACCACTGCCAGTGATTTTTTTCCTCAGTGAATAGAATTCCCTTTACGTGGAGGACAGGAGTGTCTCCAAATTGACAACTAAATAACCCTTGTCTTCGTTGCTTTAAAAGCCAAGAAAACAGGATTATTGGAACAAGGGTGATGTACCCCGCCCCCCCACCTCACCAAAAGAACTAAACAAATAGTAGAACGATGGTGGTCAGATGAGTTCTGGTTTTCAGCCTTTGAGGGAAGCATGATGGGTATTATGAACAACATCAATCTTATCGTACTAATATCAATCAACATCAATCTAAGTGTATGGCCTCTTAGAAAAGTATGTTACACTAATAATAGAATAGAATAGAATAGAATAGAATAGAATAGAATAGAATAGAATAGAATAGAATAGAATAGAATAGAATAGAATAGAATAGAATAGAATAGAATAGAAAATAGAATAGAATAGAATAGAATAGAATAGAATA
>QLTV01002530.1:1386072-1403794 GCA_003457575.1 Thermophis baileyi
ACAAAGCTGTCAGCTCAGAATGCAGTCCTGGTCTTTTAGGGATGCAGCCGTTCTGAGTTTGTAGCACTGGCCCAGTGGCGACGGCAAGGCCGACCACACACGGCGCCACGTGTCTGCTTTGTGTCCCGATTAGAGTTTGTCAAAAATTCACGGAAGCAAGATATTCCCAGAGAAGCCGGCGTCCAGTTTTGGCGCATGCGAACCTGCTCTGAAGTCTCTTACACCTGGGCCGGGTTCCTGTCCCCGGCCGATTAGTTGGAGCTAAAACACGGGAAGATCTCTGGATGTTCATGGCTGAGCTGCAGCCGGCGAGAATCGCAAGATTTTATCTCAAATTTATGCAGGAAAAAAGGGAAAGTTGAGTCAGCTAGGGTGTTCTCCTTAACAGTGGAGCCCTTCTCCGTTTTGCATCCCTAAAGAGGTTCTGTGTGAGGCTAAACCTATAAGTCGGGAGCCCATTCACCCTCCATCCGATCTCTCTGTTTCTTTGAGAAGTCCGAGGAAACTTAAGATATTTAACATTATGATTCGTAGAAACCCGTTGATCTGACTTCTTCCGAGAAGGTTTCGGCTTTTTCTGTAAACCGAATTAAGTGCCTTTAGGGGCGATTGCGTCTGTGCCGCGGGCTTGGTGGGTCGTGCAAGCAGTAATGGGGGAAAAAATAATAATTGTTGCCATACTTTGGGATGGCTGAGGGATCCCATGCCTGAACTGGGGTAAAGCTAAGCTCCACTCACACTTCGTTAGCACGAAACCGATTTCTGCCTTTCGAACTGAGCTAGAAATGAGAGCCAATTTTCCTGAGGCCAAATCCGAGAATAGAGTAGGCTTTCATCGCCTTCATTGAAATCAATGGCGTTGATTCCTTGGGCATCTTAAAGCCTGCGTTGAGTTTCCTCTAGAACAGAGGTCTTCAAACTTGGCAACTTTAAGACTTGTGGACTTCAACTCCCAGAATTCTCCAGCCAGCTGGCTGGAGAATTCTGGGAGTTGAAGTCCACAAGTCTTAAAGTTGCCAAGTTTGAAGACCTCTGCTCTAGAACAGGCAAGCAGCTTAACTGGACCTCCTCCTTACGTAAGCCTGCGTCAGGAGCAACGCAATAGAAACCTATTCCATAGAAAAGTATGGAAACCTTTGTACTTTTTTTTTTCCAGCGCAGTGGCTAGAACTGCTTCTCTACCCAACATTGACTGGTTCAAGAAGCAGGTAACTTTATTGCGGCCATTAACCAGCACAGGGGACAGATCATTATCATTAGATGTCTCCCCCTTCTCGTGTATTCATTGCCAATAAGAAAAGCGGATGCCCAGGTATATTATATAGAAAAAGCAAACGTAGAAATTGTGTGAAGAGTTGTATGTAAACTGGGGGAAAGAGTCACAACCGGTAATTAATACAGGGTGGTAGAGATAGGACTCTTCCCTCTCCAGGATCCTGAGCTCATCGATGGCTGTGAATAATAGATCTCCTGACCTTTTAAGTAAAGGTGGATTGTTAACTTAGTCTGGGTTCTCGCAGTGCGCTATTTTCTAACATTGGTTTATCTAAACGCAAGTTCTGTAACATGCTATGCCCAAATAAGTAAATAAAATTAAGAATTAATGGGATGATCTAGTGCCAAGTAACTTGGTAATTGGCTGACCAGCAAAAACCCAACCTTATGTCAGCTTAGACCAATGGAACTCAAATTTTAAAACCTAATAATTCACCGTTAACTACCCCTCTCTAACTTGTATTTTGGACTACATCTCCCATCATCCCAAGCCACAGTGCCTGAAACAATGGGAAGGATTCCTATACACAGGAAGGCAATGTGTTTGGAGAGGATTCAGCTACGCTAGAGTTGTTAAAAAAAAGGACCACAGCTGGAGTTTCAAACTATTTCCATATTGATGGCTAACAGCAGGACACGGCCATCGCTGTGCATATGTGTCATTTACGAATAAAGACAGGCTTTTCTGTCATCACAAAGGCTGAGTGACGCCATAAATCACTAATGTGGAAAACGTACAGCCTGGTCACTTGGGGTTCCATTTGTCTCAAGGCTTGTTCCTCGATGCGTGCTTGATAAGAAGACGCTTCTGGGGTGTCCGAATTACTAGTTACTCATTTTCTGTTCTGTTCTTTCTTCGACAGTAAGGACTACATTACAGATGAAACCCTAACATTTTTTCTCTAGCCAATCCCACTCCCTAACAATGCAAACATCCTCTAACATAAAAACCAACCCTATTTTTTTTGTGTGCTGAAACTTGTTGGGAGATCATAGAACACCCAATCAGAAGGCGTGAATGTTCCGAGAAAAAAGATGCCCAAAGTGATGTTTTGTTTTCTCTTTTGTATAAGTGGTGAAAATTATTATTTATACATGCGAAGTGTTAACTGGCCATGAGTAAGCGGGGAAAGAAACGAAACTCATACTTTTCAGAAAGACTTGCCCTAAACTGAAATAAGGCAAAAAGACATTTGCCTGAACTGTGGAACAAACTCAGGAACGCTTTGACGGATTAATATGACGGTTTGAAAGCCAATGACATTTAGTAATGACGAAGTAATATTTCCCAGGATGGAAATAATAACTGGTGACATTCCTCAGATAGATGGTATTTTACAGGCGCGGAAGGAACTATTTTAAATATTTTTATTTAAAATAAAATATATATTTATTTTATATATTTAAAAGACTTTTAACACACTGATGGATTCTTGTCCAGCATTAGAATTAAAGCTTTCCAAATGACCTTTCCCTTTTATTTGCCAAGTCCATCCTCCTGATTTCAAGCTGATCTTGCTTTCAAGTTAACAGCTTTCTTATAAATACGATGACCTGTCGGTACGGATTATGATTTCTCTCGATTTTTTTTTAAACGATTTACAGTTAGAACGTAACTTAATCGTGTGGCTGAACTAAATCATCCTTCCCATTGCCATACCAAAGCTTTGAAACTCTTTGCTGCACCTGGCCGGTTTGGTCCTCCAGGAAAGCTCAGAAACCCGAGCTTGCTTAATACTTGGGGTTGATCAATGGAAAATCTCAGGCTTCTAAACTAGGTTAGGACATCGAAAAGAATGGATTGGGAAGAACCCATTTGCTTAGAAAACTGTCTATATCGTCTTTGCCTTTAATCCTAAACTTGATATCCCAAACCAGGGGTGAAATACAGCAGGTTCTGACAGGTTCTGGAGAACCAGTAGCGGAAATTTTGAGTGAACCGGTAGCGGAAATTTTGAGTAGTTCGGAGAACCGGCAAATACCACCTCTGGCTGGCCCCAGAGTGGGGTGGGAATGGAGATTTTGCAATATCCTTCCCCCAGGAGTGGGGAGGGAATGGGGATTTTGCAGTATCCTTCCCCTGGAGTGGGGTGGGAATGGAGATTTTGCAGTATCCTTCCCCTGGAGTGGGGTGGGAATGGAGATTTTGCAATTATCCTTCCCCCAGGAGTGGGGAGGGAATGGGGATTTTGCAATATCCTTCCCCCAGGAGTGGGGAGGGAATGGGGATTTTGCAATATCCTTCCCTCAGGAGTGGAGAGGGAATGGGGATTTTGCAGTATCCTTCCCCTGCCACGCCCACCAAGCCACGCCCACAGAACCGGTAGTAAAAAATTGGATTTCACCACTGTCCCAAACCGTCAGTTTGCGCCAGGCAATTAAAATGAAATTCGCAGGAATAACCGGCGCTTATGATTTTAATCGACACTCCGAGAAGAAATGGATTCATCCTTTAAGCAATCCGTCTTTGCAAATATTTCATCAGAAAAAGTAAGCAATATTCAAAACCCGGCTCAAGCTAAATGAACAGACCGACTTGGTTTCTTTCTCCACACTCAAGGTAACCCGGTTTGTGGACGCTCCGGCTTTTTTGCAAGGCGAGTTCGTTCATTCGCAGTTCTTTTATTTTTGGAAGCTAACCGTTGCGGGGTTCGCTTGTTCCCGTTCGTTCTGCGAGGTTCCCCCCCACACACACACACACACTCCTTTTTGGCAGGCAGAGGGGGGGGAAGGGGCAGAATTCCTTCCTTTCACCTCCCCCTCCCCAGCCAGTCGTGGGAGAAACCAATCGCGGCTCGCGTAGGCACTGCTCTGAAACAGGTGCGACTAGCTAACGTGGGGCTGCCATCTCTTCTTCCTGGACCGGCTGACTTGCACACACAGCGCGCCCTTCTCCACATGCTGAAAGGACCCTGACGGTGGTCGAGCTGCGGAGGAGAAAGTGGAGGAGGGACTCCGACTACAGGTCCAACAGCGCCTGGATCTATCTCAAGGGGCTGTTTAGAAGCCTTGTGTTTCTTTAAAGCAGGGGTCCTCAAACTTGGCAACTTTAAGACTTGTGGACTTCAACTCCCAGCTATGCTGGCTGGAGAATTCTGGGAGTTGAAGTCCACAAGTCTTAAAGTTGCCAAGTTTGAGGACCCCTGCTTTAAAGGGATGCTTGAGGAGCATTTGCTGAAAGGTTCCTAGTTCACCTGGAAGGAGCTATTTCCCCCCCTTTTGTATTAGCTGTATTGTGTAAAATGTCCCCCTGCGAACTTTCTCCTTATCTTCCCTTTCATGCAAGGGGCTAGAGGCGGGCGTTCATGAATGACCATATTTATTTATTTATCAATCAATCAAGTAACTACTTAAGTGGCTGGAGTGGGGGGCGGTTACAAATAAAACATTCAAACACTTATTTAAAAATAATCTAGCTTCCTCCACATTCCCGGTGCGCAGCCACCAAGCTCATTTGTCCAATCTGTTTTCCGAGAAGATGCAGGGCGTGATGTCTTATCATCTTGGGGATAAACTTCATGAAAGTAATTCCTGCGCGCCTGTAGAATACAGATTCTCCATCGTCACTGCAGGTATCCAAGAAGAGAAGTTGCCAGAAAATCAGAGGCGCTTTCTTCCTAACTTTTCCATTACTCCTTTGGGTTTGGCAATATTTGAGCAAGCTCTCTGAATTCAAAAAGCAGGAAGAACTGCTTGGGACGGAAGTGCGCCGCCCTTGGCCTGGGAAAAAAGGACTGACGTAACGCAAGCAGGTCTGATTTCCGGGTGCTGGAATGAACGAACGAATCTTCTTCCCCTAGATTGGGCGCCTGGCGTCCGGTGTGAATGAGAAGGCTGAATTCAGGGGCGGGGATCAGGAAGAAAGAACAGTTCTCGGTTGCGGCCACATATCGCATTTCATTCAAATGTTTTGCTTGTTTTCTGGAAAGGGGGGGCAGGATTCCCCTACCACCCCGCAAGAGAGCTAAAACATTTCTGTTTTAGGTGAGATTTCAAAGGTTGTAACCAATGGTGAAATCCAATTTTTTTTACTACCGGTTCTGTGGGCGTGACTTGGTGGGCGTGGTGTGGCTTGGTGGGCGTGGCTTGGTGGGCGTGGCAGGGGAAGGATACTGCAAAATCCCCATTCCCTCCCCACACCTGGGGGAAGGATATTGCAAAATCTCCATTCCCACCCCACTCTGGGGCCAGCCAGAGGTGGTAGTTGCTGATTCTCCGAACTACTCAAAATTTCCGCTACCGGTTCTCCAGAACCTGCTGGATTTCACCCCTGGTTGTAACTGCCTAATCTTGAATCAATATTGCAGCTGGGCATGAATTTTAACAGCTTATTTTTCAAGCAATGTGGATCCAGGCTGTTGGCTTGACATCTCGAGCAATTATAATTATAATTATAATTATAATTATAATTATAAGCATGCATAAGTGCACCAGTGTGCTTACCGTCCCTGTCCTACTGTTCCCATTATTCGTACTCATTTCTTATGCATATACTTTACCTGTTTATACTGATATGTTTATATGTTATGTTTATACTTATAATTGTTTTCTCATACATGCTTGACAAACTAAATAAATAAATAAATAAATTCATAAATTATAATTTCCCATCCTATCCCATTCACCATGCTGGCTGTGGTTGCTGGGAACTATAGTTCATCAGCTTATGCATAGGTTCCCCAGGTATGAGATCTTCCACTTACCAGGTATTGAGTTCTATAAGAAAACCCTATGGCTACTGTGATTACCTTAACGTCAGCTTTGTAGATAGGATTCAGCCAGAGACCATAGTAGCATCAGATTCTCAAGAGGTTGTTGAGGCATTTTGTACAATGAAGGATTATGGACAGCTCTCTTAAGACAAGCTTCACCTGCCTGATATAAAGCTGGTCAATCAAAACTCATCTGAGTCACTCTGCAATCACAGGCACAGAATGTTAGCTTAGAGCCTGACTTGTCACTAGTTTGGCTTACAAGTGATACAAAAGGTTTTAAACTAATATTCGCTAGGTATAGAGCGTATTGACTCCATTATTAGACCTGTTGTACAATGCAACAGAGTTTGGGACAAGCTGTATGCATAATACATTGATTTGATTGTGTCATCAAGTCATTTTCAACTCTTAGCAACCACATAGATAAATTTTCTCCACTATGATCTATCTCTGATCTGTCTGCCGGGGGTGAACTTATCACCTCTGTAATTGAGTCCATCCACCTTGCCATTGGTCATCCCTTTCTTCTTTTCCCTTCTACCTTTCCCAGCCTTTTCCAGACAGCTGTGTCTTTGCATAATAGATTTGAAGTAGGATAATTTGAGTCTGTCTGACCATTTGTGCCTCTAACTCCTGGTTGATTTGTTGAATGATCCATCTGTTTATTTTCTTGGCTGTCCCTGGTATTGTTAGAAGTCTTCTCCAACACCAAGTTCAAAAGCCTCAACACTCTTCCTCTCCTGCTTCTTTAAAGTCCAAATTTCACTTCCCCAGAATGTCACAGGGGATACCATTTGCACAATTCTGGTATTTGTAGGTACAACAATCACATCACAGCATTGGAGTATCTTTTTCAAGGCCTTCGTGGCTGCTCTACCAAGTGCTAGCCTGTGGTGCATTTCATGACTGCTTGTTCCTGTACTCTTGATGCATGATGCACAATACACACACACAATTTGCAATTCAAGATATTATGGGAGATGCTTGGTCTGAGCCACTCACTGGCTGTGATTAGGTACAGACCTGCATTAGTTTCAGACAAAGAAGGCAACAGCCTTTTGTGGAAAGGGGGGGGGGGAGAGTATATGTGTGTCCCACTTAAGATGCAAATGCCATGTGGGTGCAACAGTGTCTTCCAATTAACTAGGACTCCCCCCTCCCTGCCCCATCATCACCTATTTTCTCTGCTTTCTTCCAAGTCCTGATTACCTGCCTGTAGCTGATGCCACCTTTTGTGAGGTTGGGCCCAGTCCTCTAACATGCTCTTCCACCTGCAAGCCCCACTGAAAGGAATGGGGACATTTCTTGGCATCCTCCATTCATTCCAAAGCTTCTTATTAGGAATGGATGCATCTCTCTGGAATATCATCGAACGGCTCATTCCTACAGGTGAGGTTCTTACCATAATTATTACAACTATAATCAAATGAAATGCTGTCTTGTAAATTCTATGTGCAATAATAACCCATCTTCCACTTGGGATAATGAAGAAGAACTCATTTTTAATTCTAAACAGCAACAACCCCTCTTTTTAATGGATTTTCAGCAAATCCTTCCATTCACTTTCCCAAGTGTATCTGGTCCTCCGGGATGAAGGCAGTGGGTAGTTATTTCTAGAATCCTGAAATACACAAGGTAAAAATTGAAGCTTGCCCCTCTCTCTGTATGGCTGGGAATCACAAGCTGGAGCAGCATTTTGGGACAGTTTTCCTGGTATTTGCATTTAAGCCAAACTAAAGTTATCTCATACAAGTACATAAAGAGGAACTGGCTACTCTCAGCTTTCCATCCTTACAGTTTTGCTTGTCATATCAATTTTCGAAGGATCTGTTTAATTTTCCAAGGATCCTGTTGCATTTCCATTTTCCCAGGTCTTAGCTCAAATGCATCACTCTTGCCAAACCTGTTGCCTTTTATATGTTGGGATGACCATTTTCATCCTCCCCAAGACAACATGGCTGACCATGCCTTCTGGAAATGATGGGAGTTGTCACATCTAGAAGGCCACATTCTCATGCATACCCTAAGGCAGTGATGGCAAACCTTTTTTTGCTTTGGTGCCAAAAGGGGGCGCGCATGTGTCCACACCCATAATGCAATGCCCTCCCCCCACACGCATGCGTGGACAACCCCCTGGACTGCCCCCCCCACGCATGCACGCAGGGCTCACTGAAGCCTCCGGACTTCCGGTAGGCTCGTTGGGCTGTTTTTCGCCCTCCCCAGGCTTCAGGAAAGCCTCCTGAAGCCTGGGGAGGGTGAAAAATGGCCCAATGGCCCAACCGGAAGTTCATTTCCAAACTTCCGGTAGGTCCGTTGGGTACGTTTTTCACCATCCACAGGCTCCAGAGGCTTTCCTGAAGCCTGGGGAAGATGAAAATGACCTCCCCCTGCCCTCCGGAAGGCCGAAAATCAGCTGGCCAGTGCGCACATGTGCGCTGGAGCTGACATAGAGCAACGCCTCGCGAGCCCTCAGATATGGCTCCTCGTGCCACCTGTGGCACGCGTGCCATAGGTTCCCCATCACTGCCCTAAGGAGTTTTCCATCGAAATCCTTGACAGTTATGCAAATCAGACAAAGCTTTATTAGTGGATCCAGATTTATTCTTTACTCACCTGAGTGCTAAATGGTTTTAGGAGCATGCAATGATCAGCACCCTCTGCAGTTTTAAAAACATTGCTTCTTTGAGATATGGAGGCCTTGAACCACCCACCATTTCCATAGAGATGTGTCAGCTGTTGCGGCATTTGGACCATTTCCAGCAGCTGATGTGAGGATGAGCACTAATGTAATGGAGGGAAACCCCTCCATCTGGAAAGATTCATTTATGCTACTTTTCCAGAGTCACCATATTGGGTGGAATGGAAATATGAGGCACATCATGCCTGTCATTTTCAGGCTTTGCTGTCAGGTAATATACCAATGTCTTAATAATCATTGGAGGTGGTAGTGATAGTGAGTCTACGAATTTACTTTTTTAAAGCCTTGCCAGGCAGTTAAAAATAATGAAGATGGCAGGCACAGCCACAAAACTGAAACCCTGTATCTATTTTAATTGGCATTATACCCATTGCACAGACATTAAAAAGGAATGGGACTTCAATTGTGTAGTCCTACCCACCATAACTGACATTTTTGACACCCTCCATGGACACATTTGCAATCCAGAAGATATCTGGAGTGGATTACCTTTTTGGTCCTACATTGCATTTTGGGAAAATTAGAGATTTTCACCCTTGCACCCTTAAAGCCCCTCTCCCACACAATGAGTAGCCGTTGTATCATTATTACAGTCACTGAGAAACATTTTATGCAAGTTTTGCAAAAGATTATAAATGTCTTTGTAGATAGTTAATAGAAATGAATAAAATGGTTCAAGCCATAAAACATTAAAATCAAGTAGTAAATACTAAAAAGAAATCTTATTTAAAATGAACTCAATGAATGATAAAACTACTTCATGAATAAAATACTAAAATGCGTTAAAATACCAAGCGAATAAGGTGACATACACACACACACGCACGCACACACACCCCTCCCTCTCAGAGTGATATAATGGTTAAAATGCTAGGCTAGGAATGAGGAGATCCAGGTTCCAGTTCCCCCCACCCCCCAGGCACAAAAAACCAGTTGGGTGATTTGGAAAGTCAGTTGCTTTCAGTTCAAGCCTGAGAAGTTGAAAACCATCTATGTACCACCTATGCTGATGATGTGTCCATCCTCAGAAAGGGCTTAGAAGAAGTCTTTGAATTCTAATGTCTACAACAGGCAGACTATTATACGAAAGAAAGACTCTCAGTAAACTATCCTAAATTCAAAAACTTGGCTTATTTGAAGGGACTCAAATGCTGAATGAAATATGATGATGATTTAGACCAGAGGTCTTCAAACTTGGCAACTTTAAGACTTGTGAACTTCAACTTCCAGAATTCCTGAAGTGATGCCAACATATCTGGACTAATTAAGGTGATAGGGTATCAGTGCTGATTAAGGCATTGAAATAGGATTGTGGGGGTGGGTTTCCATATTCTACATCAGCTATAGAAGCTTAAATCTCTACATTTAAACATGGAACTTGCAAGATAATTGCTTGGAGGATAAAAATTGGAAGAGGAGGACTATATATACCACCTTATACATCTGGAGGAAATATGGGATATAATTAATTATTTAAAGATTGTTTGTCTCTTAACATCTACAGTACAACTGGCAATTCTAGGGAATAAATGTGATAGGGTGCTAAATATTAATCCACATACCTTAGATTTATGTGTGTACCAAACACAGAGTCAATGCCATGGCTGTTCCACTAGGTTTCACTTCTAGCCATCAGGGCACACTGCAAGAAACTTTCAGGTATATCGAATACCACTTGGCAAAGGATACTACTGAGGTTAAAGCCAAAGTAAACTCAGCTGATGCATTTCCATAATCAGTAAAAGTCAGGAGTTACAGACAGATTACTGATGCAGGAATCTGAGCATCCAAGCATGGGAGAAAATTGGCAGTGGAATAAAGATTTAACTTAAAATTGATTCAAAAGTATAGGAAGAAATATAGAAGATTGCACTATGGAAATACGCATTGTTAGGCTACCACCTAGTGGTGATATGGATCAGATGTTAATAATAACGTAATTACCAGCTTCAAAAAGTTGTTCCTGACAAAATCAACAAAAGGACAATTCCTATTGATGCACTTTAATAATTTAACAAAAAAAAACCAATATTTTGTAAAAGGGAAACAGTCAATTAATTAATATATTTATTGCACCGATGAAGTTTAAATATACAGGCTTGTAATCCTGAAATGTAAGTGCAAAACAAGGGTGAACAGGAAGCAGAAAGTGAACAAGGAGTTCTTGTATAAAGAACCTTTCCAGACGAGTGATTTACCCCAACATCAGGTATTCTGTTAACACAACTGCAATAGAGCTTAGTCAAATTGTAGCTGTGTTCTAAACTTTGTCCCCTAATTTTCCTTGCCACAGAAAGCCAGTGGTATGTGTGGGTGGGACAGAACTTGGTGGTCTCCTCTTCCCATGAATTTCCCAACACTTTCCCTGACTCCTGGATGGTTGGATGACATGATTGACCGGGTCAATGGCTGTCACCCCTCCCAGGCATACCAGACAGAAAACACAACAAAATGAACTAATTCTATTTTATTGTAAGGCTACATTGACAGAATTGTGCAAGACTGAAGGTACAGACTTCCCACAGCCCCTTTTAACTACTTAATCCATTAGGATAGGTCTTTCCCAGGGGTGAAATCCAGCAGGTTCTGGAGAACTGGCAGTGGAAATTTTGAGTAGTTCGGAGAACCGGTAGCGGAAATTTTGAGTAGTTCGGAGAACTGGCAAATACCACCTCTGGCTGGCCCCAGAGTGGGGTGGGAATGGGGATTTTGCAATATCCTTCCCCCAGGAGTGGGGAGGGAATGGAGATTTTGCAGTATCCTTCCCCTGCCATGCCCACCAAGCCACGCCCACTAAGCCACACCACACCCACCAAGCCACGCCCACAGAACCGGTAGTAAAAAAAATTGGATTTCACCACTGATCTTTCCCAAGTTTCTTTCTCTGACCTTAAGCAACTGTCCTGTCTGATTGTTCCTTAGGCAGCATTTCCTCTTTCTTTTCCTTATTCTATCAAGCCAGAATTTAACAAGGGCTAATGGAATGGCAGTTATTCTGTGCCTGTCTCGTACTCTGCTGGCTTGCTGTACTGTATCTTTTCCAGAGATCTGGATCTTCACACAGTGTCTGAAGTAGGATAATTGTGATTTGTGCTTCGAGTGAGAACTCTAGCTTGATTTGTTCACTCCATTGGTTTGTTTTCTTGGCTGACCACAGTATTCTTAGGAGTTTCTCCAACACCACTTCTTCTCCAACACCAGTGTTAATGTGAGACTACTGCAAATGTCTCAATAGTACAACCACTGGAAAAATGCCTGCTGTGCTATTTCTGTGTGTCCAGGGTACAAGGACACTGCTGCTCCAAATGAAAAGCCTTCCTGTTTTGGCCTTCAAGGATAGCTGAGGGGAGGACATGATGTTAGGACATGATGCTATGCTACAACAGTGTTTCTCAATCTTAGCACATTTAAGATGTGTGGACTTCAACTCCCAGAATTCCCCAGCATGGCTGGCTGGGGAATTCTGGATGATTGAAGTCTATATATCTTAAACTTTCCAAGGTTGAGAAACATCATGCTGGAATGAAGGTTCTTCTGTGTTTAGGGATTTTCAGTTTAGTAAGATATGCCATGGGGGACATAGAAGCACCTGTTGGCTTCACTGTGAAGAAAATTAACTAGGTTCAAATAAATGAGTTTGTTGTTTGCTGTGGAGCAGTGTTTCTGAAGCTTGGCATCTTTAAGACGTGTGTATTTCAACTTCCAGAATTCCGCAGCCAGCATGGAGTTGAAGTCCACACATCCTAAAGTTGCCAAGTTTGAAAAGCACTGCTCTAGAGTTAGACTGAAATGCTTTCCATACATTATATTACAAAATATGGATGCAGAAAACGTTCATTACAAACAGTGGATTAGCATAGGAAACAAGAAAGGTGACCCCCCCCCCAGAGTGCTAAGTTAGGGCAGAAGATGCTTACCCTCAAAATTCAGTTGTTTCATCCGTCTTATGTGTTGCCATTCTAGCGATCAATGCAGAAAGAAAGAGAAAGCTTGTCCTGGCCATTTCAGAAGAAGCAAAAGTCTCCAGATTATTTCAAATGCTTTTTGGAAAAGGAAAAGGAAACAGCATCTTAGATAAGACCTCTCAAGAAGGAGCAGCTTCTTCAGAGTAGGAAACGTTTGTCATGCTACAGTTGAGGGGTGGGTTCTAACTTACCTTGCTGCCAGTTCGCTTCCTCCCGTGCCACATGGCTGTGCCGCGTGGGCGTGCTTTATGCGCACGCGCATGCACAGTGCCGAAAAATAAAGAAAAATCCCCCCCCCCAAAGCTGAAAACAAGATGGCGATGCATGTGCAGTGCCGGAAACTCGGCTTCTGTGCATGCGCAGAATAAAATTTTTTTTAAAAAAAATCCAAAAAAAAGATGGCAGCATCCACGGACTGGCACCAACCGAACCGGCTCTGTGACATCATCGTGACGTCACCAGCGGGTTGCTACTGGTTTGGGCGAATCGGTCCGAACCTGTTGTGACCCAGCACGGCAAGCCCCCAGGAAACGACACACACACACTGTTTGCAAAACAAATATTACTTTACTACTAATAATACGGCTTAGTAGTAAGTTTTATAAAGTTGTTCAACACAGTTCTTGTCGAGAGTCCGATAACACTTTGGCCAGGATTCAAAACACCAAAATGCAAGCAGGCCATTAAGTCCTGAGGTATCTTCCACTTACTGGAGTTGGCCAAGAGCCTGGACTGGAGTAATTCCAACTGAGATATCCGAAAACAAAGATCTGAAATCAGCCAGACGTGGACCCAGGAAAATAACGAGTTGTCTCCAGCGACCGGTTTCAGCTTTTCTGAAACCTTAAATATATAATTTTGCTTGTGCAGTGCCAGAAACTCGGTTTCTGCGCATGCGCAGAAGAAGAAAAAATTTAAAAAAATCCAAAAAATTTTTTTTTCAAAAAAAAATCCAAAAAAAGATGGCGGTGTCCACGGACCGGCACCGACCAAACCGGCTCCGTGACGTCACCAGCGGGTTGCTACCGGGTTGGCCAAACCTGTCTGAACCGGGAGGAACCCACCTCTGCTACAGTTGCATTTCTTTCTGCAAGCAGGGTCATGCACATAAAAATAGAGATGAGATCACTTCGTGGTCCTTTTAGGTTGGTGAGCTCTTTAGAAAAATACAGAAAATGCCCAAGCAAAGGTGTGTTTTCACATAATGACTCAGTGGTGAAATCTAAATTTTTTTGCTACCGGTTCTGTGGGCGTGGCTTGGTGGGCGTGGTGTGGCTTGGTGGGCGTGACTTGGTGGGCGTGGCAGGGGAAGGATACTGCAAAATCTCCATTCCCACCCCACTCTGGGGCCAGCCAGATGTGGTATTTGCCGGTTCTCCGAACTACTCAAAAATTTCCGCTACCAGTTCTCCAGAACCTGTCAGAACCTGCTGGATTTCACCCCTGTAATGACTGCTAGAGTCGGCACAGTTATTCTCTTATACAAAAAGATACAAACATAGTACATACATCTCTTCCCCCTCACACACAAACACACATGCACACATACAAAATCTTTCATAGATGTAGAAGCAAACTATATATGTGCAGATAGTCTTCAACATTTGCGTTGCCAAGTGAGACAGTTGTTAAGCGAATTTTGTTCCATTTTATGATCTTTCTTTCCACAGTTGCGATGTTAAGTTAGTAACACGGTTGTTAAGTGCATCTGGCTTACCCATTAATTTTGCTTGTCAGAGGATCGCAAAAGGGGAGCACATGACCCTGGGACACCGCAACCGTCATAAATGTGAGTCAGTTGTCAAGCATCCGAATGTAAGACAGGTGACCATGGAGATGCTGCAAGGGTCATAAGTGTGAAAAATGGTCCTAAGTCACTTTTTTCAGTGACGTTGTAACTTTGAATGGCCACTAAATGAACTGTTGTAAATTGGGGACTACCTGTATCTCAAACTTCTCCTCACTGTTTTTCCCAACATTGCCTTCTGCTGGTTTTCTTCAGTCAGTTTTAGATCACTTTATTGATTCCTCAACTCCTCTATTACTCTCTACTGCTTGTTCAATCCAAGAGACTTAGAAAATTGTATTATCAGCGAAACTCCCTTTTTTTTCTGAAAGAAAAGGGATGGATGGATGGATGGATGGATGGATGGATGGATGGATGGATGGATGGATGGATGGATGGATGGATGGATGATGGATGTTAGAAAAAAAACCATTGCTGGTAGAATGTATTTCCTTCATTTCCTAAGAACACAGTGTGGAACCAAAAAAGCAATTAAGCTACCTAGAAGAAAATGATTATTTTAAACGGCATTACGTTTCCAGAAAGGATACACTAGTATTTTGTACTAATGCATCCCTCAATCCAGAGCCCTTTGCAAACCTTCAACACTGTCTCTCCATCTGATGAGACCCAGTGTAGAGAGTGGGTGTCCCAGCTTCAAGTCCATATTCATGCACAAAGCTCACTGGATGATTGCTCTCTTTTAGCCAATCCAGTAGGGCAAAGTTTATATTATGGAGCTAAGATTATGGGAGATCCTTGTGTCAGCTGTCTTGAATACCTAGATTAAAGGACAGAACTAAATGCAATTAATACAGATTCAATTAAGCTCACCTTAAAGCAAGAGCATGTAAATTCTCTCAGCTTCAGGGCTGTAACAGTCTTAAGCACCCTGTCCAAACACTTCTTCTTCTTGTGCCATATCCATCATCGGACATTGGCGATCATGTTGGCGATCCTATTTTTATCAACAGCCGCACGAAAAAGTGCTGCTGAGTTTTGTCCAAACCAGTCCCTTAGATTTTGAAGCCATGATGTTCTTCTTCTGCCTGGACCTCGTTTGCCTTCAATTTTTCCCTGGAGGGTTAAGTGAAGTATGCCGTATTTTTCCGGGTGTCGCATCACATGCAGAAGTGGGTTTCAGCAGGTTCTGACCAGTTCTGGAGAACTGGTAGCAGAAATTTTGAGTAGTTCGGAGAACCAGTAAATACCACCTCTGTCTGGCCCCACCCCCATCTATTCTCTGCTTCCTCAGTCCCAGCTGATTGGGAGGAAATGGGGATTTTGCAGTAACCTTCCCCTGGAGTGGGGTGGGAATGGAGATTTTACAGTATCCTTCCCCTGCCACGCCCACCAAGCCACGCCCACCAAGCCACACTCACAGAACCGGTAGTAAAAAAATTTGAATCCCACCACTGATCACATGTCCGAAATATTCTAACTTTCACTTTTTAATGGTTTTGATGATTTCCCTTTGCTTTCCCAGGCGACTTATCACCTCCTCCTTTCTGATTTTGTCAACCCAGCTTATACGTAACAGCATCTGTAAATCCACATTTCAAATGCTTCTAGACTTTTCAAGTGGCTTTCTGTCAAGAGACCAACTCTCTACTCCGTAGAATAGAATAGAAAATGATGTAACATCTGACAAGCCTGATTTTCAATCTTAGGCTTATGTCGTGACTGCAGAAGACCTTTTTCATTTTGAAGAATGCTGTTCGAGCTTTCTCTATCCTTGTCTTTACTTCAGTGGTCACAGAGAACCATAATAAAAATGGCCCTTCCAATTTATTTTCTCCAATATGTCCACAAACAGATCCTGAGATCCTTCAAGTCTATAAGTAAATGTGTAAGTAAATGATTTGGGATTAAGGGGAATATCATCCTAAAACACAGTACCGGGGGGGGGGAATCACATTCACATATCTTTTAGAGAAGACTGTGCACGCACAAAAGTTAAGAAATAATTTGGATTTCTCTTCCATATCCTGGCAAAAGAAGAATTAAAGCAAAGCAACACCTCAGTTGCTATTTTATTTTACAGCACTAGAGGTTGCACTTGAGCTAAGCTATGTCAGATAACATTTTTAGCTGTGAGGAATCCCTGTTGTTCTCTGATCTTGGCTTTTTTTTTTTTTAGCAGATGTTTCATTACTCAAACTAGGTAACATCGTCAGTGCACTGATAATGTTACCTAGTTTGGGTAATGAAATGTCTGCAAAACAACCAAGCTCAGAGAGCACCAGGACCCCTCATATCAGCCCTCAGCTACAAATATTCTCTTCTATCAGTATTTTTAACAGTTAAGGTTTTGTTTTTTTTTTAAGAGTGGAAAGGGACAAATTGGGTGAAAACAGAGACAAAGGATTATTGCAGATCTTTTATTTCCAGAAAGCAAACAATGTTCCCTCATCATTGGCAGGTGATTAAGTCAGGAATATATATGGTCTGTGTATCTTGCCCCAGATCCAAATTTGATTTAGACTTAGCATACACCCAGTGAAATCACTGGATTCTGTATGCTTGTCATTATCATCAAATCTCTATGATTTCAGTAGACCAAAGTGTCTGGAACCAAGCCATTAATACGAAATCAAGAGCCATGCACGCGAAGAAATTACTACAGTATAAAATTGTACAGTACAATTTTACTGTTTGCAGTACAGTAAATTTACAGAATAATTTCTTAACAATACGTTGATGAAAATACAGGACATGATTTTGGCTCACTTCATTAGTTAGTCACAGATTGGTTTTTTTATATACGGTATGTCACAGAAGTGAGTACAGCCCCTCACATTTTGTACATATTTAAGTATATCTTTTCATGTGACAACACTGTAGAAATGACATTTGGCTACAATGTAAAGTAGTGAGTATACAGCTTGTATAACAGTGTAAATGTGCTGTCCCCTCAAAATAACGCAACACACAACCATTAATGTCTAAACTGCTGGCAACAAAAGTGAGTACACCCCTAAGTGATAATGTCCAAGTAGCTGTTTTCCCTCCCTGGTGTCATGTGACTCGTTAGTGGTACAAGGTCTCAGGTGTGAAGGGGGAGCAGGTGTGTTAAATTTGGTGTTATCGCTCTCACTCTCCCATACTGGTCACTGGAAGTTCAACAAGGCACCGCATGGCAATGAACTCTCTGAGGATCCGAAAAAAAGAATTGTTGCTCTACATAAAGATGGCCTAGGCTATAAGAAGATTGCCAAGACCCTGAAACTGAGCTGCAGCACGTTGGCCAAGACCATACAGCGGTTTAACAGGACAGGTGACA
>QLTV01002530.1:1420482-1439331 GCA_003457575.1 Thermophis baileyi
CTAGTTGCTCGGTATGCAATTAGCAGGGGGTCTAACAGTGGGTCCGTGATGGTTTTCAAGTGGGACATCAGTAGCCTTTCAAAGGTTTTCATAACTACAGATGTTAGAGCAACTGGTCTGTAGTCATTCAGTTCCTTGATGGAGGGCTTCTTCGGCACTGGGATGATAGTGGAGCATTTGAAGCAAGAAGGAACATGGCATATCTCTAGTGATTTGTTGAAGATTTGGGTGAAGATGGGGGCCAATTGGTCAGCACAGACTTTTAAGCATGAATGAGTTATCTTGTCTGGGCCTGGTGCTTTTCCTGGCTTCTGTCTGTGAAATAGATCTTGCACTTCCTTTTCCGTGATCACCAGGGGTTGTGAACCCAATGGGATAGGGTCAGTTGTAGGAGGTTTGGCTGTTGTTGGTGTGTCTGGGATGGGGGTTGTGGAGATAGGTGGCTGTAGTTTCCTTTCAAACCTGCAGTAGAACACGTTCAGGTCCTCTGCCAGTTGTTGATTTCCTTCAGCTTGAGAAGGAGGTTTGCCATAACCAGTGATATTTTTGACGAAGGAGCATGCTAAAATAATCCTGAGACAATCCTGACTCCAAATTTAGAGATCGCTGTCCAAAACTAAGGATCCTTATAGAGTTTGATAATATTATTCCAATATTATCCAAAAAAGCAACCTAATGATGAATAACTTCAATTAGGTTTTGTCAGCCAATACTGTGTAGGGAAATTAGGTGAATTAGTGATTTGAAACAAGAGCAATAAAGGCAGGGTAGGGATCAACCATGGGGACATCAAAATTCCTTACAGTAGTCCTTGACTTACAACCATTTGTTTAGCAGCCATGTGAAGGTACAATGGCACTGAAAAAGGGACTTATGGCTGGTCCACACACCTATAAATGTGGCAGCATTCCCAACATAATCAAATTAGGGCGTTTGGCAGCCAGTATGTATTTATGAGTCCCATAGGGTCATATTGGGTCCCATTTGTGACCTTCCAACCCAGCTTCCGGTAAACAAAGTCTATGGGGGAAGCCATAATGACCATGTGATTCACTTAACAACTGCAATGATTTGTTTAACCACCAGGGCCAAAGACCGTGAAATCAGGCATGACTAACTTAACAACTATGGAAATTCTGGTCATCATTGTGGTTATAAGTCAAAGACTACCTGTACTGCATAATTTTTTGTCTGCTCCAGAATATATGGAAAGTCTTCAACTCAGCAGTGGGGAAAAGCTTAAAAATCTGTAATTGGCAAAGAATTGGCATTCTGTAGTATAGAATGCTGAAATGCCTATAACAAATTCTGTTCCAGTTTCTCTTTCATTTCTTTCTTTAAACGACTTTAAAACTAAAACATAATCTTGTTTTACGGGGCCTAATTCTTCTCTAGGTGGAGCTTCTCTCTCTCTCTCTCTCTCTCTCTCTCTCTCTCTCTCTCTCTCTCTCTCTCTCTCTCTCTTCCTTGGGGCTCTTCGCTACTCCTTTTCTTTCTTCTTTTTGGAAATCCAGGCTGGCTGAGGAATGAGCGCAACCCACAACAGAGGCTTCCCTCCTCCTCCCCCTCCTCCACTAGTGCGCACCCTCCCGGCCCCACCACAGCCAGCCAGGGGGTCGCGAGAGGAGAAGGGGGAGGAGGAGGGAAGCCTCCATTGTAGGTTGCTCTCATTCATCAGCCAGCCCAGATTTCAAAAAGGAAGAAAGAAAAATGGATAGCAAAAAGCCCCAAGGAGAGCACACAGGGTTTTCTGAGAGTGAGAAGAGACACAGAGACACACACACACACACACACACACAGAGACAGACAGACAGACAGACAGACAATTGTCAGTCTATTCCAGTTTAGAAATGAGAAGATAATGGAGGCAAATGAGGGAGAACAAGCTGGCAAGGCAGAGGCCCATTGCTAAAAGCTAGATGCTGGACCTGCAATGAAGCTTGCCCTGTCTGGCTTGTGCTGCTCCAGAAGGAGCAGGTTCAGGGGTGAAATCTGACAGGTTCTGGAGAACCGGTAGTGGAAATTTTGAGTAGTTCGGAGAACTGGCAAATACCACCTCTGGCTGGCCTCAGAGTGGGATGGGAATGGAGATTTTACAATTTCTTCCCCCCCCCCCCGAGTGGGGTGGGAATGGAGATTTTGCAGTATCCTTCCCCTGCCACGCCCACCAAGCCACACCATGCCCACCAAGCCACGCCCACAGAACCGGTAGTAAAAAAAAATTGGATTTCACCACTGAGCTGCAGGTTCATGGTTTGAGAGTGCTTGTGGACCCCCAGCTTTTCACTGGTTGTGGCAAAAAGTGTGCTTGCCCAATCACAGCTAGTATAGCAACGGCAAGCTTTCCTGAACGTTTGGACCTAGCAAGAGTTATCC
The DNA here is from genome assembly GCA_003457575.1 of Thermophis baileyi. Taxonomy (NCBI): domain Eukaryota; kingdom Metazoa; phylum Chordata; class Lepidosauria; order Squamata; family Dipsadidae; genus Thermophis; species Thermophis baileyi. The sequence goes on from QLTV01002530.1 coordinate 1,422,859, forward strand.
TCCCTTTGGTTGCAATTGGTTAATGTGGGGAAAAATGTTGAAAAGTTGCAATTACTGGAAAAATGTGTCTGCTGAAACTTACTGAGAAACAACTATTATTTCTCTCTCTATCTGCTCCTTTTAACTATTAATTTGGCTTTAATTATTCTGATAAAACACTTTGGGAAGTGTTGTTCAAGCATTGACCTCATCCTTCTCAATGTGAAGATCTGCATTGACTACCAAATTGTTTTCCGGGCACAATTTGAGGTGCTGTTTTTGATCTTTAGGGGCATAAATCATTTAGGTTCAGGTTATCTGCAAGACTGTTGTTTCCATTATGAACGTATCCAGTTACTTAGATCAGGGGTCTCCAACCTTGGCAACTTTAAGACTTGTGGACTTCAACTCCCAGAATTCCTTAGCCAGCAAAGCTGGCTGAGGAATTCTGGGAGTTGAAGTCCACAAGTCTTAAAGTTGCCAAGGTTGGAGACCCCTGACTTAGATCAATGGTTCTGGTAAAAAGTTCTTCATCTTCAGAAGAACTTTCCCCACTGATCTAAGTGGGGAAAGGCTCTTCTGAAGACAATCTTGTTGCCAGAAGCTTGATTATTGGATAGGCAGGAGACCAACTTTTCCTGTATGGCTCCCAGACTATCGAATGTATTTTTCTAAGGATAGGGAAATAGTAAAAGCATGAGTCTTTTGCTGAGTTAGTAATTAAATTACTAGACATGGTATGTATTTTGATGTTGATTTCAACTGTATTAATTTTGTTGTACTTTATGCCTCAGAGACCTTAAATGTGGGAATAAACCAAGAAGCGGGTCTATCAATGCAGTGTAAAAACAACAACAACACAGAAGTGAGATTTCCCAACTTTATTCTGAATTTGATGGGTAATTGACTGACTCAGCTGTTCATGGTACACCAACCTTTCCATGCCTCTGCAAAATAATGCTGTCGATTAAGCTGCCTCTGCCAATAGAAAATTATAAAGGGGGCAGTGAATATGACTGGCTGACCTTCAAGTCAGATGTTAACAGCTTTAGACAAGTGTGGGAGTTTTACACCCTATCTGCAGAAAAATCTGATGTTTAGTGCCCTAACCGTGAACAGGTCATCCTTAAAGCTCTGAACATTCTAGGGAAAAAAGAAAAAAAAGAGGTGGGGGAGGGGAGGGCCTGGGGGAATTGTGCAGGTCTTAATCCTTCTGCCATTCTGCATATTCATGGAACATTGTCATAACACATCAGGCAGTTCAGTGGGACAAAAGATCTGTCGGCACCCCCCCTCCCCATTCCTCTGATGAGCCACGAGACAAATGCTGAGTAAACACTTGGAAACCATTCACTGAGCCATTCTCATCTGGATGAGAAAGACCTGGCTCTTTCTTGCAGACCCAGAGCTGCTCAACTTAATAAAGTACGGGCCATGGCTTGTGAAAAGAGTGGCCTACGAATGATGAAAACATGGATTATCTCATTGCGCTCTCCTTGTAGCCAGCAGGGCTTGCATTTGAAGTGCACTTGGTCTGACATGCAATTACACACACACACACACACACACACACACACACACACACCAAAAAGGAGGGGTGGCTGGCTGGAATGGCAGCAGTGACAGGATGGGACTGCATTTGGAGAATGTAGCAATGGTGCCTGCAGTTTCTCCCCTGAAACCTGTCTGCTCCTTTCTAGCACCAAATTATTATCAAGGTTCTAATAAGTATTTTGGCAAACATTGATCGAACGTATCTTCCTCAGTAACAGAATAATAGAGTTGGAAGGGACCTTGGAGGTCTTCTAGTCCAACCCTCAAGCAGGAGACTTCATACCATTCCAGACAAGTGGTTGTTTAGTAAATTGTTAAAAGCCTGCAGTGATGGGGCACCTACAACTTCTGAAGGCAAGCCATTCCTTTGGTTAATTGTTCTCACTGTTAGGAAATTTGTTCTTGCTGTTAGGAAATGTTAGTAAATTTTTGCAAATAAGAAGCAACAAATAGTAATAGTGGTAGACACTCTCTAACTTACAGAGTTACTTACATTCTCTAAGTCGCAGAGTGTCTTGCAATATTTGATTGTGTTTTGCTTCCAATGTACAAAGGAGAAACGGAAGATGATTGATAGTGAATCCATGCTACTTAGCACATTTTCATCATTTGAACTCAGGACATTTTAATCCAAACTCAATTCTCTTATTATTACTCCAAGTATAGCTATACATCACATATAGTACTCCTTTGCAGAACTTTCTTCCTGGCACACAATGGGCAAGCATATTATACTGAAGTATATAATTGGGTCTAAAAGGCTCTGTTTTTATATGTATGTGTGTACCGTACATGCTTACCAAAAAGCAGATTAAGGAGAGCAAAGAATTCAGATGAAACATCTTGCTGTCTTCTAAAACTGCTTTTCATTATAAAGAACTCCCCTGGATTTATATATCAAATAAAACCAGCTTTTTACAGGACAGTAGTTAAAGCCACTTAACCAAGATCAAAAAGGTTATTTTGCACATGCCCAATAGCAGTAACATTTCTGTCTCTCTTTCATAAGGCATCTTCTTGCCATATCAGAAGAAAAAAAAAGCAGCTCAGGAAGTAGGTAAAATCTGTGAAATACTAAATTAGTATTCAGGCTCTGTAAAATACTAAAATTGCAGCTCCCAGTTATCACAGCTATCAATTGCATTAGCAGCCATTGTTATTTGCTCAAGAGAACCAAAGTTTTCTTAAATTCAATTGTTTAACATTGAAGGAAAATAACATTGAAGTGGACGAAGCAGCATTAAATACACAGTGCTTAGACCATGCTATGTTTTCTAAGGCTACTTCGAGCTGACATAATAATATTTATTTTTCTTAAATAAATATTGAAGTGGTATACTTCTTAATTAATTGACATGATAAAAGACAAAGAAAGCAAGGATCTCCTAGAGAAAGAAGAGCTAACTCAAATATACAGAAGAACCTTATAAAAAAAGATTCCCCAAATTGGCAATATGTATGCAGACTTGATTATAGAACTAGAAGTAGACTTTCAAAGAAATAAAGTTAAATGGGCTCTAAAAATATTGCTTAAATTGTGGGAGCTGAAGTGTTTAAAATCTTGCAAAAGGATAGTGTGAGAAATACTTGAGGTTTACAGCTGGTCTGAATCATATCTATGTCTATTCCAGTGACAAAAAAGGGCAGTGCTAAAAAAAACTCTCAAATAGCTACATTTACCTCATAGGCTAGTAAGATAATGGTTACTTGATTTTGCAATCCAGATTTCAAGAATTCAGTGAACAAGATTTGCCAAATATTCAAGCTGAAGCTACCATAGGTAGAAGCGATTGAGATACATTTGTTAACATCCAATGGAAAATGGAAAAGGCAAAAGAATTCTCAAGAGATGTCTATGTTATACCTTTGCTGATTTTATTCACTTAAAAAATATATGCTGCTGGAAGGTTTGTGACTGAAAATCTGAACAATTTGGGGACAAACCTGGATGCATCAGTTCATATGGTTACTGAAGAATTTTTATGAAGACTAGGATGGAAGAGTTCACATCAAACATGGAGCAACAGCATGGTTCAAAAGTGGGAAAGAACTACCGACTGAGGATTACTATCAATGACCCAAGCATGAGTCTACAGGAAATTGAAGGAACAGTTGCTGACAAATTATGTCCATGAGATCCAAAGAGCTAGAAGCAATTGAATGAGGGCCAGTCATTTCTGCCATCTCTAGGGCTTATCATCCTGTGAGCTTTTTGGGTGGTAGGCAAGTGACTTTTCTCTTGGGGTTTGGGAGCTGAGGGGCCACTTTCCAGTCACAGGGATCCTGGAAACAGCCTAGTTTGGGTTGCTCTGTAGTATTCAGCCAGGCTAAAGGGTCAATTATAGCTGTTCCATCAGTATTCTAAGACCCAATACCATCCTAGGACAAACAGGATAGCCAGAGTTGGATCCTCTAGAACAGGGGTCTCCAACCTTGGCAACTTTAAGACTTGTGGACTTCAACTCCCAGAGAGCTATCCCACAAATCTTAAAGAATTCTGGGAGTGGAAGTCTACACCTCTCCAAGTGGCCAAGGCTAAGAAACACTGGTTTCTTTGGGCCTTGTTTGCAAAGCCTTTTGTCCGAGATGCTCCAGGACAAAAGTCAACGGAGAAGAAACTTGGCCAAGGCGGAAGCCAGAGGGAAGCGTCTTGTGGACTTCAGTATTCTAAGAGCCAATACCAAAATCTTAAAGTTGCCAAGGTTGGAGACCCCTGCTCTAGAACAGGGTTCCATGGTAGCTTTTTTTTTTTTTTACTTCAAGCCTTCTCACAATTCTTTTCTCTCGGCTTCTCTGGAAAAAGCATCTCTTGCTACTCAATCTGGTATCAGACTTATTCCTTTCTGGCATAACATTTCTCTATATTTAGTAATACATACAGTAGCAGGTTTGCTCTTGCCAGCATTGCTTATTGTCCAAAGCTTGCTATTGGTGCATCATGGCCTGTAAAAAGAATAATAATAGGCTTTATGATCCCTCTAGTTTGGACTGAAGGGGAACACATATGTTAAAGCCTGGAGTTATGGCTGGCTCCTTTTATCTGATATATAGTCTCCACTGTTATGATCTTCTTCTTCTTCACAATGGCCAATCATGTTGCTCTTACCAATCTGGAATATAGTCTTGAGTCTTAAGATGAAGTCTGCCCTGCCCAAGGCTTGCTGCTAAAACTTGGCACCTCTTGCAATAAATCCTGGTATATTTTTCCATGGGACAGTTGTAGCCTTGCTCTTGACGAATAAGCTCCAAACTCGCCCTTCATCATCCCATTCCTGACAACAGTGTGGAAGAGGATGGGCAGAGAGCAATCAACAGTTGCAAGCATAGGAAGGTAAACATAGAACACCCCAAAGGAGTAAGAGTAAAATGAATTTCTTTATATCTATCTCTTTGAACTTTCAGGAACAGAGATTCAAAACAAATACAACCTCCAGCTGAAGATTCAGACTGTGAAACCACACTTCAAACTATAATTTCAGCTAAAAGAGGTGGACTGACCACAGCAAATCAAACTCAATGTTCTTTGTATCTTCTCCTCCACTACAGTCAAGTCTCACTGCCCACCTCAGCTAAGGAGGTTTAGGTAGTCCTTTTGCCTTCCAGCTGACATTCTTTTGAAGGAGTAGCACAGAGTCTAGTTGGGGGATGAATTCTTCCAAGACTTCCAATTCTTTGAGGAGTTTTATAGGCCTGAGCAGAAAGTCCAGGAGCAGAATTACTTTGCCGTTTTGCTCCCAATAGGTATCCTTGCAAAAGTAATATTTTGCAGTTCCTCAACAGGCAAACTGAAAACAATTCAGGCAGTTTCAAAATCTCTGTTAATATTTTTTAAGCAATTTAATACTGCTATCTTTAATGTCCCATTAGTCTGTGACGGATGTGAGTCGATCTGAGCAGTCTTCTCAAGGACCCATAACTGAGACCAAATGGGTATTTTCATCCCTCAACTCGAGTTGGATTCTGATACCTCGGTAAACATTTGCAGCATGAGATTTAATAGCCATAGGCATGCCTGCTGTTTCTCAGGTGGCTCTTAAATAAACAAGGTCAGCTAATCTCAAATGCTAAATTCAAAAACTGTCAGTCAACCCAGGAGGTCTTGTTACAGGGTCAGCTATGTTCTAAAAACTTTCAAGGTTGGGTTTGACATGTCAGTCTTTTGACATACAACAAAGCATTGTTTTTCATGTCAGTGTCAAATATCTAACATTAGGGATTAGTAGCCAGGAACCATAATATGTTTGTTTTTTTGTTATTCCTTATGTCTTACCATAAAATAAATAAGAAGGCATGATATAATTCATCTTATTATTACACAGTAATGCAAAAGGATATATTCTGATTATAAATTGTCCAGCAACATATCAATAAATTCTAGCTAGAAACAAATGTGTAAGTACAATCTATAAAGTTATATTTAAACATAACTCTTACTGAATTCAGCAAATCTTATTTGTTCCCAATAAGAAGCATGTAGAATTAGAATCTTATTATTCTTGACTCCTTCCTCTCTTAATTATAATCATTTAGGGCCATTTGGAAACTTCTAGAGGTGAATTAATTTGAAGGAATTTGATACCCCTTTCAACTGAATGTTCAGATTTATATAATATGCCAAATTGAATCAGAGGATTCAATAGCAATATGCAATCTATTTTTAAATTTTTTACCCCAGTCTCAAATAGTGCTTCATTTTTGTTTCCATATATTGACAGGGTTGTGTGTATGTGTGTGTGGGTCAATTCTGTGATGTTCTGATAATTTAAATGAGTACTTGGCCAATTCTCATTCACAAAACTAATTATTAGAGGACTTGGAAGAATGTTGCTCTGCTATTTGTCCCTTGCTCTTCTATTAGTCTGTTTAGGCAGGTTCAGAGAGAAACACACACATATGCAGAATGAAAGCGATTCCATTGTTGCTCTTTTATTACCTGGTTTGTGTCTCTCTGTGTGTGTTTATGTGCCCGCGTACATGGGATCTTCTGCTACCCCAAAATCCATACGATCTTCTGCCCTTAAATACTTCCTTAGCTATTTATATAACCTATAGCATAGTCCCTGTTAATCTTTGTGTACAATCTGTCTGCAGTTCCTCAACTCTTTCAAAACTTTCTTTCCTGCTCATTCCCACAAGTCTTATCTTGCTAATATTATTTATCTGGTGATACTGAGTTTGGATTATCATTTCTGTCATTAGCCCACTTAGAACTTTGTTGTTAAAAAAATCACACAAATGCATTAGAATTTTTCATGGCAGTTTATGGGAAACATTAACTTCTAATATTTAAAAAATGGTAAATCAGTGTGTGTGTGTGGGGGGGTGTAATTTGCATAGCTAGCATTGTTTCTCCAGTAGGAATGTGGATATCCTCTTTTACTGATATATGCCAAATGTATGCAATAAGGCAAACTCCAACACCCCATTTCCATCAATGGAATGTTTTCCATCACCAACTAGAAAATGAGAAAAAGAATAATTCTGCCTTAGTGATTCATGCACCCTCAAAATCTGCTCTGAAAATGTTCAAAAGCAGCTATAGAGGATTCCTAGGTGGACAGCAAGAATGATTTTGCCAGGATAAAGTATTTCTATTTCTTAAATGAAAGAAAACTAATGGTCCCATCTTTTTGAAAATAAATCTGCCATTTTAGAATTTCCTACATTTTGGTTTTTAAAATCAGAAATACTTTTCTGCAAATATTTAAATTATTTCAAAATGGCTTCTAAAATAATTAAATAATTCCTTTTAAATTTGCATCTGGTACATTTGAAACTTTCTGAAGGGCTAGCTCTCTAATACGCCATAATTTTCTAAATATCATAAAAGCACTTATTCCAAACAACTTGAGTCTATCTGTATCAGAGTTTTCCTAACTGTGTGATGTACTTCCCTTGGAAATGTGCAGGCAGAATCCAGGAGGAAGTGTGAAGAATATTATTTTCCAAGATTCACTTGTATTGTTTTCATTATTCATTTGTGTTTATTTTGGAGTTTGGATTTTTAGGGGAGGTGTGTACATTGAGATTACTCTAAAGGGAGGTATGATGACAAAAATTTAGGAATCCCTGATCTACATGGAATGATGTATTTAGATACCAACAGTGCAGCTGACATGAAAACCACTAGGTATTCCCTAGATGAAATACCTGGAAATGAGGAATATTCACACAAATATACAGTACATACAAATTACTTCTGTAGAACTCAGTTTGATATCCACATCATATTTTGAATACCCAATTTTAGCCCGCAAAGATAAGGAACAGCAGCCATGAACTGTGTGTCCTTCCACAACTGAACAATGGGCCTATAATTCATTATTGGTTATAAGATTATGATTGGGACTACCCATGTTCCATCATCTTCATGATTGAACAGAGCTTTGTTGAGGCTCTATTTCAAAAGTATCCAAGGCTCAAAAAGAAAAGCTGATATCTTTAATTGGCTGAAATGATTGACTTCACCCTTAAGGTGGGTACTAGATGTTGCAAAAAGAATGTTAACAGGCTATATGGAACTTCTAGGTGACACTTTTTATACTGCTAAATTAGATTTTATTCATCCTGTCCTCAAGGCACAAAAAACTACACAGAATTATAAGATTAAGTTGAAATCAGATGAACCTGGAAGAGTCTGTCTATATGGCCACTAAACGCTTACACCAATACATTATCATTGTAACAAACTATAATATATAACCAAAGAAATGAAAATACTATAACGAATAATATTTTATAGCATAGACGTGTCCTGTTATCATTTTTTCTATAAGGGCAGTTTATTATTTGCTAAACTGGTACTGTCTTTGGAGATCTCCTTTCAATGCAGGCTTACAATGTGATTTTAGCATAAAACCGATCAACAATATCAAAGGAAGTTGAAATTAAAAATTAAACCAGTAAGATGTAAAGCCGAAAATCAAACAAAATAGTCCTCCACAAGTGTGCAGAGGGAAAGGCTCAGAGAGATACATTGTCAGTATCTAACTTATTCTGAAACACAGGAAACTCACTTGGTTTTATTCTGCTTTGTTTTCTCCTCAAAAATGCACAAATTTGGTTAGGCGCAATCATGGCAAGCAGCAGTCCTGGGCGAACAGTGAAAGAAGAATCTGACAGTGAATGGTGACCTGAATGCACAGCCGCCTTCCCCCCCACCCCAGCCATCTTTTATTAAGCAAGAGAGACAACAAGTATTGAGGAAGACTTAAAAGATTCTGGGATGTGATGACAGCTTTTATTCGGGAGAAGAAAGAAGCAAGGTGATGGGATTTGGGTCCAGACTAAATCTTTAGGGCAGATAAGTCCTCAGTATAAACCAAAAGGCCAGAAATAGAGAGCAGCTCATTTTAGAATAATAAAAAGCTTTTGACTTTATTAGACTTTTATGGCATCTTTCTTCCCAGAGACGTGAGGTGTGCACTTGGATTTCTTCCTTTATGGAATTTGGCTTGCAGCAGCTTGTATCGCCACACCTGAGAGACAGTATCAGTTCTGCACACCAAGGACAAATTTTTGGTTCCGTACTCCCCACCTTACCTTTAAACATGCACTCTTTAAATCAGCGGTCACCAACCAGTGGTCCACGGACCACTGGTGGTCCACGAGAAAAGTTTGGTGGTCCGCAGTGCACCCGGGTGGAGAAGCTGCTCCGGGATGACCAATGGGCCAGTCCTGTGACTAGAGCTCTAGAATATGGGACTGGCCAAGCAGCTCGTGGTGGGGCTGGAAATCTCCACCATAGAGGGTGGTACGTGCAACGTGCAACTTTGCAGGTGGTGCAATGTGCAAGGAGTAGTGCAGCCCTCGCCGGCCGGAACGAGGTAATGGTGCTGTTGCGGCAAGGGGGGGGAGGTGGCACAGGCGGGCCAAAGCAACAGGTGTCGGCAACTCTTTCATCCCCCTGATGTGGCTCCCTGTCGGCTGAACCCACCAGTGGCTGGCCCCGCCCCTCACTCTCCCCTCGCAGTCACTCCTCGCCTGGCCTGAGGAGGTAAGGGCGGGGGGATGGAGACTCGCTCCATGTTTCAGAGTGGGAGTGAAGCGCCCCTGTACTTGCTTCATCTCTTGCTGGGTCTAGCGGGCGCTTCTGCAGGCCCTTTTTGGTGCTGCGTGCACCTCGGTCGTTTGGGGAGACGTGCAACTTCCTCTCTGCCCCGAGACACTGGCCCGGCTGTTTCTCTCTGCTGCTGCTGTTGGCACCTCCATGGCCTGCCCGCTGCTCCCGCAGCGCCTTACACAGCAGAGTTAAATTTAGCACGCTTCACAATGGGGGAGACAGCATCCCCTCCTCCTCCTGGAGCCCATTACAACACGGAGCATTGGCCGCAGCTGGGTCAGGCGAGTATCTTGGGGCAGGTCGTGCATCTCCCCAAGCAACCAAGGTGTGTCCAGCACCAACAAAGAAGAAGTGCCCATGAGACCCAGAGAGCACCGGAGAATCAGAATGAGAGAGAGAGAGAGAGAGAGAAAGAGAGATGAGAGACAGACAGACAGACAGACAGAGAGACAGAGACACACACAGAGAGAGTGATGGGACAGAGAGAGAGATCAGAGAAAGAGAGAGACAGACAGAGATGAGGGAGAGAAAGAGAGAGAGATGTGTGTGAGAGAGAAAGAGATGAGAGAGAGAAAGAAAGAGAGAGATGAGACAGAGAGAGATGAGAGAGAGAGAGAGAGAGAGAGAGAGAGAGAGAGATGAGAGATGAGAGAGGGAGAGCGCTGGTTTCATATTAGTGGTCTGTGGGATTTAAAATTATGAATTTAGTGGTCCGAGGTCCGAAAGATTGGTGACCCCTGCTTTAAATCACGACAGAACATTGCTGAACTCCTAGTGCATCTCAGAGGCTGTGTTTCATGCTTATCATGTTATGTCAAACAACTTTCCTTCAGAGAAATAGCTACTTATAAAATTAATATTTAGCCTCTCCTTCAGACAGTTCCAGAGATCAAATCAGAAATACTGCAAAATAACTTGCCATTTTAAAATACATCAAGAGAGGTACAAAAAGTGCAGTTGGATCATGGCCACATCTCTGAGAATGATGATTCCAGAGGGTTTTCTGGGATCTGAGAGCCACAATTGGATTAGAGGAAAAGGAAAGCCAGAGGCAAAAGCCTTAGTGATAACACTTTGTGCCAATGTCTCAGATTACCAAACTCAAGAACTGCATATAGAGAGAACCCCAGAGCCTTAGTGACATAGACTAGACTACTACTACTAGTAGAGATAGATAATGAGTATATATTAAGTTTATTTAAGGCTGAATAAAGTTCACAGCACAGGCAAGAAATTTGCCAATGGAGTGGCAGATTGTCTATTAGACACTAAACTATAGCAATTCCTATGATGAATGTTTTTCACACTGCATTTATGGTTGCCTGATGCCAATTACATCAAATGTTGCAATTCATTTCTGAAAATGCAGTCTGGTGTCCTTAGGATGAGTGTTTAAAATGTAATGATTATAAATGCAATACGGTTCAGCTACCAGGGCCAGTTGGTGATTTCAACTCTCACCATTCATCATCTGGATGCAGCCAATTTACATCAAAGCATCTCATTTTATCAAAGAGGCATCCAATCCCAGAAGTGTAACACATTTCTTGCTTATGAAGTTCATTTTAAATTATATTACTTTTATAGGATAGTGAGCATTAACATGTCATTTCTGTGGGACATGAGCACTAAGAACATAAGGTTTTTCCTTTATCAGCTTAGTCCTTTCAATACAAAGCAAGTACTCCTCCTTGTGGCCAACTGCAGCAAGGAGAGAGCACCTACATTTTGATCAGGTTTGCAATATTCATGCCTTTTTTTAAAATGACAGCGTGCTGTTCTACAAACTAATATTCTTTTCCTACAAGGCTATCATACTGGAAAAGGAGTGATTTCTCTTTTCCTAGAGATATTTTAGTATATTTTCCTTAAAATGTTCGTTGACTAATACCTAGAAATTGATTATGAGCCATCAAGTCATTTTCAACTACTAGTGACCATATAGGTAGACTTGCTCCATGAAGATCTATCCCCTAATCTGTTCTTTCATGTGTCCCAATGGTGGACTCATTGCCACATAACTGAGTCCATCCACCTTACCGCTGCTTCTCTTTCCTTCCACTTTTCCCAGCATTAGAGCTTTTTCAAGACAGCTGAGTCTTTGCATATTGTGTCTGAAGTAGGATAGATTTATGCTCCTAAAGATCAAAAACAGCAGCTTAAATTGTGCCTAAAAGACAATTGGTAGCCAGTGCAGATCTGCACATTGAGAAGTGACAACTTTGGCTTGATTTGTTCAATCTATCGGCTTGTTTGAAAGGAACCTAAATATAAAAAGTTAAGGGAAAAAAATACCCCGGCCCCAAATATTCAATTGTGTCTTCTTACACAAAATTTTAAACTTTAAAGGTGCAATCACATCAAATGAGGAAACATACAAATTGTATGTTTTATACCCAATTATTTATTTAAAATTCGTTTCTCCTACCAGTACAGCATTAAACACATACGTTGAATTAAAAAATAAAAGGTATCATTTACATTGGTCAAATTATATCAAAAGTATAATTGAACAAAATCTTCAAGTTATGCAAAATTATTAGGATAAAACAGTCATAAGAATATTACCCTCCAGCCAATCTCAGACACTTCAACTTACAGAATAAATAAACAATTTTGTTACAAAATTCCTCATCATTTACCATGCAGCAAAATAGGTGGCAGAAGAATGTTGGTGTAGTAGCTGCCCTCAAACATCAGATTGCAAAATTCTACCTAGTCTTTGAGTATCACAAATACTCAATGCCCATATAACCGGTAAACACATGTACTAATAAATGGCACTTACATAATCTGCAAATTCAATCTTAAACGCATTTAAACACACTGGTTTGTGGTAGCCTATCTCAGAAAATGACATTTATACTCCACTGAAATAATGAGACTTCAAATACCTATGTCTCCCTGTGATCTGTATGAACCATTTCTGTTAAACCCAACCCACGTGTTGAGTCTGGGCTGTCTATTAGTCTCTATGATCCTCATATTGCAGCATCCGAATCAGTTTGGCAAAAGAGCCACTCCCCAAACACACAGGAAGTTTCCATTCTGTGGGTTGAATGACCACTTTTTGGGAGGACTTTAGCTAATTCTTTTTCATTTCTCAGCAATCCTTTAAGCAAAAAGTATGCCATCAGAAAGTATGCTATGTCTAAACTGAAACTTCCTTCTTGAAAACAGCAAATATGTATTTATTTTTAAGCAGTACAAAATAAAACTTCCTCATAATAACTTCCTATATTTGGTACAAAACTATCAAGAAACTAAATGGGCCCTCTCATTCATATTTACAATTTCAGTTTGTGGGACTCTAAAAAACATGGCTTTTGGCAACAAGGAAAAAAGCATGCTTTCCAGAAATAATGTATTTGCTATTTGATTATTATTTTTTTCCTAAAATTAAGATACTTTCCTAACTTCAAGTCAGTTTCAATGTCGATATTTTAATGAGCCACTTCCAAGTCATATTTTAAATGCTGTTCGAAATATTTTTTTTAAATTATTTTAAACACACATATTTTAAGAGGCATATTTCATTACTATTATAAAATGGACTATAGTAGCAGCTCTTAAAGCAAGATTCAAGCATTCTAGAAGGGTGTTCAAGGAAAAAGCTAGCCTTCTTTTTCAAAGATGTTCACCACTTTTCCAAAAACCTGAAAGAGATATTATGAAACGTTTGTACATAATATCAATAAGAACACAGGATACATTGTGAAAAATGAGCAGCATATCGAGAGTTTACAGAGCAATTCTGTATTTAGTTCTTCAATTCTTCTAATCACTCTGCACATTACACTTAGTTTTCTATTACACAGTAGTACACCGGCATAACAACCAGCATATAAGATTGTTGGGGATAACTTTCAGAGCAAAGTTTAAAGCAATGGTGGGTTTAGTTTGGAAGCCCTGTCCCAACTTGTTCAAATAAAGAAAAATTGACTGCAGATGTTGCACATTGGCTAAAGAAATGCATTTCATGAAGTGTTCATTAAAATAAAATAATGCATTCCACTTCCCGAGCAGTTTCGTATTTTAAAAACACTTTAATTCTTCTTTTTAAAAAAATTGTTAATGTGAAGAAGAGACACTTTATAGAAGCATGTTTTTATTTACTGTTTCTTTAAGCCAATAACTGAAACTCTCTGGTCAGATTTAAAAATACACATACATTGCAATGTTTCTAAACATGTAAAAAGTAGACAACACAGACAGAGAGAAATACATACACATACACACATACATCCCTAGTGTGTTTAAAATAGCCAGTTGGGTATAGTGTTAAGGAACCAGACTAGAACTTGGAGACTGTGAATTCTAATCCTGTTTTAGGCACAATGCCTGCTGGGTATTTTTGGACCAGTCACTATCTCTCAGCCCTAGGAAGCAGGTAGTGGCAAAACTATTCTGAAAATGTTGCCAAGAAAACTTTCAGATTGACTCAAAGTCAAAGAAAAAAGTGGGCTTTAAACATTTTTTAAAAGGCGTAAATATAGGTGAAACAAAACTTACTGGTAAATTAGCCTTTTATTCATCAATATTTGCATATGTCAATCACAGAGAGATAGAATCTCCATCTTCATCCTTATCAATTGTCTTCTCTATTAATAATTTGTTCACCATTTTGGAATTTAGGCTGTAAAAAGCTATCATTTTTTTGAATCAACTAGTGTGAACTCTTTCCAACTGTTAGCTACGGAGTAATATATCAAAGCTCTTTGATTAGATATCAGGAGCAATTTGTCCTTCTCCTGTATATCATCATTTACAGTGATCCCAGAATTTTCAGTAATGCTGGTGAATTCCACACATTTGAAAGCTACCTGGGATGGGGAAAATACTATACATACTTTTATTCTTTGCCATATTTGTGTGCTTAATGAAGATTTCAATACCTGTGTTTTAAAAGCATACTTTCTGCTGCTTTAAATTGCTGTTTTCTACTATGAATATATTATCTTGTGCATGTATGAAAGCCTCAAGAAATATTGCACAACATACTGAATTTTTAATAACTTATGCCGCCTTAAATCAATGATCTCAAAACAGAATATATTGTTGTACCAATAGGATCTTTTTAAGACTGACAAAAATTAATTGGATTTTACTTGATATACAAGAGAAGCAGGTATCTGAAAAATACAAAACCCCAGGAGCAATTACATATAAAGCATTAAAGCAATTTAATCCCAAACTTTTTCTTTTTACAACTTACTTCATCAACAGATTTGGAGGCATCCACTTTCCTAACTTTGCCCATTGTCTCATAGAGGTCTATTATGGGCTTAGTAGACTCTAGATACGTATGAATTCTAAGATAAAAATAAATAAAATAAGAAATCATTTAATTGAAAAACATCGGAAAACCAAAACAGTAAAATTCTGAATGCACGCTGTACCTTTTCTCCAAACTTTCCCTGTTATCATCACTTCTGCCACTACTTTTTCCTCTTTCAAGACAACGATTAATACATATCTTTAAAAAAAAGTAAAAATAGAGGTTAAAATTCTATATTAAACATTTTACATGCAGAAACTGAAATCTGACATATGTGAGATTAATTGCCTAATGGTTTATGCAGAGTATTTATCCTATTTGATGTTCTACATATTAAATCTACACATCAACAACGAATACTGTCCATGTTCTTCTGTAATGCCAGTTCTACAGGGTCATTTGTCATCAGTTTATTACTCTTTTATTTAAATTTGTGGAGCACTGAGATAGCTCTTATTTGCACTATCTGTTAAATAATTATGGTAATTTTTCTCTCTCTAAAAGTAGCAAAATGTTGTTACATTATGTGTAAACTTCACCCACAAATGGTTGCTAATAGTTCTTGTTCTTAGGGGACAAATTTGTGTTCTTCATTTTATTGATTGTATTGTTATTGATCAATGATCAAAATAAATTTCTATTTGTTTACTTTAAAAACTATCACTGTGATAAAAACTGAGGCTTTATTACCAGGTTTTTTAATCATGATGTGCATTTACTTTGGACAAAGCCAAACTAAAACTGTTTGGAACTTTAAACCTTCTCTGAAACAGTGTAAGTTATCTCCTCTCAAAAGCATTGATTTATTTTGAATAATATACTCAAATAGCATGCAGTGAATAAATATGGACATACTCCTCACAATAAATAGGAATGCCAAATGGAGAGAAAGACAAAATGTATACACAGTTAACAAATCTTGTCTTATGATTTAGGTTTGTCTGAGAAAGATGGCTATCTTGGGTTTGTGAATCACATTGCAAATTGCCTGTGCTTTGTTTATCAATCATACCAGGCACAAGAGTAAAAATTAGCAAATTGTCTACATATACCAGTTAGCAGCTCATTTATAGTTAGGCAGGAGTTGTGAACAGTTCTGAATTATGTGCAAGGATAGCCGCTATATTATATAACCGTGATGGCAAATCTATGGCACGCGTGCCACAGGTAACACGCGGAGCCATATCTGAGGGCATGCGAGGCGTTGCCCTATGTCAGCTCCAGTGCACAGGTGCGCGCTGGTCAGCTGATTTTCGGCCTTCTGGAGGGCGGGGGGAGGCCGTCTTCACCCTCCCCAGGCTTCAGGAAAGTCTCCGGAGCCTGTAGATGGCGAAAAATGGGCCCAATGGGCCTACCAGAAGTTCGGAAACGAACTTCTGGTAGGCCCGTTGGGCCCGTTTTTCGCCATCCACAGGCTCCGGAGGCTTTCCTGAAGCCTGGGGAGGGCGAAAAACGGCCCGATGGATCTACCGGAAGCCTGGAGGCTTCAGTGAGGCCTGCGCACATGCGCGGGGGGGCAGTAGGGGTTGTGCGCATGTGCGGGGGAGGGCATTGCATTATGGGTGTGGGCACACGCGCGCACGCTATCGCGGGCATGCGC
>QLTV01002530.1:1445826-1469608 GCA_003457575.1 Thermophis baileyi
AGAGAGAGAGAGAGAGAGGGGGGGAGGGAGGGAGGGAGGCCCGGAGAAAGGCCTGGTGGGGGCGGGCCAGGATTAGCGGTTGTGGAGGCAATTACAGTAAGGTTCCCTGTGAAGGGCTGGCAGATGGGCGGGTGTCAAGGAACCAGTAAGGTCGCTTTGGAAGAACAGCTTCGATTCACTTGATGAAAATCTAATGTCGATTTCATTGAGAAACAACTCTTGTGTTGTAATACAACATGGTATATAATACGTCTTGTACTACCTCTAGTGCGGGACGGGGGTATGGTTTTTGTGTTGTGGTTTTTTGTTTTTTTTAAATATTGTAAGCCATCCAGAATCACCTGTGTGAAAGTTGGGCTGCCATACCATATAAGTTTGATGCATACATAAATTAAATAAATAGTGTTTGTTAAAAACCTGGTGGATTTTTGCATGCTACAATTTGGTCTCCCAAATGTTTACTTCTGATTATTTCTTGGCAAAACAGCCGAATCCTATCTTACTGTATGGTGATTCAAAAGAAAATGCCTCTAACTTTAATTCTATGGTCCAAAACTATTTAGCCTATTTGAGGGCATAAGAACACATCGAAATAGCAAAGGGATCGTTTAGTAGATTTTTGGTACGATTTTTGGAAACTGCCATTTTTCAATTGGGTTCTCTATTCAAAACATTGAAATAAATTTAAAACTTATATAATTGAGAAGTGAGATGATTTTAGAGAAGTCACTAAGTTGAGAGATGTAGATAAATGTAGCTCATAAATCTTTGGAAATGTTCCAATGCTGAATTTTAAAAGTATTTTTTTATTTTAAAGTTCAAACAATAAGCCAGGTAAAGAAAATTGTAGTTGCCAAAACTTAAATCAGTTAAGTAGCCACAAGGCTCTCCATAGCCTCAAATGTAATTAAGAAATTCTTTGTTCAATATGGCCAGAAAATTCTTTTTCTCTAAGTCAACACAGTACTATTTTTATTTTCATAAAGTCTTGTGTAAAAGGACACAATTGCCCATTCAAGAGTCTATTGTGGTATGTACAGCAATATAATTATTGTAGGGGAAATAATTTCCTTGCTGCTTTGCGTATGAAAACCTATGGAGGACACAAGCTATAAGAATTAGAGCAATCTTCCTCAACTTGATGTTCTTCAGATGCGTGGTACTTTCACATAATGCCATGAAATGTTTTTGGTTGCATTAATGCTAATTTCAGAACCTAGTAGTCTATTGTAATGCCCCTGGAAAACAAGGAGGATAGATTTCTTTGTTGTTTTCTAGTGGTAGCCTATTGGTTTGTGACTCAAATGCCACCAGCTTTAGAGCAGTGTTTCAGCAACCTTAAGAGGTGTAGACTTTAACTTCATGCTGGCTGGAGGAGATTCTGGAAGTTTGAAGTCCACACCTCTTAAAGTTGCTGAAGCTGAGAAACACAGATTCAGAGTGAACGAAAACCTTAAATGCCAGTTGTGGCACCACTTGACTGATTCTCTATTTTGGGCAGTGTTTCAATCAGGCAGGTTATTCCAGTGTTACAAACCACATAACAGCGCTGCTTCCGCCCTTTAGTTATCTGACAGTAGATGCAGAGAAAGTAGATTAACAACTATCAAATTACTTCTTGTTGGTATTTACGGGGCTGGTTTCGCAGCATCTTGAAAGAGGCTGCAATCCTATACTCATGTACCTGGGATTAAGCCCCACTGAACTCAAAGGGCCTGAGTACGACGTTCCTAATCCCAGCCAACGTACTTGAGATTTACTTCTGAGCCAGTATCTAGGCTGTAAAATCGTTAACAGTCCTTTCCTAATTATGTTTGCTCAAAGGTGTTTGCGATTACGGCTGCTATCTTTGCTGGAAGCCTTAGAAGCGATTACTATGGCAACAAAAAAGAGCTACCCCATCTTGCTTTAACCTTGGCGCTTGCGCAGTAGCTGGGTTTCTTGAGGCCGTTTAAAAGAAACCTGTTTTTAAAATCCCACCCTTAAGAGATGCGCGCGCGCGCGCAAGCTTAAAAGGCGGTTTTATTTCACTAAGAAGCTTGGTTATTGGTTACGACAAACCGTTAGGCGGGAGCGATGGTTTTGATTGACGCTAAATGAACGATTCGAAAAGGGTGGTGGACGGAGGAAAGCGCTTGTTCAAAGCGTGGATTGGCTAAACCGAGTTCCCGTGAGGGACTTCGGATTGGCTGATTGTGCCGCCATTGGAGCCGCCACAACAGGAGGGGAATAAGAATTCAGTTGCTTTGGTTGAATAGATTGTATCCGGCTCCGGCGACCTGGGAATAAAAACGGAGTCTGAATGAGAGTTGTGAGGTAAATGGGGCGATATTGATTTTGATGCGGTTTTTTTTTTTTTACAAATTCTCTTCATTTTTATCGTTTCGCTTCTTATCTATACGGCGTTTCTCTTTCCTCCTTTTGTAAATGATTCTAAGTCTCCCTTTTTTATACAAGCCTGGGTTGAGGCTTGCAGTAACGGTTCAACTAGGTTACTCAGATAGCGCAGAAGTGCCCGGGAAAATCAAACTCCGATCCTTATTCTACGTGGAATTGCCTTGCCTATGGCCTTGGATAATTCCCCCCCCCCCCCGTTTCTGGCAGAAAAATAAACGAGAGGCTACAATATTGTTATCGGCAGTAGTTTCTGTCAGTTTCCCTAAAGTAATTCGCCAACGTATGGATTGTTCGTCTCTCAACAATGTACATTGAACATGAACAATTTGGTTCATGATTAGCTTTTCCCAAAAAAATAATTGTAGTAAAAACGCACGGGGCTACGAATGAGGTTGCGTAATCAAAGGTGTTCAGAGTATGCATTTTTATTATATTTTATTATATTTATTTGCTGCCCCTCTTGTATCAAAACAAGTCTTCGAGCTTCAGAAATAATATGAAAGAATTGCATTAATAGTTAAAGGTCTAGGATGTGGGGACATGTGTGTTCATCGGTGTTTCTTATTTGGTTAGATGTCATTTTTTATAGCCTCTTGTTACCTCTCTACAACTTATGGTATTTGGGAAGCATCTTTCTTGTAATTTCACTGTGAGGCTTTTATGTCACTGAATCCAATCTCTTGCTCAGTATAGGCTCTAAATGAATGCATTCTTGCTAGGTGGATGTCCAGCCTCAGTATGAACCCAACCAATTGAGAGGTGGTCACATTTCTTCGTAATTGGCTTCACTATTCAATTCTTCCATTTACTAAACAATTGTTTTCCTAAACTAAACCAAAAGCTGGTGCAAATATCTCACATTTATTGAACTAGATGTAATACCTTAGATGGAATCTGACCAATTGAAAATGTAGTCATTAACTGTACTGATCCTTAGATAAAGAAAAACAACAATGTAGCTAATAATAGTATTTCCTTTTTCAATAGCATGGTACATTACTGACCCATACTCTGCTTAAGCTTAAGCACAATTCCAAATTCATTTTCATATAAACTATTCCCAATCTGAATATTCCCTCCAATAGGCATTCCCATCCTATTTGATTTACTTTTCCTAGGGGAAGAACTTTGCATTTGTATCTCATCTCCCCAGTTTTATTAAATTTTGAGTTTTGTTTGAGTATTAGGTAAAGGTAAAGATTCCCCTCGCACATATGTGCTAGTCCAGTGGTTCTCAACCTTTCTAAAGCCGTGATCCCCGTGACCCCCACCCCGCCACCGCGACCCCCTCCCCGCCCCGATGAGGTGACAAAGGGGGTGTGGCACCAGGGGTGAAATGCTCCCAGTTCGGCCGTGCCTGCAGGTCGCCGGACAGCTGGTAGCCACGGAAGCGGGAGACTTCGCCCACCCACCCGGACGCCGCCACTTGAGTTCTTTTACCCTCTGCACATGCGCAAAGCGTTCTGCGCATGTGCAGAGGGTAAAAGAACCCAAATGGCGGCGTCTGGGCCGGTGGGCGAAGTCTCCCACTTCCGTGGCTACCGGCTGTCTGGTGACCCGCAGGTGCATTAGGTAAAGGTAAAGGTTCCCCTCTCACATGCGTGCCAGTCGTTCCTGACTCTAGGGGGCAGTGCTCATCTCCGTTTCAAAGCCGAAGAGCCAGCGCTGTCCGAAGACTTCTCCGTGGTCATGTGGCCGGCATGACTAAACGCCAAAGGCGCACGGAACGCTGTTACCTTTCCACCAAAGATGGTCCCTATTTTTCTACTTGCATTTTTTACATGCTTTCGAACTGCTAGGTTGGCAGAAGCTGGGACAAGTAACGGGAGCTCACTCCGTTACACGGCACTAGGGATTCGAACCGCCAAACTGCCGACCTTTTAGCTTCATATAATTTGAACAAGAAACTGACATGAAAGGACTGTTTTGCAATAAATGACAGAATAATGAAAAGTCCACCTTCACTCCTGCTTTATGCCTCCTAGAAAGATCTACAGTTTATATATACCGTAGAAATCTTGGTATTTTCTTCTGGACACAAACAGTGATAGTGCTTTTATTCTTTCCTTCAAATATTTAACCTTCTAAGGCTTCAGATTTCTTGTTTCATAAGTTTAAAAGCCTTGTTTTGATCCATATGTCTTTCATATTCATATGATCTACTTCTACTAAGCTTAAAATGGCTTGGGAACTGGGTTCTTGGAGACTGTCTGCTTCCATTCATAACTGCCCACTCAGTAAGATTGGAGGAATGGGGGGGATAGGTTCCTCCTGGGTCCCTACTCCTCTAGAAACTTAGTTTCCAGTGTCTAAAAATGGGTTATCTCTCCTACAAAATAGTGTGATTTGCTTGGCTTAGAGCAGCTACAGCCTTTTGAAGTTTTTAAAGGCCATGGTTGTCCAAGAAGCCTTTGGGGACTGAAATGAATATGTCATACCTCCCTTCCCACAAGACTATGATAGCCTATATTAAAGTCTTTATGCATTAGGTTTAATGATGATTACAGAGCATTGTTGCATTAGTTTAATTCTTGTTACCAAGTTGGTTATAAGTGAAGCCAGTGTATATTCTTGAGTAGTTAGAAATCGGGAAAATCACTCAACAGTCTTTCGCAATGAATCCTGCTGTTGGTTTATTGTCCATATTTCCTATTCATATAAATTGCTGCAACATAGCAGATATAACTACACTTTTTAGAAATTGTAAATTGTAGTTATATTTGCTGAAGTATAACTATGCTGAAACTAAAATATATCTGTCTTAGGATTAGTTATACTTAAAAATAGAAGTTGTTTCTGCTGAAAAAATAATGCCAAAAATTAATGCCAATTAATGTTCCTATGTTACATTTTCTTACAGAGTAGAAAACTTGAATTTCATACATACGTATCATGGAACCAATTTCCCCTGAATCTCAAAACCAGAGGTATTGATATTTTGTTCAGATGCAATGGTTTTAAAGACTACTGATATGGAGAATGAATATTTGCACTGAAGATAATTTGTTTCTTTTCTGTAGTATTGATTTGGTAGTTTTGTTTAGTAGTTAGGTAGGCTATCTGGAATTTGCAGTCAAAAGTAGTTCCTTATTTACAGTATATAATTATGGACTCTAAAATGAAATATCTGAACATTGGTCATCTTTTCTCCAACTATACCCAAATAAAATGTAGTAAATCTAAAATTGTTTTATCTTTCAGAGGGGTTTGGGGAAAGATACCGTCCTTTAGTTTTCCTGTATCAAAATTTGCACTTTGGAATCCAGCTCCTATTGGAGAAAGCACTGTTTCTCACCTAAGTTATAGGTAAGATTTGTAATCTTTTAGGCTCAACACTGTAGAGAGTGTTTGGGAGCACCAAACATTTTTAGTGATTTTCTTCATTTCATCTACCAGAGATTGGGAACTGAGTTAACCTTTAAATAATACTGTATTTGTTTCCGTCCAGTTTATTATTTATTATTAGGTAATATAATATATCCATGGTAAAATTTGAAGTTTCCTTTGCTGTATGTAAAGGACAGAATGTCGTCATTAAAACATGGATTTTCTTGGTGTATAACTTGGAACAAGTGCATATGACTATATTTAGGTAATAAGATAAATCAAAAGTTAAATTTCAGGAAGGATCAAAATGATACTCCTAGAGCTTTTTCACTTTATCAACTTGCATGCCATTTCAGTCACTGAAGTTGTTCTGAAAGGTCTAATTTTTTTTTTACGAACCTGTAATCCCTTAATTCGGGGTAAAGTTGGGGCAACTGAATGGAGCTGAACCCGGATGCCCTTCCTGATGCCTATGCAGAGTTCACAGCAGATATTTTGTCTTTGAGCTGAGAAAAATCTGTTGCTACCTAGAATTGAACTCTCAATTCTTCCGAATGGGAGGCAAGTGTCTTTACTACTAGGTTACCACGCTGTTTCTCTTCTGAGAGGCTTACCTATTAGTGTAAAATAGCAGCATAAGAAAAGAGCAAACAATAATAAATGCATTACATCAGTGGGAGAAAACATCCTAATCAGAAGTCAAAATATTCTGTCAGGAAATGCATCACCTCATCCTACTCAGGGCCTATTGAAAGAGCTATGATTTTTTAATTTTGTCCACAACAAATTTTGAGCCATACAAATTTTGAGCCATACAAACCTCAGGGGAAATGCTGTTCTATAATTAGGTGTAGTTGCAGAAGATGTATATTTCCTAAATCCCACAAGATGATAGCACAAATGTGCCAACAATAGCACATCTAACCAATTGGGCAAAAACAACAGGAGAAAGAGGTCCCAAGATAATCAGACTGTAAGCCATGAAATGTTTTATAGAGGACAACGTGGAATCTTACTAGTAGCCAATGCAGCTCAGTGGGTAAAGATCTTACATGGGATGCCCGCAACTACTATCTCTGCAGCTGCTTTCTTGACCAATTGTAGCTTCTAAGTGATTTTCAGGGTATGGAATGTATGTGGTCGATCAGATTGGAAGTGACTGAGATATGACAGCCTGAAATTGCTTCTTCAACTTCTATCCCATTGTTTTTTTTTTTCCTGGTGTGCTGTTTTTGCTTGTAATTAATAGTTTTGGGGGATAACTGAATGTCTTAGTTTGGTATGTTTATAAAGAGTAAATTCTGTGTCTGTTATCCCTTAGAAATCCCAAAGTAATAATTGCTGAAAAAACACTGCGGCTTGCCCATCGTCATGCTAAGCAAAGTAGAAAGAAGCCGTTCACCTGTTTTTTAGTTGGCACTCTTGCAGTAGATGAAAGTAAGTATGCAATTATTCTATTTTTGATTGAATAAGTAAACCTTATAAACTTATTTCTTCTTAACAGAAGAAGGTTTTTGTGACATAACACCAAAGAATAGAAAACATTGTACTGAACTTAGAATCTTATTTAGGACTATGTGTTTCATCACTAAGCTGATTCTACTTAATAATGAATGACCATCTTGAATTTCTCAGTCCCTTGGGTATATAAATGATTCAAAGATGCTTCTCTACAGCTCAGATTTATTTGAGAGTTATATTATTCTCCTCTTACATGGAAAGGAATTGATGGTTTAAGTAATTAAAGCAAGAATATTTTATTGGGCTCTGTGGGGCATCAAAATAGGATGGTTTACAGTGCACAGGACTCCACATTGTTGCTTTGAAAGCTGCTCCGGTTATACAAAAGTCATATATAAGAAAGAAATTGAAGCAGGTGTACATACCAAGACAACAGGAAACTGCTTTTGAAGCAACCATGTGAGCCCCGCAAAATTGCATCTCCTTTAATGAGTTGGAAATGTGTCTTCATTTGTATTTTTGCCTGTTGTAGAGTACATGGAGTCAAAATTGGACCTTTTGTTTTTTACCATATTCTGAGTGCCTTCTAGCTGCAAAGTTATAGTCATTCCAGTTCTTTGGAGCAAAGTTTGTCTAAACTTTTAGGGGTAGTAACTATGAAATAAAAATTGAAAGCATACTAATTGTCCTAATTTTCTGGCATAGATGGTGAACGTGTATTGTTAACAGTAGACCGTTTTGATCCTGGTCGTGAAGAACCAAATGGTTTGGGAAAAATTCCCACAGCACCTCTTCCTGGAGACTTTTTCATCCCATGCAGAATTGGTGCTTGGGAATGTTCATCAAATGATACCATAGTACACACCTTTGAGGATTTTAACTTAGCGTTTAAGGTAAGAATTTGGGGAACATTCTTTTTATTCTTTAGGATGATACCTTGTGTTGACTGTATAATATTTCAGTCTCTAGTTATACCCCTATATTATTAAAAAAAGATTGCATATTGGAACATGGAAAATCCTTATAGACTGTCAATATCCGGTATCGTTCGTATTTTCTGACACTCTCCTTGGTGGCAGAAGCAGAGATAAGAACAATTGGAATATTGTTTTGCTTGTTCTTTTCAACTGTGTTGAAAACATATGGAAGCATGCCTAAGAAATGGTGCTATTGGTGATGCCTTTCCCTGTTTTAAACAACTCCTAATGATAAAGTGTTGTTGTTTTTTTTAATCAGGGCAACCTGGTCTACCCAATTATGGGACGGAGCATACTGCTCCGCTTGATACTTCTCCTAATGATACTTCTATCAGATTCATTTTGATACTTTCTTACTATAGATACTGCATCAGAATCTGAAGAGCCAAGATTCTTTGGAACTTTCCAAACTGCTGACCTTAAGAGTTCACATCTCTTCAGTGGAGAATATGGACAACTTAAATTTTGATTTTCACTGGGCAGCAGTTACAGTGGCCAGTGTTTTAAAATGCACTCCTGTGAAGCCTATCCCAATCATTCCTACAGCCCTTGCTAGAAACCTAAGTAGCAATATGAATATTGCACACATCCAAGGAACTTACAAATATGGGTAAGTTAATTTGAGTTTGGCAATGTCCATTATTTGTGATTCATTCAAGAGTGCGGTTTTTCATTGAATGCTTTCGAAGGGTTCCGGTTCTTGAATGAAATTAAAGAGCCAGTTTGAAATAGTAGTTAAAGCCCTGGGCTAGAAACAGCAGACTATGTGCTCTCGTTCTGTCTTAAAGACAAAGCCATCTGGATGACCTTGGGTCAGTCCTAGGATGATATACACGCACACTCATGAAATGCTCCAAAATAATATTGCAAGGCTTCATTCTTTAAGGGCAGGTTCTAGAAGTTTACACTAATCTCCAAGAATTTTAAACTGAAAATACATATTAAGCTGAAAAATGCTATAATAACTTGTCAAAAAAAAAAAACTTATACAGGTACCTAATAACAGACACCAGTAAAGTGGATGGATGGCAGCTTTCCTCCAGTGCTTTCCTCCAATCCTTGAGCCAGAAGAAAAGTATGCCAGCATACCAACATTAATTGAGCTGCCCTTATTGCTGATCCCTGTTCTACCTGTCAGCCCTTTATGATAGACCACTTCATAAAACAGACACAAGGAATATGTATTGATATAATATACAATAACAGAAGCTGGAACGCTTGACAGCATTCCTTTCCTTCCACCTTAAACCAAAGAGAGCCAAGGTGGGACAAACTTGAATTTCTTCCTTGTCCCTTCCTATTCCCCAGGCTGAGTTAACACTTGCCATATGTCTTCTTCAAGGCCATCTCTGTACTCTTCTACACTGCCACAGAAAGGTGGCTGACCATTGCACTGTCCTTATTGTTTTAACATGGGATAAGTTTAAAAAGTAGAACCAGTTTGGTGTGGTTAAAGCATCAAGCTAGAAACTGGGAGACTGTGAGCTCCAGTCCTGTCTTAGATATAAGGCCAGCTGGTTGGCCTTGGGCCACTCACTTTCTCAGGCCTAGAATGAGGCAATTCTAGGATTACATTACTATGACAGCTGTACAGATAATAAATGTTTGGTAATTCAGACAGAAAATATGGGTGGGTTGTTTTTTGCTGGGTAGATTTTTTTTGGTCTTCGTTTTGACCATTTGGAAGCTGCTGAAATTGTTTTCATAAGGTGGTGGTAATATTAAATGAAATAATTAATGTGTAAAAGTGTCAGTTGCCTGACTTCTCCATCTTCTAAGAGTCATTTCCAGCAATAACTTAATTATTACATTGTTCTATTCCTTTTGGGTAAAATATACAGTATGCAGTGGCCATTTTTGTTTCAGAAGGGTACTGAAAAAAATATTACACAAAATTGTTCTCTTAATGTTGTATGTATAGTCTATTGTGTGAAGCTCGTACATTTCTCTTATATATAAAATGTGAAGAATTCATGTGTTTATCTCCTTTATTTGCTACTTCTCTGGCAAAAGCTTTTTCCTAGTTTGGAAATCTCTTTCATTTCTTTAAAATCATTTTTCTTTGTAAAAAAAAAAAAGTCATTTGTTTTACTTGCAGATATCTTTCAATGGATCAAACAAGGAAACTTCTTCTAATTCTGGAATCAGACCCCAAAGCATGCACATTGCCACTGATTGGCATGTAAGTATTTGGGTGATGAGCTTTTTTCCATAAAAAGTTTCTTGATTTGAATTTGTATTATAACAAACATTTGCAGTATATTTGCAGATTACCTCAGGTATTCAGTCTAGATTTTATTTGTATATGATATGCAAGTTTTGTAATATGAGTATTCAGATGTATCTTTCCTCCTCTATTCCTCCAGCTGGCTAAGTGGGCTAGTTCACATTCATAATCCACAAGTTTGGGCCTTTTGTCTGCGATACTTATACAGTTCATCAATCCAAGAGAGGTAATTATAATTCAAATTAGTTCTCAATTAATAGTAATAGGGAATTTTTTTCTTACTGTTACAATAAAAGGGATTTTAATTTATTGGCCTTTTATATTATTTTATATTTTATTCCTAAAATACCCAAGATGTATAATCGAAAAGGTCATTAAAATAGATAGTTAAAATAAATAGTAAACAAATTAGAATTGGTAGATAGCATTAAATACTATTAAATATTTCGGGCAATTAAAAAAGTACCTCAGAAAGAACAATATATAGTTGTAATATATAATGTATAAATATTATGCAAGAATAAGTACAACAGATTTCTAGACCATAGAAATGTGTTGTACTATTTTTGTATTGTGCTGTTTTAGAAAGTGGGATAGAACTTTTCACAAACCCAGCCAGATACCATGCCTAGTATAGAATCTTATTGGAGAGGTTTTCTAAAACATGATCTGAGCTAAACTTTTTAAATGGTTGGAGGGCTGTGTCAAAGAATTGAGTATTTTATATAAACACGGAGCAATGCTTTGCTTGCCCCATTGCAAATACAGAGTAAATTCATTTGGGATTAGATGGCATCATCCTGCATTCTACTTGCATGCATTTATTGCTTTGCAAACTCTAGCAGAAATAATAAGTTTTGTACAGTAGTCCAAGAAGGTAATGTAACTTTACTGTTTAATCATTTTATGATAAATGATGACATGCAATACAGACAGTGATTGAGACTCTAGCATGGTTAGTTAAATATTGTACTATATTTTTAAAAAACATGCTAAATTCTGCTCAACATTTATAATTACTTGGTTTGTTGGTTTTTTTGTTTATTCAATTTGTATAACCATCTCAAACTAATGACTCTTGGCAGCGAACAATTTGTTGTTGCATGGAAATTCTGAATTTGTGATTTTTGCATTGCTTTGTATACAGAATATTTTTCTTCTCTTTAGGGTATTTTCTGAAACAGGAAGGTTTCTTGTAGTTCTTTTTGCTCTGAATCATAAAGATCCAAAGTTTTATGAATGCTTGCCTTATGATGGGCGTACTGATTTAGACTTCCAGCTACTTACATGCAAAGAAACATTACATCTGTTCAAAGTAAGTTGCTTGACTTACTTTGTCATGCTGGATATGAAATAGCATGGCCCTACTTTGTTTATAAAATCAAAATATCAAGAACTAGAATGCATATATATTCAAATTGTGAAATGGTTGTGTTTATGGCTTCAAATGTTCTTAACACTCCAGTAAGGATAATCTCTTTAGAAATTTTAAATAGAACTTTCTTCCAAAAGTAACAGCTGCTATTGAAGTTTCACCATGAAGGAACAAATTTAGGATTAAGACTGTAGATCTAGATCTAGATTTAAATTATTACTTAACCTGAGATATTTACCCTTGAGCTAGTCATTCTTTTTATCCTAATCTATCTTGTAGGTTTAAAAAGAAAAGAATATAGGTGGAGAATCTTGGCAACTACCTGATTTTTTTGTGGAGAAAAAAAAAGAAAAATTATGGGATCTGAAAATAATAGTTTAGCTTTTTTATTTCAAAACTAATCATAAAAGATGTTGGGCCAACCATATCTTAGAAAAATTGCATTTTGAATAATTTACATATTCTAAAAGATTTAACAGTTGCTTTTACTGAGCCAAACTGAAAAATAGGTTTGTGGGATGCTTGCTGTTGATGAAAGGGGTAAACAATTGTTCTCTCAATTTGGAAAGATTAATAGATAGTTATTTTAACTAGGATTATTTATTTTGTATCATTTTTCTGATTACCAGCCTATTAATTATAACTGCTGTAGAGAACAACATCACAAGATTGAGAAGCAAAAATAGAAATACTTCAGTACCTCTATACTATACCTAATATGATTGTTAGAAAATTGCAGCAATAATGTTCTTTAAATTTTTACTTCTGGCATTATAGTTGTCATGAATCCCCTACATATAGGTCCATAAAAACTTTCAGGCAATAAATAGTCAGCACCACTATTGTTTGATGTAGAGAGGTGCACTTTTGTTGTGATTAGACTGTCTGGCTTAATATCTATATCTATATTTCATTTCAGGAAGTAGAACCTTCAGATAAATACCCTATCCAGTTTGAACTGAACTCAGAAAATATAAATGCAGAAACAGAATTCTTCAGCAAAATTTCAAAAAACATTTCCATAAATAGGTGAGTCATTTTTTAAATTCTCCTTGCAAATAATCTGTACTGTTTGTTTGCTTCAGTACAATTCAATCACTTCCAAAGTTTTTACAGTATCTTGCATTAATAAAGATTTTCAATAGGAATAGTTAGCTATCAGATAGGTGTTCCTGTCTGCTGCCATGTAAAATGTATCTTCCAGAAAAGTAGGAGATAAGACAATAGGATTTCTTAGATTGTTCATTTCATTAACACAATAAGTTGTAATTTATTATCCAAAAGTAAACTAAGAGATATCAGGCAATATGTGTATATTTACATTTTTTGTAGATTTTACTTTCTAATCTCTCAGTATAAATTTTCTTTAATGAAAAGACTGTATTAGGAGAAACACTATTCCTGTAACCAAGAAACAAATGTAATATTTGTTAGTAAAATAAAATTTTAAAATTAAGAGACAATAAAATTTATATGCTTTACCTGACTTGTTTACAAACAGTGTTCAGCTTTCTCTTGTTTAATTATGGTCATAAAATGTGTAAATTGCCATGACATGTCAATGAGTTGCGGACACTATTTAAAATGGCTATATTATAGAATGGCATATTGCATATAAGAATATTTAAAAATCTGTGTGATTCCCATGATAATTTGTAATATGTTACAGGAATAAAAAATAGATATCAAAGTTATTTTTTACTAGTTTTATAAAAATTTATTTTTTTATAGTTTATCCCTAGATTGCTCACCCAATAAACTTTCTGTCAGTGATCATGACTCTGGTGTGGAAGATGATGCATCTCCAAGACCTTTTCCCCGTCCTCATCCCATCAATCAACCGGTATATTCTAGATTTCTTGTCTGAAACCAGTCACAGTAAATTAGCTTTGCAGTATTTATTTTGAGTAACTAATATTACTGGTATTCCGGTTCAGAGTTCTTACAAATAAGTGTTATGTCATAATTCTGCCACTAGGTTGTACTACAGGACTCTTAACCCTTTATTGCTGCTTTATCTTCAAATTAAGTTTGAAGAAGACGCTTTCTTAGGACTCTGCATAATTATGCTGTGGCAATATGCAAAAAGTAGTAAACTAGCTGAACCCATGGCAAAATTACTTGACTCAATTAAATAGGGAGGTGTTCTCACAACATATGGACACAAGAGCTAGCAAAAGTGTGGATATACTGATACGCTTATTAACTTAAATGAATGCCAACTGAATTGAATTGGTTTTGTTTTTCTTATTTTTACATTTTATATACAATATACATTTTTACTGATAAAGAAATAAAGGGAGACTAGTATAGATTTATTTCAAGCTATTTAGCTCTCATCAGTTAGCTATACCCTTCTGGGATTCGAACTTGGGCTGTCTCCCTTTATTTCTTTATCAGTAAAGTATTTGTCGTGAAAGTGACTGCCTGCATGGCCCCTGGATTGGGGGCGAAAGGAAGCAGTATGCTCCCTCCCATATTTGGGTATACCAGGTATACATACACACACACACACACACACACACACACACACACACACACACACACACACACACACATACACACACATTTATTTGAGACTGCTAGTGCCTCATTGGAAGGCTTGGAAGGGTATCATATTTTAGGCCTCCTGGTAGAGACATATTTCTTTTTGTTACAGTATACACCTTATCTTATTATTTCTCTTTGCAGTAAGTTCTATTCAGGGTGTAGATGATAAGAGAAAAATACTTCAGATTAATTTGGTAAACTAAGAATTCATAAATATTTTTATTTTTGAACTGTCTTGGTTTCCAGATGACTGAGATCCATCCTTCAGTTCCTGAGCTGTCCATTGTACTTGAAGGCATCTCCATAGAATCTGTACCAACATCTAAACATGCTGTGATTAAAAATCAATCTTCATTTGTACACCAACCTGCTAAGATGGCATATTCTGTAGCGCATGCTCCCCAGCACTCCCAGAGCTCTGATGCTGGGAGAGAGATCTTTGCTTCGGGTGCCAGAGAGCCTCCTCCAAAGCAAATACCAAGTCATCTGAAACAGAGGATTCCATCTTTAAAATCTTACCAAGGAATGCAGTCTCCACTACAACTGCAGTCCATCCCAGCTGGCTCTCAAGCAAAAAGGGGCTGTGTACCTACTTCTTCTTCTTCAGTATCCTGTAATGAACTTCCACAAAATACATCGCTGCATCAACGTGCAATTCCTTCTGAAAGACCCTTGGCAAATAATGATGATGTTCCACAGAAAGGAGAACTTTCTACTAATGGCTTTTCAGCACAAAAATCTAACAAACATCCTGTGGTTTCCCAGTATCCCTGGCATGCTTGTACACTATCACCATCTTATCTGGGAAGACCCGTGGGAGTTCGGGTACCAATTCAAGGTCCATCATGCTGTTCTCCTTGTATTTGCAACTGTCAGCAGTATGGCCATATACAATATAGTCCAGCAAATGTTTGGCAAGGCTTATGTAATGACAGCCCTGAAAATCGTTCAGGTCCTACCCAGGAGAGTACAAAATTAATGTTCCATCAGAATCAAGAATATGTAAATGGCGGTTGCAATCCAGTGTATGCCGCAAGTAGCCCTATTAATGTAGGCCATCATGGAATAATAGCAAATTGTTCTCCTGTTAATAATAACACATCCGCTGCAGTAAGAATGTCATCTCCAATAAATCATGGTAATGCACAGTCACATACAACACATTCAGCTTGTATGAACCTTCCTGCTGCAAATACAGTATCAGATAATGAAATGGTGGAATTATCTTCAGATGTTTACAGAATTCTTGGTGAACAGCATAGGCAAATCAAGCTGCTACAGGCTCAGGTTGGTTGGGTTATTTCAATGATCTATTTGGCTTCCTTACTGAAGTATAATTGCTCTTTGACATGATTGGTGTGACTTTCAAGCTGGAATTTGGGAGTTTCTGTTTCAATCTCTGAGGCAAGTAGAAGTTTTAATGTAACTTGTGTTTTTATTGTTAACATTTCTTATGCTGGAAAGTCAATATTGAACAGATGCCAGATAAATTAATGATTTTCTTTAATTTCAACTACCTATTTCTGTGTGCTGTGGTATGGTGCCCTACTTTATCTTCTTATATATGAAAGGGGCTTTAAAACACTGCCTTATGTAGTTCATAGAAAGGAAAACAGTCTTAAATATATGTAGGATACATTGTTATCAAGTAATTTATACTAATTGGTTCTCTTTTTATCCGGGCTGTTCAATTAACACAGATTTTGTTTACAGATCCAGCAGCTTTTAGAGGCACAAACTCTTCAGTCCTGTGCTTCCAGATCCATAGAAAACAATAGCATACAGTCTGAGAAGCAAGTAGAATTTGTTGCCATGGAAACCCAGTCTTCTCCAGGGTTACACATGAAGAAAAGTATCAGCATTGCAGTGAGTACAGGTAATGTTTTATTGTACATTTTCTTTAAATGACACTAAACTCAGGGGAAAATGCTAAGCATTGGAGCCATTTTGTTCTGGTTGTTCATAGCTTATGATGAATCTTTAATTTCTGCAGAAACCTACTTAGTGACCCATACTATAATATAACATCATGCTTCAGATTTACAATTTTGTAAAATAACTGGATTGTTTAACTTAGTTTGCTCATAACTAACACAAAGCAAATGTCAACATGTTTTTAAAAAAATCCTACCAGCTATAATATTTTCACCGTGACACATTGGGCCTCTGTTACTAAAGAGGTATTTTGTAATGGAATCATAGAACCTTCAGCCCTGGTTAGAATTATTTATGCCAGTTTTAGGATTACAAACCAGCACCGCATACAAAGACAAACGTGATAGATTACCATTTTTCAGTTGTTTAACAAATGTTGCATGTACAATAAGAATTAGCTAGTACAGTAATCAGATCAGTTTATATCAGTAATGGAGTAAGTGCATTGTAAATGGTGCAAAGTTGTTTCAAGATATACATCACATACAGCATATAGTGCAGCAGCCTACTTTAAATTGCACAATATTTTTATTTGACTTCCTATAGGTGCCAGCTTGTTTTGGAATACCCCTTTGGAAAAGAAGAAAGAGTCTGTGAAAGAAGATGAAGTTGAAATTTCCAATGAAGACATCACTATTTCTATGAGTACAGAAAAGGACAGTAGTCAAACAAGCATTGCCTCTTCATTAAAAGCTGTTGATATACCCAGCTTTGTTGATAGTGTCCATATTGTTGAAGGAGGAACTAATCAGTCTTCTGCAGGCCTGTGGTAATTTTTTTTATAAAGTTGAAATGTTCTTTCTGACTTCTTTTAAATTTTGCATAAATCTTTTGTTATGTTTAAGTCACCTGTGAGGTTTTTTTTCCAGAACTGAAGCTAGTATTTTAATTGACTTGTACGAATACCAGATTGGGTTGGTTCAGCTCTATTCTTGTGCTTTCAGTAATATACTATATTGCTATATCTTATATTCTAGGATATATTGCTCATAGATAGCAGCCTGGATTGGCTGAATTGAATTGTTCTGCACTATGACATCTTATGCATTTAAACCTCAAAATAAGTTGCCTATATATTTTCTATATTTGCCCCTATTGAAAATCTAACATTTTAATCCTAAGAATAGGATTCAAAAGCAGCTTGATTCAAAAATATTGTTTGGATTTGAGTCCAGATAGCTATTTTCTTCATAGTAGTTACTTTAAATGAATTATATAGCAACTTCTACAGCATTATAGAATCAATATTTTGATTCTAGCTCCAACGTGGACAGTTTCCCAACTTGCTTTTAAGGGCTGTATTCCATTTGTGAAGATCTGCTCCAATGTTGTCAGTCTCAGTAGGCCTCAAAAATTGGGATAGCATCAATTGTGAAAAATTTGGGGGAGCACAATTTAAGCAGTTCATCTCATGCATGCCAGTCATATTTTTGGTACCATAATATGTTCATAATGAGAGGTTTTATTCACATTAATCCTTTGTGTGATTGTGAATGCTCTGGTTTGTGAATACTCTGTCAATTCATGTTCCTTGTCCTGGTCAGGAATAATACACAAAATAGAATTATCTGTAAGATCAGAGTAATTAAAAACATATTTTTCATGCACAGATAATCAAAATGAATCCTATATACAATTGTTTGACACATGCAGTTCCGCATAAAACATCCAACAGAAAATATTAAATCCATATTTATTTTCATAACTGGAAAATGTTTCATATATTCAAGTAATATACTGATGGAGATACTACTGTTACCTTCTAGTCATGATTATGAACATATTGCTTGCAGTAAATGAAGATGAACACTCAAGTCATTTCTGATCTAAAAACATAATAAATGTTCTGAAATGTGAGGGTTTGATGATAATCTTAAAGAATTGGGAAAATATGAGATCTAGTTTAAGATGTAAATTCTGCTACAATGATAAATGTATTGATAGTTTAATTCAAATCATATCTGTTTTTACTAATAGTAATGGACCACTTGCCATAGGAATTGACCAAGCTTC
Source organism: Thermophis baileyi (assembly GCA_003457575.1). NCBI lineage: Eukaryota > Metazoa > Chordata > Lepidosauria > Squamata > Dipsadidae > Thermophis > Thermophis baileyi. Next base: position 1,464,089 of record QLTV01002530.1, read on the forward strand.
ACTGCGGAATGAAAATGGTAACAAATGTTTGCAAACCAATCCGTCAGAAGAAACTGACAATAATTTTGAACCAACTGATAAACAAAATTTTGACTGTGCCATTACTACCCCACCAAATGTATCACCAGATGATCAAAAAATGTATCAGGATTTATTAGTAAGTTTTGTTTGCTCAATATAACTTTATTTAATTCAAGTGTTTAACAGTGCTGGCCCTATAAATTAGTTTGTTTCTGATTTTTTTTAAAAAAGTACTTCATAGTGAAGTCTTTATTATCCTTTATTATCCTGAACTTCCATGCTTTCCTTAAAGTGCTCAATAGGATATATCCAGCTTATTGTTAATATTTCAGAATGCATTCTACTGTGTATATGATTATTTCTTTAAAAAAAGTGTGGGACAAAATAGTAGGTTAAGTTGCATGATTATATAAAATTAAACAGAATTACGATATTTCAAATGTAAACTTGAACAGATTATTTCTAAATGTATACATTCTAAAGACTCATACTAAAATCTGTTTAACTATAAGCTAATGACATTAGTTGTGCATCTATGATTTGAGAGCTAGAAATAAATCGCTTACAGGTTTTCCTATGGTAATATGAATACATTGTCAACATGCTGTGAATTCCTATGGAGATGTCATCCTGCAATTTTATTCATCTAATTTTATGTTGTTCTTTGTAATATTTCTAAAGGGTCAGGTAAATCGATTTTTGAAGGAATCTTCTGATGAAAGCGGTTCCTCTCTGAAAGAGGATCTGATTAAAGACGAATGCACTACATCCTTAAAAATAAACAAGGCACAAAAAAGAAGCTCAGCATCAGACATGGTCCTAAAAGATAAAGATAGTGTTCTGAATGCAACCTTGAAGCAATTAAGAAACCTTGGAGTAAATTTTGATTCTCCTGAGAAGATGAACAATGTACACAAAGTGGAGAATGCTGGGTAATGGCAATTTATTGATTTTTATTTATTGCTAGGTTTTATATAGTACCTCAGTCAGTACAGTTCTGAGCTGCATATAACCAACAAATCAGTTAATGATGTCTTGACTACATCCTACAGACACTCCTGCTTCCATGCATTATTATGCTCCAGCTATACTGGGATGGGCTTCCTTGTAATTTAAATCAGATTCTGTAGTATTAAGCAGTGTTTTGAGCTTCTCTGGTGAGGAATGAGTAGTCAATAATTTATGTTACATGGGAACCAAATCTTGTCAGGTTCTCTAGAACACTGGGGAAAATAATGAGTACATATTTTATTTACATTTCAGTATGTACATTGGGACACTCTAGCTTGTGATAAAGGTAAAAGAACAGAAAGGACTAAAGGGTTGGGAAAGATGACATGGTGTTTTGTCATCTAGAGAGTAACGGGAAGCCTCAGGCCATCTAGTGAGGCAGACTTTTTTTTTTGTTCTCAGTTTGATAACATTTTTTTTTTCAGAATTATTTTTTACAGTGTTTTTTTTCCTGAGCAAAAGTTTGTAATATCCAACCCAGAACAAAGTCTGGATAGCCTTGACTATTAGTAGAAAGTTTGAAGCATTGTTACTGTCTTCAACCTTCACGGATTGAAATTTGGTTTTTACTACCCAGCATTAAAATTATTTCCAGTTCAGGATTTGGATGCAATATTAAACCATTGTTAATTTGAAATGAGAATGAAAACTACATTTCTGATTTCTTTCCTACAGTCTTGTCTGTGCAAATCTGTCCTATCTATATGGAAAACTAATCAAAATTTACAAAATTTTAATATTTAATAAAGCCACAAATGACTAAGTATTCATGCAGCTATGTCTGCCTAATAATCTGAAATATCTGTGACAGTTGTCTTTTGCAGATAGCTATCTAGAGATCAGGGTTACTATTCAGATTGTAAATTCTCCTTTTGCACAGAATTGCTTAAAACGCTTACAAGGCTAGATGTCTGTCAATGCTACCTATCTACTTTTGTAGTGAGATAATCTGGACAAATGCATTCTTATTCCAATCATGACTTGCATTGAATATACCGTAGTATTTTCTTTTCTTTTTTATATGTAACAAATCAAAATGGTTTTCTTATGGACAGGAAGGCATTATAAAGGACAGAAATAAAAGGCTGCTCCCAGACATGCAAATCAGACCATCTATATTAAATTCCCCTGATAGAGACAAACAATCTCACTAAAGTTAATCACTTTATAAATTTCACTGACAATATGAGAACAACAAATTTATGTATCATATTAAAGCTGTCAAATTAGGAAACTACATGGATACTAAAACATGACATTCATAGTATATTCACATTTTATGATCAGCTGGTTATTAACAAATTGAATAGATGGTAATGTGCAGAATTATTTAAATGTATCTTTTTCTTTTCTAGTGTATTGGCTTGCATTAATCCTGAAGCAATAGTACCAGGACTAAACTATATCTCTTTTGCTAATGTTGGTATGAGTGGCTTAACTCCCACTGGAGCAGACCTGAGCATGGAGGCAAATGCTATTGCTCTCAAGTACCTGAATGAAAATCAACTGTCACAGCTTTCTTTAAATCATTCAAGCCAGAGAAATTCTGTGACTTCATCTTTACAGACTCTCCTGCAAACTAATACAGAGAAGTCTTTTATAGGCCTTGGTTTAATTTCGCCTGGCAACATGTCTTTTGCAACCAAAAGATATATGAAGAAGTATGGCCTCCTACAAAGCAGCAATGGTAGTGATGATGAAGAAGAGCAACCATCTGAGAATTACAAGAGCAAAGAGAGCTTAGAGCCTGTTCTGCACTTGGATTTCAACCCTGTTTTAGAGGGCTTTGCTTCCTGGAAAGGCTCTTCTGAAAGAACTGGTGAGAAGCAGATTAATTTTGATCCAACACACAGTAAAACTGAATCATCTTGTCACCTGCTGCATTCAGAAGGGCCCATCTTAAGAAATGTTACAAATGCTGTTTTGCCACCCAGAATCCTGCACCAAACTAATGAAACTCTGCACCCTTTTTTAAAGGATTTAAAGCCAAAAATGAAACTTTTGCCTGGAGAAGCAGAATTTACACAGCATCCAGACAAAGAAAATCTAAATGTTCACATTGTGACAGGAACTCCACAAACTCCCTCTGTTGATAATTTAAATCAAGCAGAAAATGTTAACTTAGTGGGCACTTTTCTCGATGTAAAACAACTCAGACAGCTACCAAAGTTATTCTGACTTATTTACGAATTACTGGCATCCTCTTTACTTTTTTTTCTCATGGTTCAGAAAAATCAAGAGATGCTGTTGGCTAAATATAACTTAAAATTGTTCTTGGCAATCAATAAATGGGAGAGTGGTTCCTAATTTCATATAGAGAAATACAGCAGGTTGGGTCACACAATAAATTTAGGTCTTTATGCATACTAGAATACATTTACATTCCAAATGGTCATTGAATATAATCAGGATACTACCGGTATGTAGGGTATTTTTAAAGATGTTGATTTATTGTTTATTAAATGCAACAAGAATGAAATTATCCATGGTGAAGCAGACAGTGAGTTTAAAGCAAGTTTGATTTGAAGTGTTTACTAGTTTTAACTCTTATTTTATGAATTTGAAATAAAACGTCCTATGGTTATTTGTAACAAATGCAATTAGGAAACAAAACTAGGTTGACAAATAGCCATTTTATGTGTTTGCCTTGCCATAAACACCAAAATTATATTCTGTAGTTCCTGATTTGTTTAATACTTTGTGTGCCGAAATAAAATTGCCAGACTATTTTTGTAATGTGCTAACTTTTAGAAAAAACTGCTATAAAAATATAATTAAATATAACTTGGTTTACTTTATGTGTCTATAAACCAAGAGGCTTCACGGAAGACGGGTGAACAAGGGATTTGAACAACCAAAGATAAGTTCTCATCACTGCTTTTCCTTACTTCTGAAGAGAGGAAATTTTCAAAATTATAAGCCAAACTAAGTGAAATATCCTTGGTTTGGGAAAACAGCCTGCTTTACATTCAGATCTCCTTAGGTGCAGATACCTTATATTCAGGGCACATTTATCATCCTGTCAAATTATAAAATACTTATTAAAGTAATCCAAGGAGGAATAAATTGATACATTCTAAAGAGATAATGCACACAAGCATTATTTATTTATTTATTTTGCAAAATTTGTATGCCGCCCAACTCCCGAAGGACTCTGGGCGGCTCACAGTATATAAAAAAAGACATCAATAGAAACATATACATATATAGATATATATATAAAAACAATTTAAAAATACATCAATATTAAAATAAAACATTCACACAAACAAACATGGGCCAATCAGTCAATTATTGGCCCCAGGCCTGCCGGAAAAGCCAGGTCTTAATGGCTTTACGGAAAGCCAGTAAGGTGGGGGTAGTACGGATCTCGGGGGGAAGTTGGTTCCATAGAGTCGGTGAGGCTACAGAGAAGGCCCTCCCCCACGGACCCGCCAGCCAACACTGTCTGGCTGACGGGACCTGAAGAAGGCCGACCGCACAGCTTCATTCTGGACCAGTTGTAGTCTCCGGACACTCTTCAAGGGTAGCCCCATGTAGAGCGCATTGAAATAGTCAAGCCGTGAGGTAATAAGGGCATGAGTGACCGAACATTATGCATATGTTATTGAGTCTTTGGCTCCCACTATGCTCTCACTAGCTTATGCTGCTTACTCATGTGTAGATGCATTTGCATGATCAGCCTGCCAAGTGAGCTAAGGTGTTTCATGTGATTCAAATCATAATACACATGAAAGTGACAGAAGGAAGAGACTCCATCCTATGTGGCTTTAGTCTGCCCATACCCATTTTACTGGAATTTATGAGGTTTTTGATACGCATGTCTTGATACGCATTTTTACTAGAAGTTCAAGTGTGTTGGGAAAACATTTTCCGGTCCACATGGTAGGAGTAGTCACGTGTGGGTTAATCTTCCATCTGCCTGGAGACTGAGATTGTTTCAATTTTGGCTGGCCACTCCCCTTCGCTCGCCTGGGAAGTCCAGTTTTTTCAATCTCAGTCAGCCAAGGAGACGTTTTTCTCAAAGCTCCAAGCAGATTGCAGTTTTTCCCTTTCTTCCTTTTTCACCGGGGCAGCAGGCGATTTCTCTCGGGCAGGATTGCCTCGTTAATTTTCCTCATCCTCCTAGACCACCAGGTCCGGTGAGTAATGAGCCGTCCTGCTCTTTCGCAGCGATGGCTCCAACGGGGATTTCCCCTGCCGTCAGGGCTTTCCGGGTTCCCCCCGCTTGGATCCCGATGTGCCTCTGCTCCGCGGGCCGTGGGTGCTGTGTGCAGGTCCTTCCCGGTCCGCTGGGGCGACCGCCACCGCCTGTTATTTTCGGCCCGATTCCGGGGGCTCTCCCTCTTTTGGGAACCTCCGAAGCCTCGGAAGCTTCCCCTTCTTATTGCGGAGTGCGTGGGCGTTCAGCCTTCCCCCGACCAGCTGGGAGGTTTTTGGGTTTTTTTTGCCGATACCTGCATCGCTGTCTCCAAGCAGGCTCGGCGG
>QLTV01002530.1:1495424-1520812 GCA_003457575.1 Thermophis baileyi
ATCACTTATAGTTTTATGTACACTGAGAGCTTATGCACCAAAGACAATTTCCTTGTGTGTCCAATCACACATGGCCAATAAAGAATTCTATTCTATTCTAAAAAAAGATATACATACTATGAAATGTTAGTTCAGGAGAAGAGAAAAGGTAAAAGTAAAGGTTTCCCCTGTCCAGTCGTGTCTAACTCTAAGGGGCGGTGCTGCTCTCTGTTTCGTAGCTGAGGGAGCCAGCATTTACCGAAGATGCTTCTGTGGTCATGTGGCCAGCATGGCTATATGCTGCGGTGCATGGAATGTTGTTACTTCTCACTGAAATGGTACCTATTTATCTACTCGCATTTGCATGCTTCCAAACTGCTAGGTTTTCAGGAGCTGGGGAAAGTAATGGAAGCTCACCCTATCGCGCAGTGCTCAGGTCTTGAACCCGGGGCTGTCAGTTTTCCAGCTGACAAGCTCAGCATCTTTAAAGTAGAAGCTTTCTTCTGACTCTCCAGTATCCCTCCTCAAAACAAGCCTGTGCATTCAGGAGCCATCAAATGCTCAACTGAAGGTTTGCAGCACAGATTCTTCTGTCCCTGCCAAGCAATACAGAATACACAGGAGTACTGGAACATAAAAAGGGAAGAAGATACAATACATAGTTATAGGAAAGGATGTAGAACAATGAGAAATCTAACCCTGAACTGGCTGTCCATGGCAGTGGTGGTGCCCCCTCAGAAATGAAGCCGATGAGAAACGGAAGAAGCAAAGGCAACTAATAGCAATATAATATAAAATTATAATTTTAATATGAAAAGAATAATGCTGATGCTTTACAGGAAACATAATCTTTAAAATCCATTTATTTTATAATGCAAGAATCTCTTCTGCTTAGACCTCATATCCTAGAAGGGATGATGTGTGATGTTGTTCTTTTACAATAAATACTGTGAAAAAGTTAACCATGAAATCCTTATAAAACCAGAGGGATTAGAGAAAACCTATTGTAGAGTAGATAGAATAATCACATAAGAAACTGACGAGCAAATGGAGTAAAAATTGATTTTCTCAGTTCATTAAAAACCTATAGACTACATCCGTGTCAGCTCAAGACTATGATGATAACACATTTCAGTTTAAATACCAGATTAACGAAGAGAATATTATAGAACATTGAAGTACTGAATACAACACAGAATAATATCTCAGATAATTATACTTTCAATATTGGATTTGGTTTCTTTTCCAGAAATTTCATTTCTTTTCAAAATTAAAAAAAAAAAAACCAATGATAACATAGGAGGATATATTTGAAATGGCAATCAATCATATGAAAAAGCAACCCTAAATTGTATTTGATCTTATCATATCTGCAAAAATCTGTTTTCTTATATGGGCAGTTATACATAAGAGAGTCTAGGCTTGGATCATTTAAAAACTTAAAAATGCTATAGTTATGTGAAAAATATTTACTAGAAAAAAAATACATGTTAAACTTTTGAAGAAATAGAGACCATCTCAATATTTTCTGAAAACGTCAGTAACTCTGTTCAATTGACGTTCCAATGCTTCAAAGAATCACTGTTGGTCTGTATTTATTTTTGGATCAATCCCTTACAGAACACTCTATGTCATACTTTCATGCTGCCCATTCATGTCATTTTATATTTCAGTTGTCATATAGTCAAGATAAGTGGTCAACATTTCTAAGATGTGCACAAATGATTCCAGAACGTAGCTACACTTTTCAGAACAGATTTTTATTCTAGTTATCTTAGACAGATGGAACATCTTCTATTAAATATCTAACAGTGATGGATCCCTGATTTGGTGTGTTCTCTGGTGTACAATAATATCAAACTCACATAGTCCTAAAACGAAGCTAAGTTTTTGCATAATTTTCCAGCATGAATGTCAATTCAAGATACTAGTGTAATTTTGCTTCTATTAATTATCTCTATTCCTGATAAAAATGGAATTTAGAATATGGAGGTCATAGGAACAGGATGTTTCTTCACCCAAACATATTGGTTATTTGTTTTCCTACCAAAAGAATATATAACCAGCCTTTCTAATGGCAGTGTGCTACTGGACAGAATGTGTCTCGCAACCATTTAAAGCCACAAAGGAATACAATTAGTACTATAAAGATGTCAAGGCAATAAATATACAGAGGGAAGCTAATAAATAAACAGCTTTTAAACTTGTTAGGCAAAAGCCTGCCAGAATAGAAATATCCTTACCAGTTTGTGAAAAATATTTGGAGGGGGACTATCCATTCTTCAGAGGACAGAGAATTCTACAGTGTTGGTGGAATCACCAAGGAAGGTCTTATTGGTTATCATCAACCATGCTTTCATCTCAGAGAAACCTTCCTAATAATAGAAAGCAAGCAGCTGGTATGGAAGAAAGTCATTTTTCTTGTAGATGGACCCCAAACTATTCTGGTCTTAAAAGGCAGACAAATTATGAAACTTGCAGGAAAGGTCTACCCAGGGGTGAAATCCAGCAGGTTCTGACAGGTTCTGGAGAACGGGTAGTGGAAATTTTGAGTAGTTTGGAGAACCGGTAGCGGAAATTTTGAGTACAGAGAACCGGCAAATGCCACCTCTGGCTGGCCCCAGAGTGGGGTGGGAATGGAGATTTTGCAATATCCTTCCCCCAGGAGTGGGGAGGGAATGGGGATTTTGCAGTATCCTTCCCCTGGAGTGGGGTGGAAATGGAGATTTTGCAGTATCCTTCCCCTGGAGCGGGGGGGGGGGAATGGAGATTTTGCAGTATCCTTCCCCTGCCACGCCCACCAAGCCACGCCCACCAAGCCCACCAAGCCACGCCCACAGAACCGGTAGTAAAAAAATTTGGATTTCACCACTGGGTCATGATCCCACATGCTTGCTTAATCATTCTTGACCAATTCTAGTGAGTGATTCTAAACCAACTTGAACTTTGAAAAGTTATTCAGATAATCAACAAGAATCTGTGAGCGTATGAGGATAATTTTACTTAAATATTTATATATTTCTGTCCAAGCCCAGGCCATCTTTTGGCCTCATTGAGGAGCTACTGGTATTGCTGGGTTTCCACTAATACTAATATCTAGAGCTGCCATTTTAAATTTTCACCAATGTCCCCCCTTTCATTAAGGAATATTTAGGGATGAAAATTTACTGCTTTTTCGTTTCTTTCAGAATCCAGCCAGGGTGTTAAATGTTAAATTTAATTGATCATTTTTTCCTCTTTTTTTTGCACACTATTTGTTTCTTTTTTGTTGTTGTGAGGGTTCAATGTATGCTTTTGTTTTATTTTATTTTGTTTGTTTGTTTTACTGTTTTGTATTTTATTTTTTATGATAAAATAATGAATAATATTAAAAAATGATCATTTAGGCTCATTTTTAACTGTTTTGAAGGGCTCAGAACAGTGCATTTGGGGGGCCCTTGAGTAAAATTCAAAATGGTGGGTTATTATTACTGCCATGAGATATGCCTGCACCTGGAGGCTCACTGATGTAGGAGGATACTTTGAGAAAGGTATCAATTTCTGCAAGACAAAAATGAAATGTCTTTTTCATGGCTGGCAACCCTCCTAACATCCAAATGTCTTGTTATTTTGTTTCCGCTAGGCTTTAACATTTAAATTATTCTTACAGAACAAAATAACAATGAAGCCGCTTTGTTTTCATATTTGTTTTCTATATGTATCAGATGATTTGATCACAACTTATGGAACAAAATTTATTTAACTTTATCCCCAATTTTGTTACTAATAGATGCACGTGTGCTAGCTAGCTGGCATTCAGGCTGTTTTTCTGTAACTAACCTTGCGTTTCTGGTCTTCTTTAGGCCCTCACACAAAAGTGGTCCGTCGAATATTCACAAACAGCCGCGAGAGATGGAGGCAGCAGAACGTCAATGGAGCTTTTGCTGAGCTTCGGAAGCTCATCCCAACTCACCCACCTGACAAAAAGCTCAGCAAGAATGAAATATTACGCCTGGCTATGAAATACATCAACTTCTTGGCCAAACTGCTCAATGACCAAGAAGAGGAAGGGAACCAGCGGGGTAAAGTAAACAAAGAGACTGGTATAGTGCAAGAAGACCTTCTTCAGGACATGTTGTCCCCAAATTCAAGCTGTGAAAGCTCATTAGATGGAGCAGGAAGCCCAGACAGTTTCACGGAGGAGCATGAAATGTTAGATCCTAAGCATACAAGAGGCCTCCATCATTCCCTTCTTCCCATCGAGAACAATGCCCAGCGATGATGAACCAGCACAGAGCATCCCAGAATACCTGATATCTGGATTGTATGCATGTTCTCCCTTTCTTCTTCCTTCTTCTTTATCTAAGACAGAGCGAATAAGGGGTACTTCCAAGTTTCTTTTCAACTTGAACAAGTTGATGAAAATAAAGAATGAGTATCCAGGTCTACAGAACAATTTCCTGCTTATGTCACCAGTGAAACATAGGCCTTGCTAGTTGCGTTTTTAAAAAGTTTAACACAAAAGGGCTGAAATATGCAGGCAGCTCATTTTGTGTTTGTTCGAGGTTTACAAAAGGATTGAACTGAGACTTCATCCTTCTACTGATTACCTATGCTCTTGTTTTGCCTTGTCTCTCAGCTGTTTGGACCCAAGCTTCTTCAGTTCTGTGTGGCTGTTGACATTGAAATTTTTTCATGTTGTATGGTGTTCTTTTCCAGGTATCTTTGAGGAAATGTACGCAACTCATTTACCTTCACACCAGAGCTTTGGTGAAGTACTATTTGTGAGCAACACATAATTTGCATTCTGGCTTTTTGTTTCCTTTTTTTTTTAACAAAAAACACCTCCATTCATTTCACACAGGTTTGAATTGTTTGAGGTCTTGTATTTCTGATGTGGATTTAAAAGAAATTCTAATGTGCAGTATTTGCTTAACAATAAAGGTACACCATTTAAGATTTATTTCTCAACTTTTGACACTTCACCAGAGGGATGTTCCTTCAAGCATGGCTGAGCAACAGGGTCCTTGAAGGTGTTACCTTCAGTTTCCCTGGTTTTATTTTCTCCTGACAAAAGTGTAATGAGAAATGTTGTTTGTGTATATTTATATGTAAGACTGGTACAAACAATGTTTCAGTAATGCACTTTGACTTGCTTAGATTTACATATATTAAGGTGATAAGGCACAATCCAACTGGAGCTTCTTCTTCACAAGATCCATGGAAATAAATGGGAAATCTCCATGGAAAATCCATAGAAAGTTGTGTGTTACATGGCTGTTTAATAAATTTGGTACATGCTGATTGCTCCGAACTGTACTATGCTCCATATATAGGAGTTTTTGCAGAAGAAGCTCCTAGAGGACAATGCTCAAGTGGTACTTTTCTTTCCAAAAGTTGCTTGGTTCCAGAATGAATATGCATTCTGTTGGGTATTGTAATTCTGTGAACAGTGGTATATGCAGCAAACCATGATGATGCCAAAACAACAATATGAACATGATGCAAATGTATCATTATGTTCTATTGTCCCAATGTCTGATACAAGTATGTTAGCCACATTTGTGTGATGAGAGTGTCACATGGTTTTGTCATTTCCCTTCCTTGCTTCTCTGCAGATGCCTAAGTGACTGTTTTCTGTGCCATGTACTCTCTCTCTCCAGCCATTCCCTCACACTGGTGTAGCTAATCAATCTGAAGTACCTGTTCCATCTTGTTTCCCCTGTTTACCATTAAAACCATGGCAGTCTACATTATCAAAGGAAGACTGTTGAAGATTGTAAAATTAGTTTGAGATTGGTTTTGGTATAATATTTGTTGGTCACAGTCAACCTTTGTTTCTGTGGAGTTTGTGAAATCATGGTTATTCATTCTTGGATAGTTTTATGGAAACATTATATTTTTCAGATGTGCACCTGAGATCTTAAATATATAAGCACACATAAACAAGTGGAATGTGAATTTGTTAAACAAAGTGTCTGCAAATGCAAGTATGATTGAAGTACCTATGCTGGGAAATTACATTGGGTTGACATTTCTAGATTTGACTTTGTGTTATAAAGAACGACAGCAATTTTAGTGGTTCAAGGCACGATTCAGAACTTTATATGTTCATCCATTGTTGACTATGAAGGATGCAGTGTAGAAAATTTAAGGAAGACTTATTTTTTCCTTCTCAGTTGTAGTGTTTGCCTTGTTAATAAAAATTTATAGTTGCTTGGGCATTCAGACAGATGTATACAAGGTTCCCCCCCATCACAGATTGTTCATAAATTCTCTGATATGTGTATATGTGTGTTTGTTAAAGTATTTTTCTATTGAGCAAACAGTTTTGAAAAAAGAAATACTGTCTTTTGTTGTTTGTATGGGTGGGAATGAAAGACGCATTGCTTCACGAGCTGCATGTTGTTCCAAAAAGATTTAAAGGTATTGTGAATAATGTAAAAGTTATTGCTGAGGAATAAATGGCTTATTAACCATTGCTTATTATTAAAGCCTCTCCCTTCAAAAATCTAGAAACAACAACAATAGGAAGGGATCTGTAGACTGGAAACAGAACTTGAAAGTCAAATTAAAGCAATTGGAAAGCATCTGATTGTGATTTTTAGGTTGCAGACCAAATTTATTTACACTTACTGAGAAGGGCATGTTTAACCAGTGGTGTTCACTGGGGTGTGTTATGTGTTAAAGAAGGTGGTAGCAGTATGATCAAACTCCTGCACTTTTCTATGTGACAAAAAATACAAAGGGATGGGGCTTTGATTGTACTGCCATGGCTGCCATCTTGTTTTTCTTTTTTTCATTGCTCCCATGAACACCATGCCCTATATGTCCAAGTCCTTTCAAGGACTACTCTGCTAACATGTTTCGTTCATGGTATTTTATAACCTAGCCATCATAGTTAGGGTGAGCCTTGGATGTTTTCACCTTATTTGTGCTTTCTTTATTTTTTATATAATTTTTCCATCTCTCAGAAGTGGAATTACCTGGAGGTTCCAGACCCACCAGATCCCTGATACCTACTACAATCTTGGCCAGCAATAGATTGTTTACCCTCTTTTTGGGCTCATTTTAGATACTAATCAACATTAAAAAGTAAATGCAGCTTCTTCTGGTCTTTTGGCCAAGGGAAATTGAATGATAAGTTGCTCATCCTAAACAAATTAGCAGGACTGGGTTTTCTAGAATGGCTGTGAGAACAATTCCAGGAAAAAATATTTTTTAATATAATGTTTGTATAATGCTAAAGATATGTTCTTCTTTACGTCCCCCTTTTCCTCTTAATCTAGAAAACATTTCTTTAAGCAACTGTATGCTTCACCAATTTGTAGAATATTTCTAGGGAACTTCAGATATATGGGTTACAATGCCAGTAGGCCAAGCAAAAAAATTAGAATGAAGAAGATTATTATGGAGAACATGGTACTCAGGTCAGAAGTGGGACAACTTAAGGCCCACAGCTGCACAGAGGCAGGCCCCAAACCCTCAGAAATTAGGCCCTTGAAAATTGAAACCAACTATTAAAAATAGATGCACAATTTCCTGTTGATTTGTATGCTTCTTGAAAGAATAAGCAATTTTAATGCATCTAAACAATACTCCCAATCCCCATCCCCAGTATCCCCTCAGAAATGGAAATGTCTGGCTCTTCCACAAGTGTGACATTATTATGTTGTGGTTTTCAATCAATCCCTCTTCCAAAATACATTAAATTAGAAGGGCAACAACCTCTCTACCACAAGGTGCCTGCCTCTGTTTTAGATGCTATTGTCTGTGGAGTGAACGATGTTTTAACTTGTCAACCATGAGAATAAGTGTGGATACACTATGGACAGCTGGGATGGGAAAACTAATTTTGGCCTTCTAGGGTTCAGTAGACGCAAATCTCAGTCCTGAATGCATCTCTCCCCCTGCCCAGTTCAGCTGCTGAAATCTCTAGTTTTAAAATCCATATTGCAGATGTAGGCTATTAGTGTCATATGAAGATCCCTCACTGAATTCTTGTGAAGTCTGTGCAGTGCTGACCTGTCCTGGACTATCATTTTGCTTTTGCCACACTTAGGACAAACAAAATGCATCTCCTAATTCTGAAGTCTGCCTGTGTCTAAAAACTAGATTATTGACTCAGATGGCCACTGTCACTTTAATGGTAATTAAAGGGCTATTTCACACATTCATTCTTGAGAGGTAGTAATGTTCACACAACAGACCATGTCACTTGTGGCTAGTGCAGAATTCTCTGTTCATTTGCTATGATCTCAGTTTTCTTTCTGTTATATCTTTTGTCAGTTCAATTATGAAGTGGCAGGACTTGAATCCTGAAACTATTTTTTAAGAAGCAGGGCCAGGAGGCTTGCTGAAGTTCCTGCTCTTTCATGCTCCCCCCCCCCAAATTAGCCCAAAATAATTATTCTTACAAGAAAAAATTACATAATATCTCAGACCCATTCATTCTTCCGAATGCACTTTTTAAAACGAGTACAGTACAGTAACTGAAATGGCACCTGTGTCAAACAGATGCTTCCTGTTAGGAAAATTATATGCATATTTAGATGAGAGTAAAAATTGAGTTGGCTCATATTTGTATAAATTATGCAAAGCTGATTAACTTGATGGATAATGTTATATTTCTCCCAATTCTCCCAATCAACCAACTGACAATAAAATATACTTATTTCAGGTTTTGTTTACTTATGTATTAATTTACTATCCCAGATGGATCAGCCTGCAATAAATCCCATATTCTATTTTTATTCCCATACTCATGGCAGTTAATGTCAACATTCCTCAGTTTGGTAGATTTCTCATAATATAATAGTTATATTATATTATAATATATAAAATATAATATAAAATAATTTAGCAAATGCATGCATCTCATCCAAAATGCTTTGTACAGTTCCAAAGCACTTTGGATGAGATGCATGCATTTGCTAAATTGTTTTTAAATATGATCTGGGAAACAAGCATTGTATATTTTAACTGACTGCTCCACCTGTGAGTTGCTTAAGTCCTTTTAACAGGGCAATCCTATACCTGTTTTCTCAAAAGAAAGTTCTAATAAGCTCAGAGGAGGTTGGTCTGAACTAGTTCTAAGCCTGCAACTTTAGTAGGCTTGACTGCATCTCACCAGAGTTTCTGAACAGGGAAAAAAAACATGCCAGAACTGAAATATGTAGAAGTGAAAACCAAGGCATCCTTCTTCTTACTGTAGAAAGTACTTACCCTGTTAATATCTTTATATCCTTGTGGACCAGGATCTTGTATAAACAAGTATTTTTGCTAAAAAGTATTGACTTTCAAATGTTTTATTTAGTTTGGTTTCCCTTTTAGAAATGATTTCTCCTTATGCATGTTCTTGTATCTTGGGAAAAATTAATCTAGATTTTATGAAGTACACAAGACTCGTCCATCTCCTGTTTAGAGTCAAATGCACCAAGTGATAATTTTCCGGTCTTTCAAATGCCTTCCAGATGTTCTGAAACTCTAACCTCCCAAATTCATTAGCTAAAATTCTGATAGACTCCAAGGTAGGAAACACTGTATTTATTCATTGACCAAATCCAGTGGCAATATTGTGACTTTGCAAAATAGGTTAATGATTTTTGGGGTCTAAAGGGGGCTACTTTGGATGTGTCAGGAATTCTCTCAGAATCTCAAGCTGTTTCAAAACATTTTCAAATCAGCCTGTATTCCTATCTAACAGTGCTCTGCTCCAGGCTATTTATCTGTTCTGAGCAAGACCAAAAAAAAAAAAAAATAGCATGGCAGACATGATACAAAGCAATCTTCTAGAAAAATGTGAAACTATTCTCCAGAACTATTTAAATAGTTTTCTGTTAAAGAGATGTAGAGTGGAAGTCTATACTTATACTGATTGTTTCTGTATTATTATAATACATCTTAATTGATTTAGCAAATCTCTCTCTGGAACATGTTATAGAATTGCAACTGTCATGTTATAACAATTGAAATTTGTTCAAGAGGCTTATTGTAGAGGACGTTTTTCAATAATTCATATCTATGGGACATGTCATACATCCTGTTGATTCCAGTGGAAAGTAAAGGTAGCCAATGTAGCCTAGAATCAAATCCTATGTTTAATTTAAGCATTAACTTTCTTGAATTGCCTAGCATTAATGAAATTTGAAGAAAATATCAACATAATCTGAAAAAAATTTGAAATTGAAGGGAGGGAAATAACAGTAAACTCAAGAACAAAATATAAGTGCAACTTATACAGCTAATGAATACGAGTGCAGAGCAGATAGAAGAAGAACCACAATTACATCTCATTTGCAGATTGAGAAGTTCAAAATGTTCCAGAATTCCAACCTGGAATTATGCAACGTAACTCCTTTGGCTTCTTTTCTTCCTCCCTTCCCCTTTTTACATTTCAGGAGATTTATGCAACCCAGTTCAGTATGAAGGATTTCTATGGATCAATTTAAGCTTTCCATACCTTTGTGTGTTCTAGATCAGGGGTCTCCAACCTTGGCAAATTTAAGACTTGTGGACTTCAACTCCCAGAATTCCTCAGCCAGCTTTGCTGTCTGAGGAATTCTGGGAGTTGAAGTCCACAAGTCTTAAAGTTGCCAGAGTTGGAGACCCCTGTTCTAGATATATTAGGACTATTGGCTGGTATTTCTATGAGCTATCATATATCAGGTTGGTGAAGGCTAATGTTTTAATGTTTTGTTTATAGGTGGGAGGCAAGAAGAATTAGTTTTAAAAATGACTGCATACCGTATACGTAGGTATTTTTCCATGGAATATTACATCCGTCTCTTTGTCACCCTCTTCACAGGAATGCTGGGGATTTGTTGCCGAGTTTTAAATTGTGCTTTAATGGTACAGCTCTAGTTCTTCATGTCTCTCCTCCCTTTCCTGCCTTGCCCTGTGTGTCTTGTGTATATAATATTCTTTAACATTTTAGGTTCTGATTCTAACGAAACAGCACTTTTGGTCAGTGATGTACTGTGTAATGGATTCCTTTTAGACCCATTTGGTTTTCTGGATTTTGCAGCAGAAATTAAATAACCAGAATTGGTACCTTTTATTCTTATTAACTTTGTACAGTCCACAAGATGATGAGGTATTAAAAAAACACATTGGTTGTAATGTGTATGTATATATATATATATAAATAAATACATAAATATATATATATATATATCAAATGACTATATTGAGGATATTTCTAAATAAAGGTTTGCAAATCAACATGGTCTGTATCACTTCTTTGGACTAAGGTTACACTACTTCCCACACTATTTGGGTTAGTTTGATGGGTCAATCTTTGATCTGCTAAGAAAAGTAAAGCAACATAACTTTTTTTTTCACTCAATTCAATAACTGTCCATTTATTCCAGTACTAACAGTAATAAGGAGCAGAAATTATGGACTCCATAAGTTCAAGCAGGAGTTTTTCTAGCCTCACTTGGATCAGTTAAAAACAACATGGAAATCAGATAAAAAGGCTCCCTTACCTTTGAATTTATCTGACAGGCAGAAAAAACCACTGAAATTGATTTCAATCAAAATTAGGGGAAATTCAAAGAACTTCAGGTATGGTACTTAATACCAAGTAACCTTAGCATGATCAGTTCTAGTATACATCTCCTATAGTGGAGAAAATTTAAAGAAAAAGGTTCACATTACCTTATGTAGTAGCCTTGAAAAAGTTCTTTTGGAGCTGATTATTTTTTAAATTAAAAAGGGCAAATCACAGCTCAGGCTATTTTAGTAAATCCTAAATTGGCCTTACTAGATTTTTGTTTGTTTGTTTGTTTTCTACACTTTGAAATGTAGACCACTGATGGTTTTCTTATTGGTTCCTCCTCTTTTTAAACAACCATGGTACATATGCATAAAGTTGCTCCTCCTTTACATCTGTTCTCATCTTAGAAATATGTGCTCAATACAGAGATGGAGAATCATGCTAGTAAGAGCACAGCATGGGAAAGATATGATCTCTGGTTGGTACTGGACCAAGTGTGTTGGGTAAAAGATGGAGCTGAGTCTTAGCATCATGGTTAAGATTTCCATCTCCACATTTTAAACACTTTTTATGGGATTTATGATGGGGTCCTTCTTCCCACCTACCGTTTTTATGCCTACATTAAACTGTTGGGAAATGCCATCTAGGATTTTGAAGTGACATTCTCAAGTCATCCTTTGAATTATAATTTGAACTCAGATCGATTTCTCTTCGCCACCCAGACCAGGTGCAGGCTGTACAATATATTTTGATCCATGTTAGAAAACCAAATGAAATTCTTCCGTCACTATATTTTATTTTTTTCAAGAAACAATATACATGAACTGTGGTGGCGCAGTGGTTAGAGTGCAGTACTGCAGGCTACTTCTGCTGACTACCAGCTGCCTGCAATTTGGCAGTTCAAATCTCACCAGGCTCAAGGTTGACTCAGCCTTCCATCCTTCCGAGGTGGGTAAAATGACGACCCAGATTGTTGGGGGCAATATGCTGACTCTGTAAACCGCTTAGAGAGGGCTGTAAAGCACTGTGAAGCGGTATATAAGTCTAAGTGCTATTGCTATTGCTACATTGATGCCAAAGAGGTGGATGAAAAGTAATCAGATCAGATGGTGTAACTTCCTTTTATCTGTTTCATTGATGGAGCTGCTACAGTCAATTAAGCATCTTGGCTCCAATCGCTCCCAGTCATAGTGATGAAAAATGCTTCATCTTGTTAGTATACAGAAACTGCAATGGGAACAAATTCTTACTGCTTTCTGAGTCTGCATAGCATTTATCTCATGCCATATGCTAGACAGAGACCTGCCAGTCATGTGCTTGGCTTTCCTTATTCTCATAGCAGGACAAAAGCCCCAGTGAATTACCAGACCCTGGAAAGAACACAGATATTATTTCTTAGTTGAGTCTGGTAGAGATGAAGAAACTAGCATTTTATATTACTTCTTAATAAATGGTAATTGAATTTTGAGATAAGTTGGTTTTCCAGATAATAGAAAAATCAACAAGATGGGAAGCACTAGCAACATTGTGGGAAAGATGACTTGTGCATGAGGACATATTTGGGTATTTTGCTTATCTGGAGCACACATAGAGGGCAGAAGGAATGTGAGATCCAGGTGTCCAGTCTTTTTTGGCTGCCCAAACAATAATGGCCATGGATGGTGGTGTCCAATAGCCAAAAGGGACAATTGGAGACAATGTCATGAGAATAAGTCTTCTAAATACATCTAATGAAACAACATTATGGCATGGTTAGCAGAATGTGAAGATGAGCCTCAGAATTTAAGACTAATCTGAAGAGCTGAAAATAAAAGAGGCAGGATATCTATCTGTTGCACTTCTTTGAAGCTTCTGCTTTAAATAAAACAATCTTAAGCAGATCCATCTACGTGAAACCCATGAGTGGGCATTTTATGCCACTCACTCTATCTGCCTAGAGTTGAACTTGGCACTATCAGTCAAGGCGTTCTAGTACAGTCAAGTTGTTACAGGTGAATTCCTTCAGTAAAAGGACATTTGACTTAGGAGGGTCAGGCAATCTGAAAAGGGGTAATTTCTTACTCAAAACATAGTAGTTGTGTGTGTATAATACACACACACACACACACACACACACACACACACAATCTAAATCTTCACATATAGGCCAAGTAAAGCAGATGTGTCAATTCGCTCTGAACTAGGTGGTCTTGCAAATATCTAGGTTTCAAGTTAATGCACAACTTCAGGGTTTCACAGGTTAAGACCACCATTTTGAAGTAGACTTATAAGCCAATGCAGTATTTGGAAAACCTGTGTTATATGGCACTGGTGGCTCTCACCAGCAAGCAGGCAAACTGCTTAAGGGGACTTCCCATCCCCCCAATGATATAATACAAGATCAAGGTGCAATAAATACAGCACAGTAAACGTTACAAGAGGATCAAGGTAAAATAAAGCAGTCATGTCAAAGGTTAAAAGGTTCATAACTTTCAGGGAGAATTAAGAAGGTGATAAAATGATATCAATATTGGTACCTTGAGCTTCCCACCAAAAGGCCAACACTGCAATGACAATCCCCTCCACATTCAAAGCCAGCACTTCACCATGCTTGGGGGAAAGGCGTGAAAATAATATCAGAATAGGATAGCTTTGTGTGTAAGTGGAATACCACTAGCCCTTTTAGTTATGCCCAATAATCAGTTTACAGTGCGATTGTTCTGGAGACAATTTCTAAGGCTGCCACTTCCTGAAGCTGGCCAATCCCAGCCTCAGAACTGTTAAGACATGTGCATTAAAGAACAAGAAGAAGATGGCCAACACGTGTCATTGTAATTCCTTCCTTCCTTCCTTCCTTCCTTCCTTCCTTCCTTCCTTCCTTCCTTCCTTTCCTTCCTTCCTTCCTTCCTTCCTTCCTCACTCTTTCTTTCTTTCTTTCTTTCTCTGATATAGTCCCATCATGTTGACTCTGGGAGCAAACACAATTTCAACTGAATAGGACATTAATTCATTTTAAAGTTGTCAGTGATAGTTTCATAAGCAACATCTTATGGGAATCTAATCTAGAGGTTGTCTGAGCATGGATAAACTATTTTAGATTAGAAAGAGTTTCACTCAATTTACAAGTGAAGGCATTTGTCTGATATAAATAAAAATAACCCTGTGAAATTTCCTGATAGTTAGAACAATTAATCAGTGCACCAAATTTCCTCCAGAAGTTGTGAATGCTCCAAAACTAGAAGTTTTTAAGAAGAGATTGGACAACCATTTGTCTGAAATGGTATAGGTATATGTTACAAAATGGTATATATTACAAAATGTGATTTGCTCCTTCAGAACATAATTCAAGGATAATTGCTATCTTAACTAAAATATTCCTTTTTTTAAAAAAAACAGTTTTATTAAAATATTTTTCAAATATAATGGAAAATACATTAATAATATATAGTAAATGTGAAAAAGAAAAAAGGAAAGAAAGACGAACAAAAAAGGAGATAGAAAAAAGAAAACAGAAGAATATAAAGTACTTTTATATATATGAAAAAGCGGGTTCTGATCTTTCTTTTAACAGCTATATATAATTATATAAAAATTCTAATCCAGTCATTGATGAATGTAAATAATGACCTTTCTCTAATCAAATAAATCAGCTGGCCTTTTCAGCAAGTTCTATCAATTTCACCAACCATTTCTCCATAATGGGTAATGCTGAACCTTTCAATCTCTGTGCATATAATAATCTCACCACAGTAATTATATACTAAAATAATATTCCATGAAGTTGAATATCTATATACTACTAAAATTCTCATTTGGCATGACCTTTAACTGGGCAAAATGGTGAATCATAGGGCAATATTTTTTGAAGCAAGGTACCTCAAATGATTTAACTTGCAGAACGTATCCAAAAACCTGGATTTCCGGAGAAGAATTCTCTGCTCTTTAAAAAAAACAAAAAAACCTGTGTAAAGCAATGATTAGAACTTAAGTGTGTTCTGTTTATTTTGATCTGTGTTTCATAGTAAAACCCAGCTGATCCCTAAAATGGTTATTGTAGTAAAACTCAGAGGTGGGTTCCTACCGGTTCTATCCGGTTCTTTAGAACTGTTAGTAACTCGGCGATGACGTCACGGAGCCGGTTCTGTCGGTGTCTCCGTGGGTGCCGCCATCTTGGATTTTGCTTCTGCGCATGCGCAGAAGCTAATTTTTGCTTCTGCGCATGCGCAGAAGCTATTTTTTGATTGCTGTGCGTGCACGGCGTGACCCTGAGCAAACCGGCAGCAAAAGGATCCAGAACCCACCCCTGGTAAAACTGGCAGCAATCACACAACAGCAATTCATTTCTAAATTTTGTATGCAATGGGTCCCAACTGTAACCCATGAGAAAGAAATCTATCTGAGGCCTTGGCATACCATTATCAGTTAGAATATATCATTCTGGGTATAGCTGGATAAAAGCCTTATCTAATTTAAGGCAACTTCCTATGTCTTCCTAGAAGACCTGAATATAAATCTCACCCCAAGGAGATCATGCAATTCTCCCACTCCTAACTAAAATAATTTCACCTTAATTTGCCCCCCACCCCTTAGGCTATTAGCATACACATTGTATTTTGAACCTCTTGTTTCATTCATGAGCTTTCCAGTTGAATCAGTTCTTAAAATTTTACTCATCCATCCCCAAGACAAACAATAGGACATGACTGCACATCATTTAAGCTAAAAAAGTCATGATGACTTTGAAAAGCGGCCTGTACTACCTTGTTTTGTTTTTGCAGGGCAGAGTATTATAAATGGATGCTGGGATCTTGGAAAGGCTGACATTTCCACAGATCCCCAGGGACTAGCTTGCCATTTGTCAAAGGGGTTTCAACTATCTGCTTGTTCAATGCAGCCTGAGAATCTCTGAACAGCAGCAGGCCCACTTGTTCTCAGTGGGAATACGAGCAGATTATGATTTTCCAATTAGGAGGTCTGAAAAACCGGTGTTCTCTTCACTCCCAGCCTCACTATTTCCCAGGCTTCACTGCCGTGTAGAATCTGTTCTTTTTCCAATACACGCCAAAATAAACAGCTGAAAGTACACAAGAGACACAGGTAAATTATGCAGGAGTGGAAAACAGACAAACTGTATGGAGATTCCTTTTTCTCTGTGGGCTTGTCTTCAGGCCCCCCTAATTATAGTATGAGCACTTTGCTCTGCCCTCATGATGTTGCTTTAATCTCACTCCCAGCTTTTTGATGAGGCAGCTTTAAACTGCCCTGAGGTATTAAAATACTTTAAATAATTTAAAATACTATTTTCTCTGATGTCCTGGAACATTTTTTTGCCTGTTCATAATTTGTCATGCTTTACTCATAATCTGGTCTTGATGGAGTCATGAGTTAGGATCTCCCCTATCTTCCATTCTGGTTGCTGGGAACTGCCCTTCCCAGCCATTATGACTTGGTCTATTGGAGACACTAGTCCACTGGCTTTGGCAAAATCATCTGCTCATTTAATGCCCCACTGTCCCCTTTCATAGCACTTGCCAGATCTTATGTAGCCACCTACACTGTACCAACCTGCTCCATCCTGTGTTAGGAAAATGAATTTGTGCTTGTGTTTTGCTGGTTGATGGCACTGGAAGGAGGGGAGATGAAACTGAAATCCCTCAAGGCCTTTTATAAACTTTTTAAAGTCAGTTTTTGACCCCTGATGATTGCCTGGATAAGTTCCCTCAGTTTTCTTGGCAAGATTTCAGAAGTGGTTTGTCATTGCCTGCTTCCTAGGGCTCAGATAGAATGACTGGTCCATGGTCACACAGTTGGTTTTGTGCCTAAGGTGTCGTTAGAACTCATGGTCACCTGGTTTCTAGTCCCAGTGCCTGATCCACTACACCAAACTGGCTCTATTTTTCAATCTTATCTCATATGAAATCAATAAGGACAGCTCAATGTCCAGCTTCCTTTCTGTAGTGTAGAGAGATGCTCTTGAATGAGATATGTGGCCAGCATAGAAAGTAGGAAGGAGTGAGGAAGAAATTCAAGTTTGTCGCATCTTGACTCTCTTTGGTATAAGATGGAAGGAAGGGCAAATACTGCAAAGCTTTTACTACTCTTTACTACCACATCAATACAGCATTTCTTATGTCTGCTTTCTGATCTGATCTATCTCAATGGGCTGACAGATAGAACAAGGGACCACAACAAGGGCAGGCCAATTTATGTTGGTATGCTGGCATACTTTTCATCTGGCTCAAGGACTGGAGGAAAGCACTGTGACATTAATCCAATCTTAATTGCTAGCTATATATTTTTACTACTGTTCTGTTACTAGATACTTGTATAAGGGAGTGGGTTTAAGACTTGTATAAGGGAGTGGGTTTAAGATAGCTGAGTTTAAGATTTTTCTTAAGTTTATTATAGAATCTTTCAATGTTCAATTTTCAATTTAAAATTCTTGGATATCAGCACAAACTTCTAGAGCCTGACCTAAAAGAAATAAAAGTGTGCAATGTTATTTTGGAGCATTTCATGAATGTGCCTATCTACCATCCTACAATAAACACCCTTCTTTTATTCCAAAGAATTGTGGCCTTAAAGAACCAATTCATTGGTATCACTGCAAAGCCCACCCTGGAAGTCTGGCTTCTTCTAAGCATTATGACCATTGGAGCACCAGGAGGCTTATCTTCAGTCCATACCTACAGCTGCTCACTTGAGCAAAGAGACTAACTAAAGCATTTCTCTGTATATCTGATTTCTTCCCTTCCCTTCTTCCTTGTTAATCTGATTTAAAATAAAATAAAATTCCACAATCTGACCGAATCAGCCATCGGTTGTTGTGGTTCTTGTGCCTGAGTAGCCAGGCAAAAATCTCCTCTCAGTGTTATGGTAATGCAAGAGGTCTATTGCCATTGCTAAGCAGATGCAGTCTGGTAAATAAAGAGCTTGTTTAACAGACAGCAAAGAGGAGATGGAAGCTTTTGTTAAGGCACTTGCTGGGGTTTTGAGTGCACTTGTAAGGAAACAACAGTGTGTAACTGGAGTTCATTGACTGCAAGTAGAAGCGATTAGATGCATTTCATTTGCTTCTGATGGGTGCTCCTCCTCCCCTTTCAGCTTAATTATGGAAGTGACTTGGAAGTAAGCTCCGACAATCAATCCCCTAGCCTTAGAGAAGATGCTTTTCAAGTGGTCCTTGGCTTGGGTGGCTGCTGGGAACAGAACTCGCCAGGGTTCTTCTCACTAGGGAACATATGAAGGAGGAGGCCTTGAGACCTGATGGCTGCAATCTGAGAGAACATGGATTCAGCCCAGTATCCACTCTCAGCTGCAGTGACCAAAAATATGACATCATGACCCAGGACTAAATAGTTTGCATTTGCATCTAGCAACAGACCCAAATAGATAAATCATAGCATTATCACATTGCATGCACATTGATGAGAAGTCTCATCTCTCTCTCTCTCTCTCTCTCTCTCTCTCTCTCTCTCTCTCTCTCTCTCTCTCTCCCCCTACCCCTCTCTCCTGTCCATTCATCTATCTATCATCTATTCATCTATCATAAATTTTGTTCTCTGATGGAAAAGTTGACAAGCTGTGTGGGTGATGAGCTGTGTGGGTGTGTGAATGGATTGTGCATGTGTATGAGAGAGAAAGAAAAGGAAGGTTATGTTTATATAGCACTCTCAAATTGATGGCAAATTCAAGCTAATGACTGTTCACTGCCCTGAGTCACTGGTTTGAGATGGGCAGCTATAGACATAAAATAAATAAATTCACCCATTTTCTGGATTTGCACAATATGCTGGGTAATACAATTAGATGGACCGAAGGCACCTGACACCATAACAGCAACTGCCCCCCCCTATCAAGATTAATTCTAACCAAGCTTAGTACCATGCACAGTGCAAATGTGTCTGCTAGGTTGCTATTTGCTCCAATTAACACTGCTGTATATATAACACGTATGTATGAATGGGATATATATGTGAATGCGATGAGAGTAAATGACAGCATGAATGGGTTTTGTATATAAAAATGAGAATGAGATTTATATATGAATGTGTATGTGCAATATAAATCCAAAAGTAAGAGTGATGTAATGGTGAAGGTATTGGATTAGGACTGGGGAGATGCAGGTTCAAATCCACTGTCAACCACGGAATCTCATTAGGGCACTTAACAATAGCAGTTAGACTTATATACCACTTCACAGTGTTTACAACCCTCTCTAAGTGGTTTACAGAGTCAGCATATTGTCCCCGACAATCTGGATCCTCATTTTACCAACCTCAGAAGGATGGAAGGCTGAGTCAACCTTGAGCTGGTTAGGATCAAACTGCTGGCAGTCAGCAGAGTTAGCTTGCAATACTGCATTCTAACCACTGTGCCATCATGGTTCTTCAAACCACTTCTCGTCTACCTCACACATTTCGTGTGTGTGTGGGGGGGAATAGGAGGTGGAGGGGGGGTTATATATGTGCCTTCAGCTCTTTAAGAAAAGGCAGATGTACATCCATCTATCCAATACAGCATCAATTGTAAAAAATATTATCAGTTGCTGTTGTCCTGATCTTCAGTAAATAAACCTGGGGAATTGATAGCACTGACACCGGGGTTGATCTAAACATCGATGAAAGGGTATATTAAATCATTACTGGAGACATTTCTTGAGAAGAGAAAGATAAAATGTACTTCTTCAAAAGTCTGCCTAGCTATGCATGCAGACTAAAGAGGCAAAAAATATTGTGATACTCCTAGCATGCCAAAGAACACCATATCCACTTTTTCAAAAATTACTTGGGTTTTAGAGGTTACAAGTTAACCCTGTTCAACCAATCTAGGGTATTGAGACTCAAGAGAAGCACAGATCTTGCTGCATTTCTACATACAGGAACTACAGCTCCCCTCCCCGCCCGCCAATTTACATGCAAGCACAAGATTTTTTAAAAGTCAAATATTATACAACAATCAGTGGAACAAATTGCCTCCAGAAGTTGTGGGTGCCCCAATACTGGAAGCTTTTAAGAAGAGATTGGACAACCATTTATCTGAAATGGTATAAGGTTTCCTGCCCGAGCAGGGTTGGACTAGAAGACCTCCAAGATCCCTTTCAACTCTGTTATTCTGTACTTTAAGTCCTATTTCCCCAAACTACATTATTCCTTGTTTTAATTCTATGATGAGTAGCACAAATAAAAAAATAATCTACAATCTTGAGGCTAAAGTGGAGATACAGGGTAATGATGGGGGAAGGGAGCATTAATTAAGTATTCTACCAGCTATTTTCTTTGCAGACTGATAAGAAATAAACTGTCTTTATGCATTTCTTAAACAACGTATCTGCTTCTCCTTTATGTTTCTTTTCTATCACCAGGTGGCACCATTGAGCAATTGAAATACTCTGGTTTCATTCTACATTAGAGATCTTTCAAGGGCATTGCAGATGTATATGTGTGCATTGCTCTTTCAAACTGTAAATAGAAAATTATGGGTAATAGGGAAAAAATCCACACCCAATTTTAAAATGTAGTGAAACAAGGAAGAGGAAAAAAAAAACATTTACATATTTGTGGGGTCCTTTGTGCTCTCTGAGCTTGGTTGTTTTCTTGAAGATGTTTAATTGCCAAACTAGATATCATCAGTGCTGGTATAGAGAATGGGGTTTGCTCTGATTTTATATATTAATATATATTATAAAATATTACTATACCATTATAACACTATAGACCATATTACTATAATAATGCTATAATATAATATTTTATATACCGGTTGTTGTTGTTGTTGTTGTTAGTTGCAAAATCGTGTCTGACCCATCGCGACTCCATGGACAATGTTCTTCCAGGCCTTCCTGTCCTCTACCATCCCCCGGAGTCCATTTAAGCTCATGCTGACTGCTTCAGTGACTCCATCCAGCCACCTCATTCTCTGTCGCCCCCTTCTTCTTTTGCCCTCAATCGTTCCCAGCATTAGGCTCTTCTCCAGTGAGTCCTTCCTTCTCATTTGGTGGCCAAAGTATTTGAGTTTCATCTCAATATACCGGTACTAGTATATAAAATGAGAGAAAACCCCACTTCATACTACTACTGATTATATTACCTAATTTGGTAATGAAACGTCTTCAAGAAAACAACCAAACTCAGAGAACCCTAGGACCCCCACAATCCAACCCTGAGCTACACACATTTTCTTCTACCATTACACATATGTGCATGTGTCTCTCTCTATGTCTCTCTGCGTGTAGAGTTTGGGAAAACGCTAAAGTCCAAAAGCAGACTTTGGATGGAAGTAGTTGAGAGAAATGGTGGTCTTTGGAAACTTGTACTACATCCTATCTTATTAGGAGTTCTGCTTACCCACTAAAAAAACACTACACAAAAAAGTCAGGGTTTGTAGCTCTGTAGCTTCTTCCCTAGAGGCTTTAGTCAGAAACAAGCACTTACCTGTTTATCTATCTCAGGGGCCAGCAACCCATGGCTCTGGAGCCGCATGTGGCTCTTTCATCCCTCTGCTGCGGCTCCCTGTCGCTCAAAATATGTGTCACAACTGCCAATGTGCGACACCCGCCGGCATGCAATTTATTGAGCTTTTTGACCCCTGGTAGGCCAACCATGGATAAATCCAAGAAAAGAAAAGTTTCAGAAGAAAACAGAATCTTTAATTCAACTATATATGCTAGTTTTGTGGCCACTCAGGAAATAGTCAGGCACGGGAAGAGTTTTGTGGCTCCCAGTGTTTTCTTTTCTGTGGGAAACGGGTCCAAATCAGGGGTGGGTTTCTCCCGGTTCGGACCGGTTCTCCCGAACTGGTAGCGGCCCACTGCTGATGTCACAATGACATCACCGAACCGGATCGGTCGGTGCCGGTCCGTGGGGGCCGCCATCTTTTTTTTTGAATTTTTTTTTGAATTTTTTTTTTTTTTGTGTTTTGCTTTCACAGAAGCCGACTTCCGGCACTGTGCATGCGGTCGCCAACTTTTTTTCGGCTTTGTTTTTTTTTAATTTTTTAAAAAAATTTGGATTTTTTGTTACTGCACATGCGCGTGCGCGCAAAGCGCACCCGTGCCCATGAGGTGCGCCCACGCAGTGCAGGAGGGAGCGAACCGTCAGTGAGGTAAGTTGTAACCCACCCCTGGTCCAAATGGCTCTCTGAGTGTTTAAGGTTGCCGACCCCTGATCTATCTGATCAATGTGTGTTTTTTCTGCATTGATCAGATATCCAGGTAGGCTACTTGATGGCCTACTGTACAAGTTTTCATCCAGACTACTTTATGGCCTTGCTTTCATCCAGGCCTGTGAGTCTATGCAAAAACAGTCATTCCAAGACGAATGACATTGAAAACTAAGTTGCAAGTGCTAGAAGAGCTTCATTTTCCTCGGTGAAGGTGGAGAGG
Organism: Thermophis baileyi; assembly: GCA_003457575.1. NCBI lineage: Eukaryota > Metazoa > Chordata > Lepidosauria > Squamata > Dipsadidae > Thermophis > Thermophis baileyi. The sequence goes on from QLTV01002530.1 coordinate 1,518,245, forward strand.
AAAGACAGCATCTCAAAAATTAATGATAAATTACTAGTCAACCATGTCACTGAGGACCAAATGCATGTTATGTGGTATTCAGATAATAATCTTCAGATCATAAATTTGGCCTAGTAGTTAAGGTACCAGGCTTAAAAGCGGGAGATCATGAATTCAAATCCTGCCTTAGCGATGAAAGCCAGCTGGTGACTTTGGGCCAGTCGTTTGCTCTCAGCCCACCCCACCTCATAGGATTGTTGTTGTGGGAAAAATAGGAAGGTGTGTTGGGTATGTTCACCACCTCAAGGTATTTGTAAAAATAACAAAGGCAGGATACAAATAAAATATGTGGGTGAATACTATTATCCTTGACCCTATTGACATTCATGTGTTTCTTTCTTCATTCCCTGGATATGAAGTTCTGGAAGGTTTTAAATCTGAGGAACAAAAGACAGTTCTTCCTGAAGATTATTAGTACCACTTTATAATGCCTTGGTAAGACCACACCTGGAATACTGCATCCAGTTTTGGTCACCACACTACAAAAAAGATGTTGAGACTTTGGGAAAAGTGCAAAGAAGAGCAACTAAGATGATTTAAAGGCCTGGAGGCTAAAACATATGAAGAACGGTTGGAGGATTTGGGTTTGGCTAGTCTAGAGAAAAGAAGGACTAGGGGGGACATGATAGCAGTATTCCAGTATTTGGGAGGCTGCCACAAAGAGGAAAGGGTCAATTTATTGTCCAAAGCACCAGAGAAGAAACAATGGATGGAAACTAATCAAGGAGAGAAGCAACCTGGAATTAAGGAGAAACTTCCTAACAGTGAGGACAATTTACCAATAGAACAGCTTGCCTTCAGACGTTATGGGTGCTTCATCACTGGAGGTTTTTAAGAAGAGACTGGACAGTCACTTGTCTGAAATGGTATAGGATCTCCTGCTTGAGCAGCGGGCTGGAAAAGACCTCCAAGGTCCCTTCCAGCTCTATTCTGATTCTGATTCAAGATCTCAATTAAAAGTTACTTGAGGACCAAAAGTTCTTTCATGTGAGTCATACTCAGCAGAGGTGGGTTCCTCCCGGTTTGGACCGGTTCACCAGAACCGGTAGCGACCCGCTGGTGACATCACAGTGACATCACGGATCCGGTTCGGTCGGTGCCGGTCCGTGGGCGCCACCATCTTTTTTTTTAATTATTTTTTTGAATTTTTTTCCGGGTTTTTTTTTTCTTCTGCGCATGCGCAGAAGCTGAGTTTCCAGAACTGTGCATGCATCACCATCTTGTTTTTGGCTTTTTTTGGGGGGGGGAATTTTTCAGATTTTTCGGCACTGCGCATGCGCGTGCGCGCCCATGAGGCGCGCCCATGAGGCGCGCCCACGAGGCGCGGGAGGAAGCGAACTGGCAGCGAGGTAAGTTAGAACCCACCCCTGATACTCAGTCATAACAAATAGATTCATGAGATGAGATAGAGATGAAATAGATTCAGCTTTGACTGCAGTTCTCCCATTCCCGGAAACCAAGGCTCTTGAACACATTGGCAGAAAAACAGATAAGCACTGAATCAGTCTCCCACTTCATTTTCAGCCCAGTCATGTTATAGTAAATTTTTTGAGAAGGTAGTGATCTTATTTCTTCCCACAGTCTTTTTGCTGTGGTCCACTGTGGGATTAAATACAGCAATGTAATCTACAAACACATTAGAATGTGCAAAAACAGTAATCCTGCAAAGGAACACATTATCTGGTCTTGTTACTTCATGAAGTAATTTGAATTAATTTTTCCCTAGAGTGGTTAAGGAACCACTGCTGCCTATCCTTGTCTTTTCTCTTTGGCTAATGAAGCTTCACCACTGGCTGTTTGTGAATTTCTATTAAGATCTCATTATGGAGGTTATTATGGGACAAAACAATTCCAGCTCCTGGGAAAGATGCCTATGAATTTGTAATCGTAAGTCTGTGTCTTTTAGGGATTAGCATTTGAAAGGAATGGAATTTATATATGAACCTAGCTGGGTTAGCAGAAGGTAATTTCAGTTAGCAAAAGAAAAAAAAAGCTATGTAATATTTGATTACAATTTATACATTTAATTTTCCCTTGCTTTCCTAGATAATTGTTTTCCACAAAATGTGGTTTTTCTTCCTTCTCTAACTCCAGAAAATTAAGCAAAGAATTAAATTACAGACCTTTGATCACTAGATTTTATTTATTTGTTTTATTTATTTATTTTTGTCAAGCATATATAAGATTACAGTAAAAGTATAAACATGTATACATGAGACGGTTTTGAGTACATGGGAACATTAGGACAGTGACGGTAGGCACGTTGGTACTCTTATGCATGCCCCTTACAGACCTCTTAGGAATTGGGTGAGGTCAACAGTAGACAGTCTAAGGTTAAAGTTTTGGGGATTTGGGGAAGAAACCACTGAGTCAGGTAGTGTATTCCAGAGATTGACCACTCTGTTGCTGAAGTCGTATTTTCTGCAATCGAGTTTGGAGTGGTTTACCTTGAGTTTGTATCGATTGTTTGCCAGTGTATTATTGCGGTTGAAGCTGAAGTAGTCATTAACGGGTAGGACGTTGTAGGAG
>QLTV01002530.1:1520999-1554486 GCA_003457575.1 Thermophis baileyi
CTGTTGCAGTGGACTCTGGCACTTAAATCATTAGAGATGAGTATTCCAAGGTCCTTAACAGAGTGAGGGTTGTCTACAAGGTCGTGTCCATCCAGCTTGTATTTTGTGTTCTGATTTTTTTTACCAATGTGTAAGACAGAGCATTTGTTGGTTGAGATTTGAAGTTGCCACTTGTTTGACTATTCTGACACATAGTTAAGGTGTTTTTGAAGGGTAGCAGCATTGTTGGTAGTGTTGAATAGTTTTACATCATCAGCGAAGAGAACGCAGTTGCTTTTAATGTGATCGCAAAGGTCATTTATGTAAGGTATAAAAAGTGTTGGCCCTAAAACGCTGCCTTGGAGGACACCGCTGTTAACATGTACAGGATTTGATATAGCATTCAATATTTTGACCACTTGTTGCCTATTTGACAGGAACGCATTTATCCATTTATGCAGGGGGTCAGAAATGCCATAAGATTGCAGTTTTAGAAGTAGTTTGTCGTGCACTACTGAATCAAAGGCTTTACAGAAGTCTATGTAAATTGTGCCTATTGCTTTGCCTTGATCGAGTTGTGTAGTCCATATGTTTTTGCAGTGTAGGAGTTGCAGATTACAGGATAATTTTTTCCTGAAACCAAATTGTTTGTTAGAGAGTAGGTTGTTTGTTTCTAAGTGAAGGGTAATAGATTGGTTTATGATTGATTCCATAACTTTGCAGGTGACGCAACATAAAGATATTGGTCTATAATTTTCAACTAGGCCGGGGTCTCCCTTTTTGAAGATAGGGATGACCGTGGCTAATGACCATAGGTAGGGGGTTCTGCTAAGGCAGAGGAAAGCTTTTTAAAGAAGTAAGCACATAGTCCATCAGGTCCAATAGATAGAGATGGTTTTAGGCTGTGTAGTGCTTTTTCAACGTTATCTTCTGTAAAATCTATTTGTGTTAGATCGTTGTAATTATTTGTGGTACGACTAGGAAATATTGGGCATGAGCCATTGCTGTTTACAATGATTGAGCCGAAGAATGTGTTAAAAAGGTTGGCTTTAATGGTTTCATCATTACAGTCATTACCGTTGGGTCCTTTTAGGGGTGGGATGGATTTTGAGTCTTTAAGTTGGTTGTTTACAAAATTATAGAAGGCACGAGTGGAATTGGTGCGTAGAAGGTTTTCCTCTTGTTTGATATGATAATTGGTGCATTCAGTCCTTATCTGGTGGCATAGGTTTTTGTAGCGGTTTTTAAAGTTAGCTACGTAGCCAGTTTTGTTTTTTCGCCAAAGAGATTTTTTTTAGAGATTCCATTCCATTCACAACATTGTGTCTGTGCATGTTTGAAAATCCTGTGTGTGTGTGTGTGTGTGTGTGTGTGTGTGTGTGTGTGTGTGTGTGTAAGAGAGAGTAAATGCCAGAGTCAGAAGGAGGATGGGCAGAATTAAGATTTTTATTTTGTATCTAACTCAATGCTACAAAAAGGAGACATGAGTAAGATGATGTTTTGATGAGTGTAAATTAAATATTCTGGATAGGAAATAAAGATACTTTTAAAAATCATACATTATTTCATAGCTACCTAAATCTGCACTCCCTTTTCCAATTCAGGGGGGGGGTACATAGTTGCAATTTTATAGCCCAGCTGTATTAGCAGAACAGCTTGTTTGATTCTATCAACAAGCAAAAACAGTTATTCTTCCTATGATTTGCTTGAAGTATCAATTATGTACAATGGAATATGGATCCTGATATCCTAAACAAGGCCGTGAGTTCATTCAGTTGGTTGGATTAGAGTGGCAATGACTCTGCAGAGTTCTGGAGATAAGATTTTCCAGTCCTACCTGCAGATGCTCAGCATAGAAATAAACTGCCTGATTTAGGTTTGGTGGCCTAGGAAACCAACCAACCATTAAATGCTGCATATAAAATATAAACACTGAGCTATAATCCATCCTATACAAAGTAAATTCAATGCAGTCAATAGCAATAGTTCTTAGACTTATATACCGCTTCATAGTGCTTTACAGCCTTCTCTAAGCGGTTTACATAGTCAACATATTGCCCACAATGATCTGGGTCCTCATTTTACCAACCTCGGAAGGATGGAACGCTGAGTTGGACAGGATCGAACTGCTGGCAGTCAGCAGAATTAACCTGCAATACTGCATTCTAACCACTGCGCCACCATAGCGCTCTCTGCAATAAGTTGCAATCAACAGATAACTTTAATATGCAGCATAAGAAAATTATCCTGGACTATAACAGGTAATTCCATGGATAGGAATATAGCCTACAAGAATGAATTGCAGCACATATGTTTAAATAATGAAATAAATAAACAAAAAACAAATAAATACAGAAGCAGTAACAGCATGACACTTATTCAAGTCACATTTTAAAGTCACATTTTATAAGAATAAATAAATTACTTGGTTGACTCTTGTCTTATAGAGCCGAGGTGGCGCAGTGGTTAGAGTGCAGTACTGCAGGCTACTTCAGCTGACTGCTAGCTGCAGTTCGGCGGTTCAAATCTCACCGGCTCAAGGTTGACTCAGCCTTCCATCCTTCTGAGGTGAGTAAAATGAGGACCCAGATTGTTGGGGGCAATATGCTGACTCTGTGAACTGCTTAGAGAGGGCTGTAAAGCACTGAAAAGCGGTATATAAGTCTAAGTGCTATTGCTATTGCTAAGGTGCTTGGAGCAAAGCACCAGTCTGCAGTTCTCTATAGAAATGTTAGCTTTTTCATTTGCTATGACAAATATATTCCTCATGCTATAGAGATGTTTTCGGGGGGGGGGATCTACGTGCTTGCTAAGTGTTGACACTGACTTGATGGCACATAATCAACCAGTCAGTCAGTCAGTCAGTCACAGAGATGCCAGAATCACTGCATAACAAGTCATATTCATTAATTTGAGTGAGTATGTGCGCCCAGACGATTTATCTGAAGGACATCCCCAATTTGGAATTTGGAGGGTGGAAAAGGCTAATTGCAGGTGGCCACCTCTTGTACCCAGTGGACATCAAACAGAATGAATAATGGAGTATTTCATTGTCCCTAATCTTCACCCTGCTTCAAATTGACGGCAAGATGGGAGCATATTTCTGAGTGCAAGCTGCATTTGCTGATAAGTTGCAAGTCTGAGATAGCCTGGGAAGTCACATGAAAGTGATAATCTGTCACAGGAGCTAGCCACGGGAGCATTTTCTGCCCTTGTTCCACTATCTAGGGTAACCTCAGATGGAATGGGTGATCTCCTTCTAATTGCAACTATATGCTTGGAGGCCCTTCCACCCTTGGTGGCATTTCTGCTCACCCTTGCCGTTTGTAGATTTGTCAAGAAATGGCTAAAGCGTATCTCACAGAGAAAACAGTTTAACCACAGGTTACCTTTAGGGGCAACTATAATTTGATTCTTATTCAGTTGTCTGAGCCTGAAAGATTTTGAAAGCAAACATATGAATTTCTGAATTCTCAAACTGCTTCAGAGAGGTTTCAGTAGGATTATCCATTGACATCATACTCTGGTTAACAATGTAGTAGTGAGGATCTTATTATACAAATGTTTATTTTTAAGGAATCACATTTCTAAAACTGAAGTACAGGTGGGTCTCAACCAGGGGTGAAATTCAAATTTTTTCCCTACTGGTTCTGTGGGCGTGGCAGGGGGGGCTTGGTGGGCGTGGCAGGGGAAGGATACTGCAAAATCCCCATTCCCTCCCCACTCCAGGGGAAGGATACTGCAAAATCCCCATTCCCTCCCCACTCCAGGGGAAGGATACTGCAAAATCCCCCTTTCCACCCCAATCTGGGGCCAGCCAGAGGTGGTATTTGCCGGTTCTCCGAACTACTCAAAATTTCCGCTACCGGTTCTCCAGAACTTGTTAGAACCTGCTGGATTGACACCCCCCTGGTCTCAACTTACAACTGTTCGTTTAGTGACTGTTCAAAGTTACGACGGCAATGAAAAAAGTGACTTATGACTGTTTTTCACAGTTGTGACTTTTGCAGGATCATGTGATCAACATTCAGATGCTTGGCAATTGGTTTATACTTATGACCTTTGCTGTGTCCCAGGATCACGTGATCACCTTTTGCTACCTTCTGACAAATAAAGTCAATGGGGAAGCCAGATTCACTTAACAACTGTGTTACTAACTTATCAACTGCAGTGATTCACTTAACAACTGAGGCAAGCAAGGTTGTAAAATGGGACAAAACTCACTTAACAAATGTCTCACTTAACAACAGAAATTTTGGGCTCAATTGTGGTTGTAAGTCCAGGACTACCTGTATCACTTTATAGCATATAGTGTATAGTGTAATATTAATGCAGTATCGGGGGTTTTCAATTCAATTGTATAGAATGTGAAGGATGTGTGTTTTTGTTTTATTTTTATAGTTTTCTTATGTATGATGTACACTGAAGATGGCATTTAATTTCGTTGTACGAGGTGCAGTGACAATAAAGTAAACTAAACTAAACACTTTATACTGTAGGTATAAAGTCAAAGAGTTCTAAGATTGGGATGAAACTTGGAAATGATGTAGTGCCGAAGTAGTAATTCCCTTTTTAATATGAGGCCTGTTTCTTACCTTACAAAGTTGTCATTAAAATAGAGGTAAGTGGGAATCTAAATGCAGACAAGGAAGGGTAATAGATTAATGTTGTATTATAATAAACTGAACTTTATTGTAACTGCTTTAAAGCTGTGTGTATCTGTGTGAGTGTTTGAAGATGGGGGAGAGATATATAATCATGGATCTACCAAATGTGTGTGGTTTTGCTATCAGCATAAAACAGTTAATTTCAAGCAGAAAGGCCTTTAAACAAATATTTCACAAATCTCAGTTATAATTTAACTGCTTTAAAGTGTGATGGTCTTTCTATTCTACAACAGTTTTAAATTTAAATTTGAGCATAAGTACATGAATTGGCTGCTTAGTCCAGGTAAATTAAAGATGATTAAGCCCTACTAAAAGTAATGTTGCTGAAATGTGTCATGATTAATTTATGGTGTTGGATACAGAATGGAATTCTAAATATTAAATTAAAAGTCAATTATATTTCAGTTAAGTTTGTTTAGAATTTCAGCCATAACTAATGCCAACTTTAAGCACACTGATTTCCTTCATTGGGTTTAAGTCATATTTATATATTTAGGAAGTTTAGTTTTTATTGGCAATATTCAGATTGTTGAAATCCAATCAAAATAAATATAACTGTAAATGCTGATCAAGAAGCTGTCTCCTCCCTCCCTCAATTTCTTTTTGAAATGTACATGATCCCCTTCAAAATGAAGTTTTTCTGCTATATAATATTATAATTATCCTTTTTATTTCAACATCAGATAGGCACATTTCAGCTGAAAGTATGCTACGTCGTCTATATGTTTCTCAAACTTGGCAACTTTTAAAATGTGTGGACTTCAACTTCCAGAATTCCTAGTGGAATGGATAAGTTCATCTGTATCTAACCAGGCCTTGCTTGTTGCAGGTAACATAAACTAAAGCATAATTCTGTCAAGTGGAATAATACAACTCAGAACTGGCTATGTATAGCTCCATTTGCCTGATTGACCCATTAGTGGGAGGAAAAACTAAATTTTCTTCTGTTGTTACAGCTGCCTTCCCAATCTCACATTCTCCAATCATGGTAAACTTTGGTTCTTTATCTTCCTGCCCAACAACAGGGACACTGACTAGAATGAATGGTATTTATAGTCCATTTTGGAGACGTCTGCCTTAAAGAAAATTGATTCTAGAGGGCTAACTACGAAGTTAATGGTCCCAATTTTTTGAGATTCAGTGACCAAAAACTGAATTGTATCATTAGAGGATATCTTTCAATGGTCTGAGTGTTAGACAAGAAACTTCTATTCAACCATGGAGTTCAGTCTAATTTTTCCATAATTAAGACACATTGAACAAACTTTCTCTTAGGCAGATCCCTTTCCTGTTCTCTGAACAGAATGGTGTCCTGCATCTATTTCCCAAAATTGAAAGAAAATTCTTGTCCATTTTCCTTCCTCGAAACAAATGAAAAAAGTTGAATGCCTGTCTATGTATTCTGCTCTCTAGCTTTACTGATAAATCAAAAAATATTTTGGGAGTTGCTGAAGTTCTTGTTTGTGGGAGATAATTCTTATTCCTCTTTAAAGATTTATTTTCATTGGTTCTTTGAGCTGTCCTATATATCAAAGCCATTGCAACAGCGTGCAATTTTGGTTTCTCAGCCCTTCTTTGCCAAATACTTAAAAATACTTCCGCCTTTTTTTCCCCCTGGACTCTCTCCAAGCCATGAATGAGCTGCCAAAAACTCAACCCACAGATCTCTCAGTTGTGCAGGAAGAAAGGAGGAGTAGTAAAAATCACTCTGTTCTCTCCTTAGGTAGCTAAAGTGTTCTGGAATGTTTGTGAGGGACAACCTCCAAATAATGGTTTGATAATTTAACAGGCTAATCTAGGCGTGGCCTGCATAGAAACACCTTCAGTTCAATCCTCTGATTGCACAGGTTGCTTTCTTGCCTTTTTCAGGGAAGGAGTGACTTTACTTCTGTCATCACCAACGAATATAAGTTATTGATCTGCCACCAGCATGAAAACTTTTCTGTTTGTTACCCTTTGCCTTTTTGCTGCTTGGGATCCTGTGAACTGCCAAGAAGGTAATATATTCCATTTTAGATTTTTGCTTTGAGTTGGGTAGGTTGCGTATGGCAGCTGATGTTTCCTTCTATAGGTTTCTTTTAAGTGCTTGTTTTCTTCACATAGTTTCTTCTCTTCACCTCAGTTCCCTCTTGGTTTGTCTGTTGCATTTCTGTTTTTAGCTGTAAAAAATTAGCACTTTGTGGAGTTAATATTACCAGGAATTCCTATACTGCTTGAAAGGGTTATTTGAGCTTTAGTAAACAAATTACAGCACATTACAATGCCTGCTTTATTTCTTTCTCCATTGTTGATACGTTTTATCTGGCTTTTAAATCCAAGATTACTAGAATTGCTTTTCATGTTTTGAAAAAACAGAAGAGGAAACAGATCCTAAAAAATATGTGGTTGCATAACATTGACAGATGCTAACTTGTACGTAGAGATACAAATTTTGAAATACTTTCTGTAGACATTCAATATATATAGCAGCCATAACTTCTGGGTAGGCAGAGTTTAGGTGCATCTGTCCTGCAACTTGGAAGAATAAAGGTTTCCATAATATAAAAGGAAATAAACTTACAATAGACAATAGATATATGCTTCAGGGAATCGGTTGAGCACATGTGAGATTACTTGCTGAAGCTAAAGAAACCTATTTCCTGGCCCTGAGTAAATTGTGAGCCAAAGAAGGCTGGCACAGTAAACTCACATATGTAAATGAAGAGCAGGCATAAGCTAAAAATGTCATAAGCTGGGAAAGTCCAGAGCAATCCTGTGCGATGACTATCTGAAACATGATTGATTTGCATGCGATAATGACGGGATTTCCAAATGACACTGATGCTTCTGGAGAAAGAAATCCTGTAACAAAAAGGAATTGCTTGAAGAAGGATGAGTTCAGACACTGGTTTCTCTCTCCTGTTAGGTGATGTAATTTAGCAGTAAAATTTACATGGAAATTACATGCAATAAAAATGACAAGATTTCCCAGATTGTAGTTTCATAACTCTTTAACAATCTCTATCTGGATAGAACAAGATAGATAGGGCTTAGTAGTAGAAAATTTTGCAGCCAGGACTGAGAATATACCAGGTGGAAAGTGGCCATTACTCTTCTTCCCACTAATGTTGCCCTGTTAGTTCCACTTATTGGAAAAAAGCAAAGGGGATTTCTTCTTTTCAATATGACATGTAGCAGAAAAATAAAAAAAGGAAAGGGAAACGGAAACGGAGGGGGAAGGAATGAAAGAAGGAAGGAAGGAAGGAAGGAAGGAAGGAAGGAAGGAAGGAAGGAAGGAAGGAAGGAAGCTTTCAGCCCCACAGGAGGGAAGGAAATAAAGAAGGAAGGAAGGAAGGAAGGAAGGAAGGAAGGAAGGAAAAGGAAGGGAAGGAGGGAGAGAGGAAGGAAGGAAAGAAAACATCTTTTGCTGTCTCAAAATCTTTTTTGTCTCATGGTGACCAGAACTGGACACAAGTGTAGTCTTAGCAAGGCAATATATAGTGGTACTAATACTTCACTTGATCTTGATACTATTCTTCTGTTGATGCAGCCTAGGACTGCATTGGCTTTTTTGGCAGCTGCAGCACATTGCTGGCTCATACTCAAGTGGATGTCCATTAAGACTCCTAGAATTGTCTCACATTTACTGCTGTTGAGCCACATACCACCTATTCTACACCTGTGCATTTGGTTTTTCTTCTCTAAGTGTAAAACCTTACTTTTCTCACCACTAAATTGGACTTTGTTGAATAGGGTCCAGTGTTCAAGTCTGTAAAGATCTTTTTGTATTTTGAGCCTATCTTTTAAAGCGTTGGCTATTCTCCCCAGCTTGGTGTTGTCTGCAAATTTGGTAAGTTTCCCTTCTATTCCCTCATCTAAATAGTAAATGAAGATGTTGGAGAGTTCTGGACCTAAGACAGAACCTTGGGGTACCCTCCATGCTTCCCTCCATGTAGATGTAGTTCCACTGAAGAACTGCATGCTGAGTGCAGTTGATCAGTCAGTTATGAATCCATCTGGTGTTGATGTTGTCTATCCCACATTTTTCTATCTTACAAAGAAGTAGGCTGTGGACTACTTTGTTAAATGCCTTAGTGAAGTCCAAGTATACTATGTCCACAGCAGTTTGCTGGTCCACTAATTTAGTTATTTTATCAAAGAATGCAATACATTTCACATGGCATAATCTGTTTTCGACAATCCCATATTAGCTTCTACTAATAGTTTTGCTTGTTTCTACGTATTCACAGATCTGTTGCTTGATTATCTCTTCTAGGATCTGCCCAGGTATCAATGTCAGGCTGATTAGTCTGTAGTATCTTTTTTTAAAGGATTTGGAACCACATCTTTTTCAGTCCCCTATAGTTCCCTGGGAGTTCAGGATCTTTGAAAGATATGGCTCAATGGTTCTGAGATCACATCTGCCAGGTCCTTCAGAATCTTGGGAGGTAATCTGTCTGGTCCTGGTGATTTCAATTTGTCTAGAGTGGATAGGTGTTATTTTACCATTTTCTTGCTTATTTTGTTTTGTATTCTAATCTGTCTTTTACGGTGCTACTTTTGGTAGGATGGACTATCTTTTTCCTTTTATGTAAAGACAGATGCAAGAAATGAATTAAGCAGTTCCACTTTCTTCCTGCTGCCTGTCACCTCTTTGTCATCTTCTTGACTTGTTTTCCCCATTAAGATTTCCATCCATGGAATCCTTCTCAAGCTCTCTCTAAATTTGTTGAAATCAACTCTCTTAAAGCGTAGATACTGATTTGACTTTGTTCTATTGCTCATGCCTGTGTTTTGTTGAATTCCAGTATGACATGGCCACTTCCCCCCCCAAATTCCTGCAAGTTCAACCCCGTCTCATTTCATCTCTATTAGTAAGAATTAAGTCCAGAATAGCTGACACTCTAGTTCCCTCCTCTAACTTTTGGGTGACTGCTAGGTTAGTTAGGAACCTTTCGATCTTCCATTTGATGCAGAGTTTGTCTCCCAGTTGATGTTAGTTAAAACCAGAGGTGGGTTGCTACCGGTTCGGACCGGTTCGCCCGAACAGGTAGCGACCCGCTGGTGACGTCACGATGACATCATGGATCCGGTTTGGTCGGTGCCGGTCCGTGGGCACCATCTTTTTAAAAAAAAAAATTTTAAAAAAAATTTCTTCTGTGCATGCGCAGAAGCAGAGTTCACAGCACTGCACATGCATCGCCATCTTGTTTTTGGCTTTTTAAATTTTTATTTTTTAATTATTATTTTTACTGCACATGTGCATGCATGCGAAGCGCGCCCCCCCCCCCCCGAGGTGCGGCCACGCAGTGCAGGAGGAAGCGAACCGGCAGCAAGGTAAGTTAGAACCCACCCCTGGTTAAAATCCTCCATTATTATTGTACTGAGCTTCCTGCACACCTTAGCTAACTGATTAACAAATCAGTTCACCTACTTCCTCTGTTTGTTTGTTTGTTTGTTTGGGTGGTCTATAATATACACTTATGGCAATGCCATTCCTTTTTCCTTTTATATTAATCCAAATTTTCCAAGAAGATTTTCATCCTTGTTTTCTGTAGAGGTGTAATTATTTCTTATACATGTAATGCAACACTGCCTTCTCTTTTATTAGATCTGTTTCTTTTGAACAATTTAAATCGCTCTACTAGCGGTATGTTTCAGTCATAGATTTCATCTCACCAAGTTTCGGTAATGGCAACGATGTCATATCTGCCCTCATGTAATAGGACTTCAAGTTCACCCTCTTTGTTCCTCATACTTTGAATGTTACTGTATAGGCATCTGAGTCCTGTGTTTGCTTCCTATGTCTCCTATTTTGTATTTCAGTTCCCCTTCTTTTTTACCACTTGGTTGATTGCCATGAGGTTTATGCTTTCAAGATTGCTTAATCAAACAAGAGTCTTTTTTTTAAAGTTATCTAGAAAGTATTCTAAATAATTTCTCAGATAAGCCCCAATTTGTCTATTTCCTATCCAAATATTTCTATAAGTCTTTTTAATGATACTTGAAAAACCAGAAGTTCTAATGACATTTTTATGGTCCTTGTTCTGTAGAGTAGCCTGGGAACTTACAAAACATAATAGAAGAAAGCAGTATCTAAACCATTTTTGTTCTGTTGCCAAGAAACCTGTATGTTTTTATCCATGTACAGTAGTCACCTGCAATTCTTCTTGATTCAAAGGTGATCTTTATTTATTTTTTATACTTTAAATGTATAATGGCCAGATGCCAACAAGAAGGATTCCTGTATCTTTAATGGTGGAGTAAAAGTTTCACTTGGTGGACTGAAGTCCTGTGTTCTTTGGCAATTGACCACTAATGTAAAGTTTGATATGTCTTCTATAAAATCCTGCATATTGTACATGAATGGGTGCATTCCATCAACCTCTTGTTCATCAAACGGCTATAACAGGCAGCTTATGGGGCCTAAAATTGACAGCATTAGACATTTTGATACTTCTCTTTTTGAAAAGTTTCTAAAGTTAACATTGGTTATTCACATTCATGAAAGTGAATGTAAGACTATATCTGAATTCCCATTGCATACTAAGTCAGAAACCAGAGTTACAAACTATATATCAATATCACATTACATCTTAGCTCAGTGAATAAACAAGGTCATATATATTCTCATTTCAATGATTTTTTTTTTAAATTTATACTGCTGGGCTCTCATTGATTTAAACACAAAATACCTTCATTAACACACACAAAATAGCTGATAATTAATGGAAGTTTGTACTAGTCCCTGAAAGTGAAAAATCCAATTTTAAACTTATTGGAGAAAAGAGAGAGCAATGTGATTCATAAAAAATAATCTTATGCATATTTACTAAAAAATAAGATTAATAGGACTTATTTTCTAATGAGTGTTGTTAGGGCTTTGATCTGGCCATTGTATATGCAAATGAACTCTAAATAGGTTCATTTAGATTTATTAGGGTTTCATCTCAGGAAACTAGGTATAACATTACAGCCAAATTCATCATGTCATAGTGTGTTCTGTGCATATTAATTCATAAGAAACAATAAATTCAGTGAGACTTACTGGAAAATGAGATGACAGCTGCAAAGTGGTGTCAACTGTGATCATGCTTTTAATTTTATTTATTGATCATTGCTTAGCTCATTTATGCTCTGTGCATATCATAGCTTGCCCCAAATGGTATAGTATGATGGATCGATATGTATATATGAGTCCTACTTTTGCAAATCCAAAAAGAATTTTTCTGCAACTTATTTAATTTTACCTTATTGGAATGCTTCATTTCTCTTGTATCATCAATCTTGCATTTGTCCTTTTATTTAGAAGTATAGTTACATCAAATGATACCGTACGTTGATGCAAAATGTACAATTTCATATAAATATGATTTGCATCAAATTCTAGGGGTTCAGTTTCCACAATCTCATTTCTTAAGTTTATCATCAACAGATTGCCTAGAATATTTTCTTAACCCTCATTATTGGTGGGTTCCTTTTTGAACCTATATGGTAATATGTAACTCTTAACCTGGAGTTAAAGTGTTACACATTTAAAACGGTAGAGTTGCACATGTAAAAAAGTAACTCAGCATTGTGGAAAAAACTAAGTAGACTGGTTTTGTGAGCCCATGGGAATGTTTCAGAATGGTTTTGCAATCCTGTTCATGTTTACTTGGAAGTAAATCCCAGTAGGTTCAGTGAAATTCCTGAATTAGTGAATATAGGACAGCACGCTTAATAATTAGATAGCCCTATGTTCGGAGTCTTATGAAACGTGATGTTCATTAGTATGTACTGTATGAGTTTTTCTTTTCTTTTTTACTATCTGTGTTCTGGTATTTTATGTATGGTATATTAACTCAAAGGAATGTAATAGGTAAATTTTATTGAGATTGTTCATATTATTATTATTATTGTCGCCCATGGCGACTCAAGGCGGCTTACAAAATATAAAACAATAAAACTAATAAAAAAGAATCAAAGAAATTAATATAATATAATATAATATAATAAAATCACCCCCCACCCCCGCTATCCCGCCCCGGTGACAGCAGATCACACGAGCCATTTAATGGGCTCCATCCCGCTCTGGGTTCCCCAGACCCGCTGACAGAACCAGGTCTTCAGCGCCTTCCAGAAGAGTATTAGAGTGGGGGCTGTTCTAAACTCTGGGAGAATGATGTTCCAGAGAGAGGGAGCCACCATGGAGAAGGCCCTTCTTCTGGTTCCCACCAGGTGTATCTCCCTAGGGGATGGGACCTGCAGCATTCCCTGCTTCCCCGCTCTGATGGGTCGGGTAGATGTGACCGGCAAGAGACGGTCCCTCAGATAACCTGGTCCCAAGCCATGAAGGGCTTTAAAGGTGACAACCAGCACCTTGAATTGCACCCAGAAGCAAATCGGCAGCCATATTACCCTAGATCCATGTTGCTCAACATCGGCGATTTTAAGATGTGTGGACTTCAACTCGCAGAATTCCCCAGCCAGCTCAATAAGATTGAAAACACTGTCCTGAATATTAATTAATCCACATAATATGGAGAGAGCAACATTTTCTTATTGATTATCTTAGAGCTACCATATTTTGGTTAAAAAAAATCTGGATCACCATGAAATGGCAGCAGATACAGAAAATGAAAATTCCCAGATGCTTTCTGGAGGGCAGACAATAGTTTAAGATGTTTTTGTATCATTTTGCTTCATTGTCCAATATATTTGTATCCTAGAAATGATAGCACTAATGAACTGTTGTTAAAGGAAAGAGGTCTTGGTAGGACTCTTGCAGGAAGACAGGGTTCCAGTAGTTGTTTCTTGTAAAAGAAATAACACATTTTATGGTGTCTAAAACATTCATCATGATGTCAGATTTGGCCACCAAATGCCATTTTTTAAAGCAATGGACATTGGCTCATTGCAACATCCAACAATATATTTCAGAGTTGTCAATTATCATTAAGGTAAAAGTTCAGGGCTATAAACAACTGCAGGATAGGATAGGATAGGATAGGATAGGATAGGATAGGATAGGATAGGATAGGATAGGAGAATAGAATAGAATAGAATAGAATAGAATAGAATAGAATAGAATAGAATAGAATAGAATAGAATAGAATAGAATAGAATAGAATAGAATAGAATAGAATACAATAGAATACAATACAATACAATACAATACAATACAATACAATACAATACTTGGAGGTCTTCTAGTCCAACCCTCTGCTCAGGCAGGAAACACTATACCATTTCAGACAAATGGTTGTCTGATTTCTTCTTAAAACTTCCAGTGTTGGAGCATTCACAACTTCTGGAAGCGATTTGTTCCACTGATTAATTGTTCTCACTGTCAGGAAATTTATCCTTAGTTCTAGATTGCTTCTCTCCTTGATTAGTTTCCACCCATTGCTTCTTGTCCTGCCTTCAGGTGCTTTGGAGAATAACTTGACTCCCTCTTCTTTGTGGCAACCCCTGAGATATCGGAACACTGCTATCATGTCACCCCTAGTCCTTCTTTTCATTATGTTAGGACTCTGTCCAAACGGTTGGGTTGGTTAATATAAACAAGCCACAAATCACTGTTTATATGTATATATGTAATATTGCTTTAAATGCATTGGTGCATTCTGACTGGCAGTAACGGCCATAAGAGGGAGCTAGAGAACATGGTTAGTTCTCTCTCTTTTGCTGATTCATTGCTGAGTGACTTCGTGTCTGAAAGTAAGCTCTGTGTGTAGCTAGCTATCTGTGATAGTAGAGAATCTTTGTTTGCTGATTAAGACAAAGAAAGGCTGGTAAGAAGACTGCTGTACTTCTGAATACTGACTGATAGAACGTGTATGATTCGGACTGTTATTTGGACTGTGCTATCTCTTTAAGTAAACTACTTTTATACACTTTAACGTATCTGTGTATTGACTGAATCATTACTCATATCTACTGCAACATTACGGTGAACTGTGCAAACCTTCAGGGCCCAGAGGTTACTCTGCACAATTCCTTAACACATTAAACTAGACATACCCAATTCCAGCAACTGTTCTTTACATGTTTTAGCTTCCAGTCCACTAATCATCTTTGTTGCTCTTCTCTGCACTCTTTCTAGAGTCTCAACATCAATCAATCAATCAATCAGGTAGATGAAACTTTACTATTGGATCACTATACCGAGCAAAGTTTCATTCTTGTGCCACACTTGAAGACATGAGAGTAGCCTTATCAAGAGTTGGCAGAACTTACTTCCTTTCAGGTGTAGTTTATTAAAACAAACATTTTTGTTCTCTAAATGCCCCTAATTTGGTACATCTTTTCTCTCTTTGTTCTTTGGTTGTTTTACATTACCTAGATGTTACTGAACAATCTCTTAGAATTGTCTGAGACTGGATGCAGAATGATTGATGCGAATAAAATAGATGACTTTTCAATTTGTTTTAAGTTTATAATTCTACCAATGAAGACTACATTTAAGGACACTGAGCTCTTTTTCCTTTCACAGTTGTGCACAAAGATGACTTTTTAGAGCCATGAAGGGAAAACAAATCTATTTCATCTGAAAAGCCATTTATCTGCATAATTACTGATGGTACATTAAGTTCTGAGCTTTTTAGTTCCTGGCTGTTCCAGGGCTTTCACGTCTAGTGCTTACCTCTTCTGAATTGGATCTCACCAAATTGAACTAAAGTCTAATCCCCTATTTTTAAACAATGTAAAAAAAAAAAGTAAAATACAGTTCTATTTTTTAAAATAAAGGCAAGATCCAAAATAAAGATGGAACTTTGGACTGTTTTCCATTGGTTATTCAAGTCTAGCATTAACTATGACAGAACAATCTGCTCCTGTATTAACTGAGGTAGAACTTTATTTGCTTTTAGAATTCCTCCAAAGTTTCAGGATTACTGAGGATTACCCACGCTACTGATAATAGAAAAGAAGTACTAGTTTGCACTTTTCTTCTTGATCTTCCGACAATTCTCTCAATTTTCTTAAAACTGCATGCAGGGGAAGCTGATCCTGCTTGAGATCCTCGGAGATCTGACCGTAGTTCTGAAGAGAACCTGTGTGAATTGCTCAGTATCCATAGTTTAGAAAATTGGAGTGCTTAACCAAGTAAATATATTCAAAAGCTATAAAAAGCACATCTATAGCTAGAATGTTTAGGGGTGTCCAACCTTGGGATTTTAAGACTTATGAACTTCAATTCCCAGAATTCCATGGCTGGCTGAGGAATTCTGGGAGTTGAAGTTCACAAGTCTTAAAGTTGCCAGGGTTGGACATCCCTGGTTTAGATTTTAAAAGTCTTAGTTAGGGCTTTATACAAAATGGAAACCCAGGCACAGAGGTTTTTAAATTCAAAAGGAGCAGGGAGTGAATGTATATCCTTATTGCACCAACACTCAACAATAATGAAAAAGCTACAGATGCCATCAGGACATCGAATTTTTTTTTATTTTTATTTTTTTGAAAAAAGATGCATACACTTTTATCTTAGAGAAGACAAAAATTAAGACTGAGAGCACTAGAGTCACTTTTGGCAAATCAGGTCTGTTTTCCAAATTATCATAATCACTTTTGAAACTGCGTAATTATTTTGAGATCATCCCTGACTGCTCTTTAGAAGGCCAGATCCTGAAGATGAAACTCAAATACCGTATTGTTCGGAGTATAAGACGCACTCCCCTCCCAAAAGAGGGTGAAAACTTGGGTGAGTCTTATACACTGAATGTAGCCCCGCCCAGCCACCCCCACCCTTTGGCTTCTGCCTCCCAGCAATTTGCCTCCTTGCAGCAAACGCAGAGCCTGATTAGCACAAGCAACTGATTATCGGCCTCCTGGCCATCAGCTGATTCAGGCTGCAGGCAGGCGGCAATAGGCTATGGCAATCCCTGCAGCCTGAAACTATTAGCTGCTTGTGCTAAAACTGAAAGTGAAACTAAAACTGCAAGGAGGCAAATTGCTGGGAAGTAGAGGCAGAGGCAGATTTTTATTTTCTTTTGCTAATCAGGCTGTGCAGAAACTGGCTGTTTGTTGTTTGCTGCAAGGAGGTAAGTCAATAACTATATATGACTATAGAATGTTCAAATTATTAGCCTTATTTTTTAAAGTCTGCTTTATTATTGTTCTAGACAACTTAACAAAATGAAGAAGCTTTTTAAAATAAATGCTTGATTGTTTGGAGTAGATCTATTTAAATAATTGGGAGGAGTTAGTGTGATTACATTTAAGAAAACTTTCTGCCATTAATATACTGCCATAATGTACATTTCTCCAATTTGCTATTTCTATGGGTCAGGCACACATGCACAGAAATACACAGCAAACAGTGTATATTGTCTACCATCTGTACTGTTTGCTGGGAGGCTAATTGCTGGGAGGCAGAGGCAGATTTTTTTTTCTTGTTTTCCTCCCCAAAAGCTAGGTGCGTCTTATACTTCGGAGCATCTTATACTCCGAAAAATACGGTACTTTGGCCACCTAATGAGAAGGAAGGACTCACTGGAGAAGAGCTGGGAACAATTGAGGGCAAAAGAAGAAGGGGACGACAGAGAACGAGGTGGCTGGATGGAGTCACTGAAGCAGTCGGCGTCAGCTTAAATGGACTCCGGGGGATGGTAGAGGACATGAAGGCCTGGAGGAATGTTGTCCATGGGGTCACGATGGGTCGGACACGACTTTGCGACTAACAACAACAACAATTATTTTGAGAGATTGCAGTATTGGGGAAGACAGATTTAGTTTATTTTCAAGGTGCGGCAAAGGTTGGGTATTTTTCCAAGAAAGATTGGCCGCAAAACACAACTGGGCTGGGTCAATTAATCACAATGTTGCAAAACAATCCAACCATTTTCTTCAGAAAGAGATTTGTCAAAAATTTTCTCAATAGGTTTCAACATGCCA
Source organism: Thermophis baileyi (assembly GCA_003457575.1). Taxonomy (NCBI): domain Eukaryota; kingdom Metazoa; phylum Chordata; class Lepidosauria; order Squamata; family Dipsadidae; genus Thermophis; species Thermophis baileyi. The sequence goes on from QLTV01002530.1 coordinate 1,538,501, forward strand.
TCTACAATAAAAACATTGTTTTTGACAGGCAAGTCAAGAGAAGAGATTACTTTCCTGACTTCCATTTATTCATTGGTTTAGCTAGGGCTTTGCCCAAAGGACACAAGAAAAATGGCCCAAAGGACACAAGAAAAATGGCAGGCAAGCTACTGGCAAGGCAAGCTACTGTATATAAACAGGAAGCAAACCCCACACTCACTAGCACTGATGATGTTACCTGGTCGGGTAATGAAACAACTGCAAGCAAACAACCAAGCTCAGACAGCACTAAGCACTCCACAACATACGTATTTACCATAATCTTGCATTAATTCCTTTTCTTCACAGTTAACAGGACGCTTGAGCCATGGCTACAAGGTGTAATTGCTGTTTCAGTGTTTTTGGTTTTGGCAATGATTGCTTTTATCATCAACAAATTATGGTGCCAGGATGAAAAGTAAGTGCTGATTTTTCTTTCCCTTGTTACAACATGTGGCATTTCACTTGGTTTTATTCTATATAAGTCTGTTTGATCACGAGATCTGTGATTGGACTCCTCATTTTCCTAAAGTAAATTGGCTGTAGAGGCCATTAAACTGAAGTCAAGGTATTAATGGAACAAGGTCCCAATGGTGCTTTTTCCAAAAGGCAACTGGACTTTCTTGGTTTTTTTTTTTCCTTTGAAAACGTTTTGCTTCTCATCTAAGAAGCTTCTTCATCTTCTTGTTGGATGAGAAATGAAATGTTTTCAAAGGGAAAAAAATCAAGAAAGTCCACTTGCTTTTTGGAAAAACCACCTTTGGAACAACCATGGCCTTGATGATTGAGAATCTCTTATAACATGAATAAAAGGTTAAAGATCTTCTTTAGAGTTTTCTCAAAGCGGTTCATCCTCAACCTTGTATTTATATTACTCTGCTGGAAATGGCGGGGGGGAAGCAGATTTCTCAATATTTTATCCTGTGTGATTGAAATTTGAAAAATAATTTCCCAATTATTTAAGAGTATAAGAGTAAACTGGTTCCATGGCCTGGTCTGGATTCCTTTCTCCTTTCTCATAGTTTCCTCCTAATAGAGAGGGAGATCTCCCAGTGCCACACCTGATTTAGCTATGAATGTAAGATCTGAGTACCAAAAATCCAAATGGATTTGTTATCAGATGTTAGTAAAGACTTAGATTTAATATATATTTATAATAGTTGTTTGGAATTTTGCAGTCCAAATCTGGTATAGTTAGAATGTTGTCCTCACGGTATTGGGTTATGCAACTGAGCCTTTTCTTCTAGCAAATTGCGTACCAAATCTTGTGGACACATGATGGCTTCACGTACAAAATCTATGCAGATTAACAAATTAATTAACACAGAAGATCTGAAGTGCACACTGCCTTAGCAAATGTTGGCTCTTTTAATTTTAACCCAAGGTGTCCCATATGTATTAGACAGAATGGTGGGCTACCTACAGCAAACTCTTCAGCATACCAATGAACTTGTGAAATCATGAAACAATGTGTGTATGATATTATATACTTCATTAAATAAATGCTTTCTTGGGTCTGCTTTTAGGAAATACTGTCCACATTTCTTTCCCTGCCAGGAAATCCCTGAATCCAGGTTGAGGAACTAAAGAGACAATTTAGGGTATTGACTCCAATCCACTGCCCATTTTTAAATCATTCAGACTGAATCTGCTTTCCTGCATCTAAAATCCATTATTCCACATCCTGTACTTTGGAATGACAAAAAATAGTTCTTGACCTTTTCTATGGCGTTCTTTCAAATATTTGCTATCATATCCCTTCCCATACACTCTGTTCCTTCTATTTTTCTTCAAAGTATCCCTATCGTCCTCACTGCCCTTCTCTAATTTAGGTTTCAGACTCTCTGAACTCTTCTGAAAGTGTGATGCCCAGAAATGGGCACAGTGGGTCAAAACTGGATCTGTCCAAAGCAGTATATGAGCTAATTCTCTTGTTGCTGCTATTCTTGGTGATTAAGTTGTAGCGTCTGAATAAATGAACTTTTCAGAAGTGATTTGCCAGGCTATGGGATGTTCAAAGCAGGCATAGTCACTTGAAACAACCTGTACCTTTCTGCACACTTTTAATCTCCCCCCCCATATGGTTTTATTAAGTATGCTGAAAAGATAAAAAATAATACAAAAAAAAAAAAAAAAAAAGGACTAGAAAGAAAAAGTGCAAAAAATAAAAAAGGATAATAATATAAAAGAAAGAATAGAGAAGAAAGAAAACATAATAAAATAAACATAACAAAAAAGAAAAAATAGCTTCTCCCTTCATTTCAAAAAGTATAATCAATTTTAATAACTTACTAAATACAATAAACAATATCTTCATATATCTCTTAAAACACAACAAACAATCTCTTCGTATCGTATTTCTTATCTCTAGACACATTATTTGGTCTTGGTTAGATAAGTCTATTAAGGGTTACCAGAAATAACAATATCTATTTTAATCTTGATCAAATAAACCAAATTTATATTCCTTCCCTTTAGTTTTAAAATCATGATTTTAATTCCTTCAAATAATGTCCTAAAATTGTATCTCTTCTTTTTTTTTTCTTTGTCTATTTTCACCAAGTCTTTCAAAATTTTAACAGGTCTCCTTTGTAAATCCAATATAGGAAAATTATCCAAATTACTCTCCTGGTTGTTTGCTTGTTTGTATGTTCCTTTTAATTATTAAAACATAAGCTTATTTATATACCTAGTATTTCATCTTTTTCTGGATTGTTCTGGTACACTGTTATTTTAAAATCCACATTCAAATCTACTTTGATCTTATCCTGTTGAACATGTTCCTCTTCCATAATATCATTTTTTAAAATTTATTTATCTGTTAAACTTATATGCTGCCCATCTTGCAAAGGTGATGGCAAAGATGGCAGACATTCTTAAAATTAACTTGTTTATTGTTCATATATATCCTTCAGTACATTCAATGTTATTTTGCTCCATTCTATATTAACAAGTCAAATTGATGTTCTTCTCCTTTAATTGTAATATTTACTTCACTTTAGCTTCCTTTGGTGTCAAATCTTCAAAATCCCATTCTATTACATTCTTGGGGGGGGGGGGGTTGGAATTAAAAACATGACCTATTTTCCCATGGGAAGGATTCATTAATTTCAAAATCCCATTTCAATCAAAACCAATAGTCTATGTATAACTTTCTTACAGTATTCCTCCAAAAGTTGCTTAATCTTTAAAGTTGCACTTAAATATTTTTCTTTAAGGATTGAAGAAGACTCACCCTATGAATTCCATCAAACTTGCTGGTGCAAAGGTTCTTAATATCTGAAAAGCAGTAAAAAAAGTAAATCTAAAGGTGATTAAGAAATGAGGCTCAGCTGAGCTTTATGTCCATAATGGCTACATTATGATTGTGGGTATAAATGAAATCCCTCAACTCCCAGCCACTCTATTCACCAGCTGATTGCAAAAACCTCAGTTCCTGCAGTCTACTTGCAAGGAGCAGCTGTCCAAACTGATCTACACAGTCCCACAATCTTTCTGGAGGGATTTCACCAGCCAGGATCCGTTTTCTGGTCACTAATCTCAACTGTGATGCCATTCCTGCTCCTTAAGGGATGTCTAATTCATCAGAAGTCCACATCAGATTTTTAATCTTAATTAGCTGAGATGCATCTTTATTATTGATTATGTCATTGTGTCATCTATAGAGTTATTGTTATTTGTTATTCTATTAATGTTATTTATGATGTAAGCTTGACACTATTGGGCTCCGTCTTATGACATTCAGAAATAAAGAAATATGATCTTCAGCTGAAAGAACTATACATATGAATTGCTCCTCCAATTCATCCCCTTTCCCCCAGTGTTTAAACATTTTATTAGGTTACAGAATAAAATACAAAATACAAAATTAAATAGGAAGACAGTTGGGGAGGGGAAAGAGAAGTGAGGAGTGGCTGGGGGAAAAGAAAAAAAACCCCGTTGACTTCCAACTCCCTCTGTTGCAGTAAAATAAAGCATTAACATCAAACCACAACTTTTTGCTTTTCCATAATAATATAAACTATCCATTTCTATAAACACATATCAATCTAATCAGTAAAACCCAAAATCAAAGTTTCATTTTTTTCCCTACCTCAACCACAAAGTTCAGAAGCGGTCTCCGTGTGGCAACAAAACAAACTTATATTCTTTTCTTTAATCAAAATGGTCAATTTAGCCATTTCTGCCAACTCCATCAGCTTCTGTAACCATTCGTCCATGGTAGGAATCAAAATGTCCTTCCATTTTCGTGCGTACAGTAGTCTTGCTACTGTCAACATATATAAGATCAAAGTTACGAATTTTTTCTCCCAAGTCTTTTCCCATCCTTTTTGTCTCATTATGCGCCTTCTAATTGCTTCTGCAGGGATTCGAAAGAGGAAGATAAACAAGTGTCCTTCATGAATAGAAAGACTAAAGAGTCCATCATTTCTAATGGAGTGGAAGGAACATATTCAGCATCTGCAGCAGACTTCAGGTTGTTTTCTAAACTATTAAAAAGTATAACTAACAGCACCTTTCCAGAAATACTTGCAGAAGTAAATCTCATTGTGTTCAATGGGGCTTATTCTAAAGAAAGTGAATGCCAGATATTCAGCCTACTTTTGAAAACAAAGTGCCTTTTTGATTTGGTTGTGACAACTTGTCCTTGATTTATCATTTTCTCTCAGTTTTACTGCCAGTTAACTATATATCATAACAGGGTCTGACAATGTGATCAATAATGACCGATAAATGAAAAGCCTCACATTTTTTTACTTAATTGTTTCTTTTAGCTGTTAATTTGGCTATGTGTATAACCAGCAACCCTGAAATGCTTCACTTCTGAAATCTATAGGAAAAAGAAATTGATTTATGGGTATTTTAACCATCTTGGACCATTTGGGAACATCAAAATATCATTCAGACTACCTTTTGTCTAAAATGGTATAGGTAGGGGTTTCCTACTTGAGCAGGAGATTGGACTAGAAGATTTCTAAGGTTCCTTCCAATTCTGTTATTTTGTTATTTAGAACACGGAGTTGGTCTTTTTCCAAGGCAACAATTCTACTAGGTCAGGGGTGGGTTCTAACTTACCTTGCTGCCAGTTTGCTTCCTCCTGCGGCGCGTGGGTGAGCCTCGTGGGCACGCATGCGCAGTGCAAAATAAAAAATAAAAAAATCCCCCCCCCCAAAAAAAAGCTGAAAACAAGATGGCGATGCATGTGCAGTGCCGGAAACTCGGCTTCTGCACATGCGCAGAAGAAAAAAAACCCGGAAAAAAATCCCCCCCCCCCAAAAATTCAAAAAAATAAATAATTAAAAAAAAAAGATGGCGGTGTACACGGACCGGCACCGACCGAACCGGATCCGTGACGTCACCAGTGGGTCACTACCAGTTCAGGCAAACCGGTCCGAACCGGGAGGAACCCACCTCTGTACTAGGTTAACCATGTACAGGTATTAACCCTGTGAGGAAGTCCAGATAAGAAGTACAACCAGGAATACTAATCCTCATTGCAGCATTGCATTAACAGACTCTTGCAAGACTGAAAGTGTTTCTCCTTGCCTTTTATGCTCCAGAAAACTAGAGACGGTCCCTTGTGAATCCTTTCCCATGCCCTCCTTCCATCTATGGCCTGAGTCCAGTCTCTGGCTCTCTCTCCTGTCTCCCAAGGTCATTCCCACATATCATTACATCAGAAGCAACAAGTGGTTATATCAGTGACTAAAAAGAAAGTATGACTTTTACCAGATAATGGATTAAGGGCATTTGTCACCCATCCCCAAGACTGCAAATACCAATTCTGTCCATCTTTTACTTCCACCCAATCACTGCTCTTTCAAGGAAGGGAGGGATCATATGACCAGGACACTACCATGAATATCAATGCAGCTATCTGTCAAATTGGGAGAAGAAATTGGAGGGAGATCTATGCATGGTATCCTTGAAAATAGAAGTAGTGCCAATATAATACATAAATAATACATATTCTTTTTCAGAGTCAAAGCCTTTCATTGTACATCATGTATACAACGAAATTGGTTATTTATTTATTTATTTATTTATTTATTTATTTATTTATTTGTCTATCTCTTTTTCTAATATTTCAGCTGTGAAGAAGGCCCTCATGTCTATGAAAACCAAGTTGAGTTTGAATGTGACACCATGACTGTACATCATACTGAAAATCATGTAAACGTTGAGTTTCAGTGTGGCACCACGACTGAATGTCACACCGAAAATCATGTAGATGTTACCACAAATATGTAACATCATTTTGTTATTTATTCTTATATTTTAAAACCTCCCTATAATATAGATTCCTTACAAGATAAGCCCACATCATTTATTATGTATGATTTTAATCAATTTATTCAAAGACCAATTATGTAGGGGGAGGCATATTAAGATTTTTGCAGTGGATTTATTTGTCTAAGTTCTGCACGTCTGACAGGTAGAATTAATTGGCACATAGTATTCCCTAATATGTTTTTTTCACCAAAGGGAACTCACTAACCTATTTTATTCTATTTTACTTTTCTTGTTGCATCTTTGTAAGCTTAGTGCTACAGATGGTCCACAACAGTAGTGGGTTCTAAAATCCTTTACTACCGGTTCGTGCACGCGCTTCCGCAGAAGCATCCCGGGTGGGTGGGCGGAGCCTCCCACCGCCGCCACCGCTACCAGTTCTAAGAACCGGGCCGAGCTGGGAGCAACCCACCGCTGGTCCACAAGCTCACTTTCAGGACCTCTGCAACTCAGTGTTATGTTCCTGTTCGTTATCAGGGAATTTCTTGGTTAAAAATTATTTTTCTTCATGGTAAAAGATTTTTTTTTCCAAATACCCTATAGGAGCACATGGATAGTGTTGTTAATAAAGCTGAAGGCATGGTGATAGTCTTCCATCAATTGCTTCCATTTTATTTTTTATTCTTGTTATGGAGTCACCATAAAAACATACCATTTTGGATGAGGCTGGAATTATTTCTGTATAAAATTTTTGCACACGAATTTTCAGTTTTCCTTTTCTTATCTGCATTAAACAAATGGAAAAACTCATTATCTATGAGCATATATAATTGGTTGTTACTTTTCTAATAAAATTTGTGAATCAAAAAAGGTGCTACCAGACTCCTGATTTTTTTCACTACCATAGACTAACTCCTACAAAATTAACTTTTCAGAATTCTTGGAGAATCTCAGCAAATGTGTGGGTATGATTATCGGTGGTATATTCGATGGTAGACTGAAACTAGACAATGTTTTTGATTACCACTTCTACAGTCCCTTGCCATGGGTCATATGAGTTGAAATGGTTAGAATGCAATATTGCAGGCTAACTGCTCACATCCTGGAGTTTGAACCTGATGGGCTCAAAGTTGACTCAGCCTTCCATTCTTCTGAGCTCAGTAAAATGAGGATCCATATTGTTGGGAGCAATATGTTGACATTATAAACTGCCCAAAAAGTGCTGAAAAGCATTAGGGGGCCATAAATAAGTCTAAGTGGTAATGCTAGTGATACAATTTGAAGCCCAATGATACCTGGACAGTATCAGGTTATCAATCCCTGACTATGCTATAATTGGATCTTCCAAAGGCCTTTGATAAGAGAGTCCCCCTGAAGGCTCTTAGTAAACTTAGAATTTATGAGATAAAGACAATCCCTTTGCAAATCAGCAATATTATGCTCTTCTTTAAAGGCTGTAATGGACACTTCCCATAATGATATAAACAGTGTGGTTCCCCAAGAAAGTAGAAATATGTAGCTTATTTCTATATGATTTAGAGTTGGGTGCTCAGTTGTCTTGTCATATCTTATAAACAAGTCTAATATAAAGCCTAATTTGGTTGGATTTAATTTTGAAAGATTAGAGAATCATTGTGTGTGAGTTGGGCAGCTATAGAAATTTGTTTAATAAGTTTATTTTTCACATTTTTGAACTGCCATCTCCCCCGTCCCCAGAGAGGGACTCTGGGTTGTGTACACCAAAGTATTAAAATATAAAAACAGTATATAAAAGTTAAAAATTTTAGAGTGAGACAAGGATGATAAAAACAATGCTAAATTAATCAAAAGAAGAGGGGAGGACTCTCAGGATGTGATGGTCATAAATGTGAGGATTGGCCACAAAGCTTTTTTTCTTTTACACTGTTGTAGCTTCAAATGGTCTCTAAACAAGACAGTTAGTAAGCAAGGACTGTATAAGGAACATATGAGCCGTGGTGGCACAGTGGTTAGAATGCAGTGCTGCAGGCTACTTCTGCTGACTGCTGGCTGCAGTTTGGCAGTTTGATTCTCACCAGCTCAAGGTTGACTCAGCCTTCCATCCTTCCGAGGTCAGTAAAATGAAGACCCAGATTGTTGGGGACAATATGCTGACTCTGTAAACCGCTTAGAGAGGGTTGTAAACCACTGTGAAGCGGTATATAAGTCTAAGTGCTATCGCTATAAGACTATCCTCACTGCAACCATATAGCATTCAGCATGTTTAAAAGATTGGATGTGCTTCCCCCTAGAGGTCAGCAATGAGTATGAAATCACAATAGTTTATAAAGGCATTAGTTTGAAATACAGACCATGTCAATTACCATTTGTATGCAAAGAAGTCAATGAGAGCCTAGGTTTGTTTTTCAAATGTGAGCTGTTTTTTAAAATCAAATACATATTTCCACAGCTTAATTTGCTTGTTCATGTCTTTCTGTCAATAAAACTCTTCCTCTTCTCTTACGTTGGAAAAGATATTTTAGCTATTATATCTGTATAGTGCTCAGAGAAAAATATGAATTTAGGCCCTTCAAGTAATTCCTCAGGATCAATCAAAATTTGGAGTTGGGGTATATCTTCCTTCACTGCAAGAAACTCTGCACTTTGTGTCAGGGTAGTGGTGCTTGTGCAGTGGAACCTTTTCTCTTGAAAAAAAAAGGCTACTTATCTATAGGTAGGTTTATTTGTTACTATCTAGAAAACAGCCTATCCACCTGTATAATGACTGTGGCAAATGTAATAGCTAGAAACAAAGGATATCAACCCAAATATTGTTCAAATATTTTCAGTGTTAGGAAGGAATACTGTATTAGGAATGTGCGCTACTTGAGTTTCTTATAAAGTAATAAAGGCAGGATAAAAATAAAAAAATAGAGATAGATGATAGATAGATAGATAGATAGATAGATAGATAGATAGATAGATAGATAGATAGATAGATAGATAGATAGATAGATAGATAGATAGATAAATATAGATGATAGATATATCTGCTGGCCAAGGCATTGTAAAAAGCAAACTAAGGGATAAATAACGATTCTATATATGCAGTCACTCTAAAATGCAGGATGCAGTCAGGAAGAAACATAAAAGGCAATCTTGTGTACAAATCTTGATGTAAGAGTTGTGTTCATTGTTAACATAAACAAGGTCCTGCTTTGTTGTGCTTTTGCAAATGCCTCTTCATGTGCAATGTTTTTTTTTTTATTTGATATGGTTAAAAAGGAGGAAAGAATTTAGATGTTATATCACCAGAAAGACTGCTTTTTAGTAAGTGGCATGGATTATCTCCATTTTCCAACTCACTTCCTTCAGGTCATCAGATGCCTTTAAAACTATTTATAAACTTATTTCTGGAGGTGGTATTGATAAATCATACAAACCCAAAGCTTAATTCCTAGGAAAATTGAGGCATGAAACATGACTCAAACCAAGAAGCAATTAAACCACTGTAGTTTTTTTTTTCTTTTAGCATATAACAAATGACACATATTTTCCTGTATATTAAAATATAGATTCTTTCTCAATTTTTAACTAAAAGATGGAAGTACACAATGAGCTTTGTCCCTCAGTTTTCAAGTTATAAGCTAAAATTATAGATTCAAATATTTGACCATATAATTTCAGTTGTAGAATACTAGGGACCGAGTTAAGAAATTTTCCAAATTCAAGGACTGTGAGCTTAAATCCAAATTCATTCCAAATTTACATAAATGTGTATTGATAAGCTTTAATGCTTCCAGATTCAGCATGCCTTCACTTAGAAAGTCGGTCTTAGGAAGTAATAGACCATTTTTAGGGTTGTTGGTTTGGCAGATACCAGCCCTGAAATCTAATTCCCTGAATATATCTGGAGGGCATGAAAGAGCAATTCAGATGGTCTCTTAGAATAAGTAGGATATTCACACTCATCTTTGGGGGCCTGGAGCCAATGGGACAGATCAGTGTACGTTTTTTTTTATCTTCAGAGTCTTTTTTCAAAGCAAAACAGCTTTGAACGCACATTTGATTTCCATTTTGTCTAGAAATCTCAATGCAATAGCTGTATGAAATGTTCTTTCCCCCCCCCCCTGTTGGAAGTCTCTCCGTGTGGGCAAAAATCTGAGCAGCGGCAACAGTAGTGTGTGCAAGTGAACATACAACTGCACATGTGTGTGGGCAATACAAGATAGCACAAAAGTTTGCCTAGTCTTTGTTCACACGAATGAAAGAAATAAAAATGCCATCCTTTGTGGTCTGTACACCCAGAAGCACTCAAACAAACAGCCCCTGAGCCTTCCCTTATCACTTTATTACACCTGCTAGAATGAATAGATTAAAAGGCAACGGGAGGGAGGGAAGGCAGAAGAATCTCGCAGAAAGAGTGGGTCGGGGATTGTTAATTATTCTCTGGGGTCTCTAATCTTTAACTGGCAAACAGCATCACTAACTGTCTTAAACCTCCTTCTGGAAGACACTGATAATAAACCATCTGCATGAAGGAACCCAATTATCTAACCCTCAGTAGCCGCCTCTGACATGACTGTAGCAGGAGATAATAGATGCACAGTATGTAATAATGACACGTCATTTATGATTATCTCCCCGATACATGACCTTTTTAGCACTTCTAGAAAGAGAGAGAGAGAGAGAATGAGCATCCTGGGTGCTTAGCATCCACACACACACACACACACACACACACACACACACACACACACACACACACACACACACACACACACACACACACACACACACACACAGAGTCTTCTTCAGCCCCGTGATGTAACCTTGTTGCAAGTGCAACTGGAACCTACCGAGCTGTTTAATTGGATTTATGGCCCATCCCATCAGACCTCTTTAATAAATGGCTATTTGAGGTGCAGCCATCGTTACCATGGCGACTGGAGAGAGAGAAAGAGAGAGAGAGAGATGGCTGAAAAAGTACAGAAATAGCATGGTGATAAAAGCAGCCCTTTGGGCTGAACACTCAGGTGATTAGATATCTATCGCCAGAACCAGCTACCTCAATCTCCCACTCCATCTGATTCCATAATGAGCAGATTCAATGGATCCTTCAAGAGAGAAATCAGCAATGCATTTATGGGTGTTTCTCTTGCCCTAACTCATGACACAAAAAATGATGTGTTTGTATACACATTGACCTACTAACCAACAACCTCATTTCAGCCATAGATGTGAAACTATCCTCAGCGGTTGGAGTATGATTTAGCATATCATGAAAACGTCAGGTAACACAATCACTGTTTCTGACTGAAAGCTCATCTTCTGGACTTCATTTCAAAACTCTAATCAATTTTGTATGAACTTTTTCTGCTTGGAAGTCTATAGGAGGTATATCCTGAATCTTCCTAATTCATATCAGAAGCACCTACAAATTATAAACACGTAACATTCAACACTGAGCAAATAAAATAGGTATAAAATAGGTCATAGAAATATAAGGTTAAAAAGAATGTAATATAAATAGGATTAAAACTAAATGACATTCCAGTATCTGGCCACATCAACAGCATTTTCTCTCGCCAGCATGAGGTCTTCTTCTGTACATGTTGAAGGACATCATAGGCACCAGAGCACATGTGAGATGGATTGAGATATATTCTGAATCTCCATCTATGATGCCATGTTTATCCAATAGTTATTCCTCTCCAAGTTAATAAACTTACTCAACTAGCAAAGTGAATGAGGTACCATTAAAGACAGATGTATGTCTAATGATTAGTATTTAGTCAGGTCTTTCTCAATCGATAAGGAAATTTATTGTCCGGGATTAATGTATTGCCATAGAAATGACAGAATCACAAATTACATTAAAGATGAATACATTCATTACATCAGCTATCAAACACTATGGTTTTTTTCTGAAACTAGTCATCAGCAACAGAATGTGGAAACTGATTATAATGCCTTATATACACCATAGAAGAATTATTATATAGCAGTGGTTCTTAAACTGGATGCAATTACCCACAAGGGAGTAATTTCGTCATATCCTGAGGATAATAGAGCAATTTGTAACTGCTTGTTTGTGAGCCAAGGATCAAATCTGCGACTGCCACTCGTGAAACACTTGCATAGAACAGTATAGTCTGTACTTTTGATGGTGGTGATGACATTATTCAGTTTGATTCATCAATTTTAGCCACCAGATGTCTTTCCTTTAAATGTATTTGAAAGATATAAAATATATGTTACATTTATTTTTTTATAAATTTACAAATAAATATAAATATTTAAAAAATAGAATCAGTTACAGATTCTGCAAAACAAATCCAAAAGAGAAAACTCTGGGCAGTCACATAGCTTCCTGTCACATATTATTACATAGACTGGGATATTAAAATAAGGTAAATAAGGGGAAAAGTTGGTTCAAATCTCACCTCAGCTGTTTTAATTTCTAGGAAGCCTAAGATACAGAGTAGCTGAAGATTTCACAAGTTCAGTTCCATACATCAATTTTCTGAACTGGATATGCAGGGTGAATTTCTGAAGTGCTACAGATGAACTACAATTCATATTCCTACATTGCTAGAGATTATGAGCATTATAATTAATCAGTTGGAGTGTCACAGGTTGCCTACTAAGGTGCCAGAGACCCAATATGGGAAATATTCTAGAAGTAAGAACTGAGAAAGAGACACACAGTTCAGCAGACCTGATATTTCAAGCCAATCTATGGAGTACTTTTTACTCCATGTCCAGCAATGGTACAATAAACCAAGGACACGTGTCTGTGCTTTCTAAATCCTTTTGCTGCCATCTAGTGGTTTGAGTCAGTATAACATTAATCCCCTCCCATCTTTTCCTTTGATTCACCCCTCTCATTAAAAATTAACAGAATCGTCACTGGGAAATGCTTTATGACATAAAGTCAATGAATCTGAGACTGAGACAAAAACACTGTTTGTGATCTGAATAGAAATCATGTTTGCCAAGAAAAGAAGAAGGGGAAAAAAAATCTGATGATGTATCAAGCATTTGTAATCGATAGTCCTTTATCTTTATAGCTTCTTTATGTTGCCAGAGGCAAATTGGATCTCCTACAGCTCAACTCACACATTTTTTCTTTTTTATCATTGCCAAGAATTCCATACGCTTACTTATCATACTAAAGTTCACTAAAACGATCTGAAATATAAATTATCCTTCAAAATCAGAAGATTCACTTGCTCTTTAATGCACAATAGTAAACTATAATTGGTAAAGTCAGTGGAAGCATTTAGAGCAGGGGTGTCAAACTTGCATCATCACGGCGGTGTCACCTGATGTATCGAGACTTTTCCCCCCTTCGCTAAATGGGCCGTGGGCGTGGCCAGCGCGTGACGCATCCGGCCCACGGGCCATGAGTTTGACACCCCTGATTTAGAACATTGTCACAAGAACTTCCATATCTGAGATGCCAAATGGAGGTGGCTATTAGAGATCAGTGAAGACTAATTTCTTGTGTCTTTTTATTGCCATCTAGTGGTCAACTGGAGTTTTGCAGCCTAGATACGGTAGCTTATACTTTCTATCACTATGACTTAGCACTCAAGATCGGGTGTTCGCACATGTATCTATCTGTCTATCTCTTAAGCACATGTTAGCCTGCCTGCTCATAAAAAAACAGAACTGAGAGAATCAAATTTTCACACAAAGGGGATCAACTGCCCTACCATGATTAATGTAGTCATGGTGTACAGATAATCCTTGACTTACAACCATAATTGAGCCCAACATTTCTGTTGCCAAACAAGACAGTTGTTAAGTGAGCCCCATTTTATGACCTTTCTTGTTACAGTTGTTGTGAATCACTGCAGTTGTTAAGTTAGTAACACGGTTGTTAAGTGAATCTGGCTTCCCCATAGACTTTGCTTGTCAGAAGGCAGCAGAAGGTGGATCACATGAGCCCAGGACACTGCAACCATCACAAATATAAGTCAGCTGCCAAGCATCTGAATTTTGACCACCTGACCATGGGGATGCTGCAACAGTCATAAGTATGAAAATCAGTCATAAATCCTTTTTTTCTGTGCTGTTGTAACTTCAAATGGTCACTGAATGAAAGATTATATATCAAGGACTACCTATATTCAGTTAACCTCGTTTTCTGGTTTTGCACAATAACTTGACCCAAAACCTGTTCACAGGGAAGAGTTCTCACAATTTCTTAGGCAATCCTTTGGCTGGCTGGTTGTTGGCCCAGTGCATTCCTGCTCAGGAATTCTCAGTGCATTCCACTCAGTGCAAATATTTAAATTGTACACAATCCAGAATCTCCCTGTGAGAGAGATGAGCAGCTTCTAAATTTGATGTACAAATAAATATGTATAAATAAATTCCACAAGCATAGACATTAGGAGCTTCAGAAGTAACTTCCCCTGTGTTCAGTAGTGTATGCATCTACCGAAGCAAAGCTTAAATTGTTTACTCTTTATTTTGCTCACTTTTAAATTAGAATCTAGATTTGGGGGAAGGTGCTTAAACTATTAGAGCACAACGCCCATTTGTACATATTCAAACTCATGTTCTAAGTGAATGGTACATTATTTGCTTAAGACACATGCAATTGCCGTATGTTTTCTTTGGCACTTTTATGCCTGATATGTTCAGATATTCCTTTCCAGGTTTTAGTACTTAAAATAGCATAAAAATAATCTCCTTTTCTTAAATAGATTTCCCCAGGTTCCTGGCTGGGGAATTCTGGAAGTTGAAGTCTATTCATCTTAAAGTTGCCCATTTGAAAAACACTGCACTAGAATTAAGCACACGCTCACCCTCTTTAAAAATGTCTTAAGTCCTTGTATAAAAAGGTTATTGATGCCAAAACCATTTTTAAAATGCTGGTGTGACATCAGCCCCATAGTCAAGGACGTGGTCATGAAAGGGACAAGATTTGGGACAAGTCCAAATATTCCAAAGAACACCTACAGTATCCTGTGCAGCAGAAAAAAGGAAGCAGAGATGACAAAAAACCACATATAGCTCAATATTCCTGGCAATCTACAGGCCTCATTTGCTTTGACTAAAGCCAAGACTCCATCATCAGAAAGGCACTGGATAAAAAAGGGAGTCTACTTTGAAATAGCAGAATAGAAGCCATTGAACCTTGATGCTCATCTCAAGTTTGTAAAGGAAACAAAATAATTGAATGGCTCTCCAGACTTCTGAAAGAACATTCTATGGGTAGATCAGTCAAACGTGGATCTTTGGGGTCTACATGGACATTAGAAAACTAGCAGAAACCAATCCCTACTTTTATGCTCCAAGTGTAAGATATATTCCGTATTCACTCTAGAATAGAATAGAATAGAATAGAATAGAATAGAATAGAATAGAATAGAATAGAATAGAATAGAATAGAATAGAATAGAATATTGGCCAAGTGTGGTTGGACACACAAGGAATTTGTCTTGGTGCATATGCTCTCAGTGTACATAAAAGAAAAGATACATTCGTCAAGAATCATAAGGTACAACACTTAATGATAGTCATAGGGTACAAATAAGCAATCAAATCATATTAGGAAACAATATAAATCGTGAGGATACAAGTTACAGTCATACAGTCATAAGTGGGAGGAGATGGGTGATGGCAACGATGAGAAGATTAATAGTAGTGCAGACTTAGTAAATAGGTTGACAGTGTTGAGGGAATTATTTGTTTAGCAGAGTGATGGCGTTCGGGAAAAAACTGTGCTTGTGTCGAGTTGTGCTGGTGTGCAGTGCTCTATA
>QLTV01002530.1:1554704-1567836 GCA_003457575.1 Thermophis baileyi
AACTGTATCAGCAGCTCATTGGGTAGTTTGAGCTTCCTGAGTTGGCGCAGAAAGAACATTCTTTGTTGTGCTTTTTTGATGACGTTTTTGATGTTAGATGTCCATTTTAGGTCTTGAGATATGATAGAACCTAGAAATTTGAAGGTCTCTACTGTTGATACTGTGTTATCTAGTATTGTAAGAGGTGATAGTGTGGGAGGGTTTCTCCTAAAGTCTACCACCATTTCTACGGTTTTGAGTGTGCTCAGTTCCAGATTCCAGTCGCACCACGAGGCTAGTTGTTCAACCTCCCGTCTGTATGCGGATTCATCATTGTCTCGAATGAGACCGATCACTGTTGTATCATCTGTGAACTTCAGTAGTTTAACAGATGGATCGTTTGAGATGCAGTCATTGGTATATAGAGAACAGAAGTGGAGAGACCACACAGCCTTGGGGGGGCCCTGTGCTAATTGTACAGGTATCTGATGTGATTCTGCTTTGCTTCACCTGCTGCTTCCTGTCTGTTAGGAAGCTTATGATCCACTTACAAGTGTGTTCAGGTACCGCTAGCTGATTTAGTTTAGTTAGAAGAATGTCCGGTATGATGGTATTGAATGCTGAACTAATGTCTAGAAAGAGGACCCTTGCATAGGTCTTTGGAGATTCAAGATGTAGGATGTAATGCAGAGCCATATTAACAGCATCATCTGTCGATCTATTTGCTCTCTATGCAAATTGCAGGGGGTCTAACAGCAGATCCGTGATAGTTTTCAAGTGGGACAGCACTAGCCTTTCAAAGGTTTTCATAACTACAGATGTTAGAGCAACTGGTCTGTAGTCGTTCAGTTCCTTGATGGTGGGCTTCTTCGGCACTGGGATGACAGTAGAGCGTTTGAAGCACGAAGAAACATAGCACATCTCTAGCGATTTATTGAAGATTCGGGTGAAGATGGGGGCCAATTGGTCAGCACAGACTTTTAAGCAAGAAGGAGTTATCTTGTNTCTTTTTTTAGAGAACGAGAGAGTTTTTGCCCTCCCCCAGCCCCCAGGAGCACTCTGCAGACCTCCCAAACCCTCTGCACACCCCGTTTTTGGGAAAAATGGGCCATTTTCGGCCCAAATGGGGGAGTTTTTGCCCTCCCCCAGCCCCCAGGAGCACTCTGCAGACCTCCCAAACCCTCTGCGCACCCCGTTTTTGTGAAAAATGGGCCATTTTTGCCCAAATGGGGGAGTTTTTGCCCTCCCCCAGCCCCTAGGAGCACTCTGCAGACCTCCCAAACCCTCTGCGCACCCGTTTTTGCACGGGGCGGGGCTTCGGGAGGCCAAAAATGGCTGTATTCGGTGTATAAGACGCACCAACATTTCCACCTTCTTTTAGGGGGGAAAATATACGTCTTATACTCCAAAAAATATGGTAGATCTTGCACTTCCTTTTCTGTGATCACTAGGGTTTTGAACCCAATGGGATGGGGTCAGTTGTAGGAGGTTTGGCTGTTGTTGGTGTGTCTGAGATGGGGTCAGTTGTAGGAGGCTTGTCTGTTGTTGGTGTGTCTGAGATGGGGTTGTGGAGATAGGTGGCTGTAGTTTCCTTTCAAACCTGCAGTAAAATACATTCAGGTCATCTGCCAGTTGTTGATTTCCTTCAGCCTGGGAAGGAGGTTTGCCGTAACCGGTGATATTTTTAAGAGTTTTCCACATGTTTGCTGGTTCATTTGTTGAGAACTGAGTCCTTAGCTTTTCAGAGTAGCTTCTTTTTGCTGCTCCGATCTCCCTTGTTAATACATTTCTGGCCTGATTGTACAGCATTTTATCACCTTTTCTGTAGGCTTCCTATTTGGAATGACGTAGCTGCTTAAGTTTAGCTGTGAAACAAGGTTTATTGTTACTGTATATTTGAAAGTTCCTGGTCGGTACACATAGGTCTTCACAGAAGCTGACATATGATGTTACAGTATCTGAGTTCATCTAAGTCTGCAGAGGTATCTTCGAAAACATTCCAATCAGTGCAGTCAAGGCAAGCGCTTTAGCTTTGCCTCCTCAGTCCAAGTCTTCACTGATTTAATTGTTGGTTTGGTGGTTTTCAGTCTTTGTCTGTAAGCAGGTACAAGGTGAATCATGCAATGATCAGAGTGTCCCACAGCTGCTCGTGGTAAAGACCGATAAGCATCTTTTAGTGTTGTGTAGCAATAGTCTAAAGTATTCTTGCCTCTAGTGGGACAATTGACATGCTGAAAGTATTTTGGTAGCTCTTTCCTTAAGTTTGCTTTGTTTAGATCTCCCAAAATAATGGCCAATGAATCAGGGTATTTGGCTTCAGCTTCCCTATCCCTTTCTAATATTTGCTTGATGGTCCTATTCATGATAATGACTATAAACATTCAATTCACAGACACTTAAATCCTAAAACCTTCTGGTTCTTAGACAAAAGTGGTTACAATTTCATCCAAAGAGAATTCCCTTCAAGGATCCGATAGCAAGGAATCCTCTACTAGTAGATAGAATCACCAGGAATCAGCAACCTGTTAGAATGGCTATAAATTCAGTCTTTTTTTTTATAATTTTGTATCTTACCTTTTCCTTGCCTTACTATTTCTTACCTTGCCATTGCCATTACTGTCTAGACCATTTCATTATTTCTCATCTTTTTCAGCAGCCATCATCTGTTTCGAACCAAAAGAGTCTTCATTTTCATTTCTACTGTATGTGAACCAGTTCCTGTAAGCATGTATCAACGTGTCTCTTGTGATCTTCTAGATGTCTAGATTTCTCATATGTGTTTTATTTTTCCTGACAGCTTCCATTCCTTTAGGCATTATTCATTCATTAACTGGATTTTTTTTAAAGAGCATTTATGTTTCCAAACCAATTCTGTGAACCTTTTCCCTAGTTGCTTAAAGACACCAATTCCTTACAAAGCATAAACAGTGGCTTATAACCAGTAGTTATAAGGTTATAAGTTATACATAGTTATAAGGGGCATGCATAAGCGCACCAACGTGCCTACCGTCCCTGTCCTAATGTTCCCATGTACTCATAACCATCTCATGTATACATGTTTATACTTTTACTGTAGTCTTATATATGCTTGACAAGAATAAATAAATAAATAAATAAATAAATAAATAAATAGTTCCACCACATTCATGTACTATCTTTTGTTCTTTCAACTTCTCACCTATGTCTTTTTGGGGTTTCATTGGCTACATCCAATTACACCTTTCCTCACTTTTCCCTTTTCTTTTGACCCATTTGCTATTCCTTCATACGCTTGCTTCATAGTTTGATATTATCAGTGTATCTATATGCTGAAGCATCATAATGTATTTTCTTTGTATTGCTCACTTATTTTTGAATTAAATCCATATTTATGCAGGATCCATTCCATTTTTTTACCCTGTTGCTTCTTCTTGTTTTACTATACCCACTATTTAAGTGTCATGTTCCCATTGTATTCCTCAATTCAGGAGTACCATACCTACTAACTTTCACTTTGATATTGTTTACACATAGCCATTTTTGGATTACTCTATGAACATGTACTCTTTACAACAGACCACATAACATCCACTGTCTTTTTATCAGCATTTGCACATCTTAAAAATTCTCCATCTGTTTTCCTATCTTTAGTAAATGTTCCAATAAGATACACAAAATTATTGACTTGCTTTACTTTTTCAATATTATGTATAACCACTTACTATTCATTCAATTTTCCCTGTTAAATAAAGCTACTTTGGTCTTCAGTACATTACTTTTAGATGCATAATGACTCATATAACATAATAACATTCATTGCAAATAATTACACAACATTCTATATAGATTTATTCATATGGTAAGTCCATTAAACTAGCAAGGAAATTTCCCAAATGCTTATCTTGCTCTCTGCTCAATGTTGAACTATTAGCTAAGTATTTCATTTATACTGATTCATGCCCTATTTCTATTACATGTCTCTTTCATCACCTTTTTCTTAATTTCATTGCATCAATTAATATAAATTCATCATTTCTCCTCTTACATTTGTTGTAAGGAATATCCTTCTGGGTTCAGTTCCAAGTGGGGAAAAAGACACTGGATTCCTGGAAGTTGCTTGGAAAGAAGGTTTAATGGTGGGCAGGAGCACATGGCATGGGCTCCTGAACAGAAAAGGTGGATCACATGCTTCCAGATGTTGGGTGAAGAGAAAAAGGGAAGAAAAGATGCTGAGTCTCTTGGTTTTATGACCTCTGTTGGGCCCCACCTCTTAGTTTCCTGTTTCTGTACAGAAATGTATCCCATTGGCTGTCAGACTCCCATGGGGCAACTCTGTAGGCTGTCCTGAATACCAAGCTAGTTTGAGTGCTGGCTGATGCAATCCTCCCAGGTGCCATGAGGCAGGGGGCTAATCCTGTTATGTAGAATAGACTGCCCATTGACAAAGGTGGGGGGATGAGTGAGCTGGGCCATTCCTTGATGGCCCATTGACAAAGGTGGGGGCTACTAAGAGTGAGTCTGTTTCCTTTCTAAAAACATGTTTCTCAATTTCTCTAGGGATATTCTATAATATTCTGCCTTTTTAATTTTTCCTAGGATATTTCATTTTTCCAGGAGAGGGGTGGGTGCTAACTTCCTACACATTCTAAGTTGCAATCTTTCATTGCCAAGGTTGCCACCAAATGGTCCTACAGATATTGACTTCTGCTGTGCATTATGACTTTAATTACAGTATTTTTCGGAGTATAAGAGCACCTTTTTACTCCCAAAAAGAGGGTGAAAACTTGGGTGCATCTTATACACCCAGCCACCCCCACCCTTTGGCCTCTGCCTCCCAGCAATTTACCTCCTTGCAGCAAACAGCACAGAGCCTCATTAGCAGAAGCAACTGATTGGCCTCCCGACCATCAGCTGAGAGGCTGCAGGCAGGCCCACTGCTAAAATGAAAGTGAAACTAGAACTGCAAGGAGGCAACTTGCTGGGAGGCAGAGGCAGCATTTTATTTTCTTGTGCAAATCAGATTGCTGAAACTGGATGCTCTCCCCCCCCTCCCCTTCAATTAGACCACTCGGTATTCTGGGCAATGAAACAAAAACACAGCGGATGGTAAGTATGTTGTTCTCCCCTTTTCGAAAATGGGGTTTTAAGTAGTTTCCATGAGCAGATCGTTGCGTTTGGAGTAGATCTATTTAAATAATTGGGAGGAGTTAGTGTGACTACATTTAAGAAAACTTTCTGGCATTAATATACTGCCATAATGTACATTTCTCCAATTCTTTGCTATTTCTATGGGTCAGGCACACATGCAGAGAAATACACAGCAAACAGTGTATGTCATCTGTACTGTTTGCTGTTTGCTGGGAGGCAAATTGCTGGGAGGCAGAGGCAGATTTTTTCCCCCTTGTTTTCTTGTTTTCCTCCCCCAAAACTAAGGTGCGTCTTATACTCCGAAAAATACGGTAATCAAGGTTTTCATGATGCTTTTCAGTAAGAGAAAGTGTAAACTAGGTCACCAATCTTAGCCGTACCTTCGGCAAACATCCTCTGCTAACAGTAAAAGCAATAACAATCAGTTTAGGCACATTTTGGCTGGTGTGTCAAAAGCCCAATCAGAACCAATGTTGTGCTCATGCTTTTCTACGGAGGCTAGGATCTCTAAACAGCCTTGTAAGCCAACATACTGCTGTTCACATCCCACTAATCTGAACAGTACATACAATGTACTGACACATACTTCCATACATTAATAGAAACATTTTTTAAAAAAAGAAGAAAATAAACCTAAGGCAAAAGGATTGTGTATTTAGAAAAATATTGTTAAAAAGTAAAATGGACGTAGAGTTCTTTATTGTAATGGCACAAACATTCATCGCAGACAGTGAAGATTGCAGTTCTCATCTGATTTTCAGGCTCTTCACTGAATAGGATAATGGAATCTTGATTCAACTGACCAGCTGGGTGAAGAGGCAGTGTCCATTATATCTAGCTATCCACTAAATGGCAAATGAGGTCATTTATGTATTTTGCATCATCTGTATAATGACATCATTATGCAAATGTCTATTGGCATAATGTGCATCCAAGGACATAATTCATTGCTAATTATCATACTTTAAGGTGCCTTGTCTGGATTACTTAAGATGCAGAAGAATTTCCCTATATTTTGGGGGGATGCCAAACAGAAATTTGCTGCATTGTT
Organism: Thermophis baileyi; assembly: GCA_003457575.1. Taxonomy (NCBI): domain Eukaryota; kingdom Metazoa; phylum Chordata; class Lepidosauria; order Squamata; family Dipsadidae; genus Thermophis; species Thermophis baileyi. The sequence goes on from QLTV01002530.1 coordinate 1,560,862, forward strand.
ACTGAGGACTGTTAATTGGTGATCTGTTAAATAGAGATCTCACTTAATTCCTATTATTAATTTTGCTGTATCAAGAATGGGTGTTGGTGTAGGACAGGGCTCACCTCTGGGCTGTAGCCCACTACCGGGCTGTGGCCTGTTTGGAAACAGGCCACGTGAGAGGTGGGACGGTGCACGCATGCAACTCCACTTGTGCCCCAAAGGCTTCTCTTCTCTCATGTGAGCAGAGGCTGAATGGGACAAGTGAGCCCTGCTCAGCTTCACTGACTCAACAAGGCTGCCTGCGCAGGACACCCGATCCACCTTTGGAGTGTCAGGCAGCCTCGGTGAGTCTGAAGGAACACAAGAGTGTGCCCCCAAAGACTTCTCTTCTCCATGCCAAAAGCTTTTGCAAACGGATGAAAGGCTTCAGGGGAGCAATCTAGCACTGCTTCAGGTCTTCCATCCCTTTGCAAAAGCTTTTGGCATGGAGAAGCCTGAAGGAGCGCAAAACCGCACCCCAAAGCCTTCTCTTCTCTCTTGCGTGAGTGGAGCTGCATGCACGCGTGCAGGTGTGCCAGCCCACCACTGGCACGGACCTGTTTCCCCCCCCCAAGCCGGGCCACCAAGCCACAAAGGTTGGGGACCATTAGTGTAGGATAGGTTTCTACTATATATATAGAATTACCATGAGGTAAGATAGGTAGCCTGTCAATTTGATAAATAAATAAATAGAAAACAGATACAGTTTTCTAATCCAAGATATGACCCCATATATTTTGCCATTCATGCAAATGTTTATATGTATTACATGATTTGGGGTTATTTAGCCTGGAAACAATACGTAAATAATAATCATCTAATCAGACATTGATACATATAACAAAAGATCAAAGTTAAATGCTACAATATCTCTTTGGGTGAAGTAGAGTTCCTCTGAAAATATCGCACTTTATTTAAAAAATTGTCGTTCTGTTATTTACAGTTTTACTTAATGTGGCATTAAACTTACATAAATTAAATATTACATAAGTTAACAAGTCTGTACAAATACAAGTTCTATCCCTGGAGCAACTTTTAATATATAAATTGAAAACAGTTTCTTTGCATGCATAACAGGGGTAGGTTCCACTTACCTTCCCCACCGGTTCGCATCGTGACGTTTTGCACGTGTGCGTTCCCTCGCGCAATTTTGCTTCCGCACATGCTCAGTAGCTGCAATCAGCCCGAAACACAGCTGAGGAGCTGATCAGCTGTGCTTCAGGCGAAGGAATAAAGGTCAGTATAAACCCAGGGGCGGGCAGGAGGGCCCTTTTTCAAGCAGCAGAATAGGAACATATTCACAAAAAATTCCCCAAAAAAGATGGCGGCGCCCACGGACCGGCACCAACCGAACCGGATCCGTGATGTCACCAGCGGGTCGCTAACGGTTCAGGCGATCCAGTCTGAACCGGGAGGAACCCACCCCTGATGCATAAGTACACAATATGTTGCTGGTTTCATATATATTCACATTAGCTAATATTCATGTGAGGGGAAAAAATGACTTTTTTCAACACCTCCCAAATTAGGAATTCCTCTTTGAACATTCTTTTTAAAGAACAAGGCAGTCCCTTAAACCAGCGGCCCCCAACCTTTTGGGCACCAGTTCTGTGGAGAGAGGTTGTTCCGTGGACTGGAGGGGGCGTGATTTTGCATGCCTGCATCACACGGATGGGGCTTCCCTTGTTTGCACGGCCCAGTTTCTGGCATGCCGCGGTCCAGTGCTGGTCCACAGATCAGTGGTTGGGGATCCCTGCCTTAAACAATCAAGCTGTAAGCTGTTTAGGGCTTTAAATTATGCCTGCTAACCAACAATTGTCAACAAGTATCACTCAGTACAGGTATCTTACGAAGCCTGGATTTTGTATGTGCCTCAAAAACCAGAATATGTTAAGAAAATAAATATAAAAAAGAATAATTTCAAACGATTAGTTAAAATCATACATCATTTGAGCAAGTTAACCCTAAAAGATGGATTCTACATTTTAAAAAGAAAAATAAATAAAAGCTCATATCTGCATAACAGCTGTGGTATACCTCAGGGTCACCTGAATAGTGAAAATAGCAATAGCAATAGCACTTAGACTTATATACTGTTTCACAGGGCTTTACAGCCCTCTGTAAGTGGTTTAAAGAGTCAGGATATTGCTCCCAACAATCTGGGTCTTCATTCTACCGACCTCGGATGGATTGAAGGCTGAGTCAACCTTGAACTGGTGAGAATCGAACTGCCAAACTGCTGGCAGCTGGCACTCAGCAGAAGTAGCCTGCAGTACTGCATTCTAACCATTGTGCCACCACAGCTCTTGGTGTGGTGTGGTAAACACAAGATAGGGGTTTGAAAGAGGGGTCAAAGAGGCCATCTACATTAAGATTGAACAGCCTTCTCTCAACAGAGGGGGGGGGATACAACACCACCTATCTCCTGTTTACAACACAGTCCTTTCAGCAGTTCCAAGAAGGTTCCACACCCATTTGCGCCACTCAGATGACCCTGAGGGCACAGATACACCTCCAAGTGGCCTCAATGACTCTCAGAAAGAGTGCTAACAATGAGATGACTTCAAGGAACATACATCCTCCCATTCTCCACCATTCAGTCAGAACTGAAGAAGCTTATTGGATGAGAAGCGAAATGTTTTCAAGCAAAATTAGAAAGTTCAGTTGCTTTTTGAAAGAAAGCACCTTCAGGTCAGTAATTTTGAAGTATTTTAGGAAGGCTCGTCCTCTCTTGGCTTAATTCTTAAATTCTTAAATCTTGGCTTTAAAAGAAACTTTTTCTGCTGCTATCAAGTGGACTAAAGTTGGCTCATGAGAATGTATAATTACAGTACAGTAGTCATGTTGTTCAGTGACAATATATATTTGCACTGATGTGGATGAAACCCCAAATCCTACCATTTACCATAATCTCAATTAAATAAACACTTTCTTGAAGATTATAGTTTGGAACCGTAAAGAAGCCCCAATTTTTAATTTTGTCCAGGCCCTTAGCAACATCATAAAATTTGGAGAAGCAGAGAAACTAAAAATGGCTAATGGAAAAATTACTCTAGAGCAGTGGTTCTCAACCTTCCTAACATCACGACCCCCTCCCCGCCCCCTCCCTGCGCGCGATGAGGTGACAAGGGGGCGTGGCACCAAGATGGCGGGCTAGCGTGCGCTTAGGCGACCCCTGTGAAAGGGTCGTTTGACCCCCAAAGGGGTCACAACCCACAGGTTGAGAACCGCTGCTCTAGAGTTACTGTATATTTAGAAAGAATAACTCTCTTTAGTCCTTCTTAGACATTCTCAGCATCCTACCCATTTGCAAAAGGAAGTTATATAACCACACTTGTTTTGAAAGCCTAAAGGCCATAATTTATTTTTCAACAGCATGCCATATAGAAATTAGTATTGATTTCATCTCATTAATAATTTTAACATTGGATCAAAATTTAATTTTACATCTATATTCAGTTATTTCATGTTTTCCCTCTTCTATTACATTAACAATTCAATGTGGTAATGAAATTTGGAGACGTCAGTGGAATTTAGGTCCTTTTACCTTCACTTCCACAAAAGATCATCCCCGTCTTTCCTTACATGCTCTATAGTGTCCACGTTTTATTGAGCAGAAGATAATTTTGCCAAAATGGCTTACATTTATTGACCATTGCTAGCAAAGAACTTGAAGGAGAAGGGAATTAGAAAAACAGGCTTTCCCTGTAAGTGCACTGAATTATCTTCATGGTGAAGGGTTGTTGTTCCTCAGTACACTAAAACAGTTGGGAAGAAGTGCTCAAACTCTGGAAGCTTTATTTATTTATCTATTAAATTTATTTGTCGCCCGTCTTTAACTTCCTGAATAGTTCAGAAGAGTATGAGTAGCAAAGCCACCCACTCTTTTTTTTCTTATTATTATGCTTTCTGCTTATCATTCTGCGTGTTTTCATCATGTTTTGATAAGCAGTCAAGAGATCCAGTGCTTTGGGTCAAATCAGTTGCTTCCACAAACACCTCCCTACTAGATACTAAGCTTACATTTAAATCTCAGGGAAAAAAACCAGAGTTCAGATAAAACTTTCCCAAGCAATTACAGTAAATGCCCATCAAATAGCTTAACTCTTGCTTAGATAAAGCCATATCTGTGATCTCCAAGATCAGGAGTGTCCGACCTTGGCAACTTTAAGACTTGTGGACTTCAACTCCCAGAATTCTTCAGATAGCTATGCTGGCTGCAGAATTCTGGGAGTTGAAGTCCTCAAATCTTAAGTTGGCACGGTTGAACACTCCTGTCCAAGAGTGTGATTCATCTTATGAAATGTCATTTGAGTTTACTGATGAAAGAAGGAGAAATCTGCTGACACCTGCTATATTACTCATAATGACTTCTAAGGCAAAGGTTAGATGAGATTATAAATTGTTTGAAAACTTTACCTGGAGTTCACTCCCAAGCAAATGATTAAGGGTTGAGAAAGTTTAGATGGAAGTGGGCCAAGGTACTACAAAAGACTCACTTGAGGAACACCCATTTTGCAGCTTATTGGTGATGACATTCATCCTTTTATAAAACCCAGCCAGTGAAGTACCGTAACACCATTGCAGAGGCTTCAGCCTAGTGGTACGCATGATGGAGAAAACATCAGGTTTCCACCAGCTCACACTTATTTGTTCTGCATTCTGTCTTGTTTATGTCTTGGTTAAAATCATCCAACTGTATTACATGAGACAAAAGCAGCTTAAGGCTTATAAGAATTTCCCAGGCCCTCCTACTCACTGGCTGTATGGCAACATCCATCAGGTAAGAAGCGGCAAAATATATGGGGAGGTGATGGGGCAGAAGAAGACAGTGAATTTCCAACACAGTTAATTGCTAGCATATCTTGAAATTATTTAAAGATTGTAATTGTCCCTTAAATAATATTGAATATTCTTAAATCATTGATTGTGGCTCTGTTATTATCAGATGAATAACTTCATTCTGATGCCTGTGTTCCACAAAGTAATCTAAGAAGTGGTTAAGTTATATATTTTACATATTTATATCAAATTTATCTAGCTGCTCATTTCTCTAATTCAGGGAATATACTATATTTTCTTAAGTGTGCATTATATTATGAGTGCCTTTTACACATTCTTAACTTTGTTTGCATTACTCAGGCTGATTTAAGTGGATGAATATTCTGGCTCTGATGAGTGTCAGGGTTTAAACGCACAGCTTTGCAACTATACTGTAAACATGATTTTCTTTCTTTCTTTTTCTTTTTTGCAGATACCTAGCCAGAAAGAAGAGTTAAAGTATATGTTGGAGTGGTCTGAACAATATTCTTATGCTTTTCCCAGATGGTTTGGGAATTTTTTTTCTTCTGTAATTGTCACTCACCCAGAATATGCCAAAACTTTGTTTGCCAGAGGAGGTAAGTGCATGCCAGTTAGGACAATGACTATTTCCCATGCAGTTATGCATATAGAGAGATTTACACTAGAGAACAGTACCCAGGCTCTGTTGGATGCTAAGGGGCACATTTCTATCAGAGCTTCACAGTGGTGGGATTAAAATAATTTAACAACCGGTTCTCTGCCCTAATGATTTCTTCCAACAACCAGTTCACCAAACTGCTCAGAAAGTTAACAACCAGTTCTCCCGAAGTGGTGCGAACTGGCTGAATCCCACCACTGGTTCAGCTTCAGTATCTTTCAGCTCCTCCTATAAAGTGTATATTGACCGTAATATAAGATGATGCTAAAAAAGACAAAAGTGAGTTACCTTCTTGTATATATTTGGCACACTTTATACACTTAGTTAAGAACTCTTTTAAACCTCATACTCATTAAAGTATGTCTCTTCTCTACTGCAGCTCAAAGACACAACTTCAGAAGAGTAAAAAATAGTGTCAGCAAGACTTAATGATTTCCACTAAACTTCACTAAACCCTTCCTTGCAAACGTGTATAAAGTTGTACTGTACATTTCAATAATTTTTCTTTTGTTGTGATCCAATGGTTAATGTGTTAGAATAGGACTCAGGAGACCCAAGTTCAAGTCCATCCTCAACCATGGAAACTGATTGGGTGGTTTTGGGTCAGTCCCTCTTTCTTCAGCCCTACTTATCTCAAAGAGTTGTAGTGGGGAAGACTGGAATAGGGAATTTTGTCTACAGCAACTTGAGCTCCTAGAGGACAATTAGGGAGTTAATCCAGGGGTGGGTTCTGGATCCTTTTGCTGCCGGTTCGCTCAGGGTTGCGCCATGAGCGCACACAGCAATAAAAAAATAGCTTCTGCGCATGCGCAGAAGCAAAATCCAAGATGGCGGCACCCACGGAGACACCGACAGAACCGGCTCCGTGATGTCATCGCCGAGTTACTAACAGTTCTAAAGAACCGGTTAGAACCGGTAGGAACCCATCTCTGAGTTAATCTTATTATATGAATGTGTGAATAATGCACTCATAACTTCAGCAGAATGACTGCTGCAAATGACAGAGAAATGGGGAAAATGCAATGTTAAAAATATGTCAGTTTTGTGATTCTGTACTAGGGCTCAAGAAATAGCCAAGGACACCCAACAATAAACTTACTTTTAACATTTAGTATCTTTCTAAAAAATAGACCTTTAATAAGGCTCTGCAAATTCTTTGAAAAAGTTGCTTCTCAAGATGTAGGAAGCATGTCTTTCACTCATCAAGCAGCCATTTCGGCTACTCCTGGCAGTCCTCCTACCAGTGGTGGGATTCAATTTTTTTTACTACCGGTTCTGTGGGCGTGGCTTGGTGGGCGTGGCTTGGTGGGCGTGGCAGGGAAGGATACTGCAAAATCCCCATTCCCTCCCCACTCCTGGGGGAAGGATACTGCAAAGTTCCCATTCCCACCCCACTCCAGGGGAAGGTTACTGCAAAATCCCCATTCCCTCCCCACTCCTGGGGGAAGGATACTGCAAAATCCCCATTCCCACCCCACTCCAGGGAAAGGATA
>QLTV01002530.1:1577276-1587405 GCA_003457575.1 Thermophis baileyi
AGTTTTTTAAATCTGCTGGATCCAGGGATGGCTTCTTGAGGAGGGGCCTCACCACTGCAACCTTCAAAGGTTGCGGGACGGACCCCTCTCTCAAGGAGGCGTTGATTACAGCCTGGAGCCAGCCTCGTGTCACCTCCCTGCTGGCTGAGACCAGCCAGGAGGGGCACGGGTCCAATAAACAAGTGGAGGAGCTCATCGCTCCAATAGCCTTGTCCACTTCCTCAGGAGTCACAGGCTCAAACTCCTCCCACAAAATTGGATTAAGACCTGCCCCTGTCATCTCAGCTTGACTTGCCCAATCAGAGTCCAGATCCATCCGAATCTGAGTGACTTAAATTAATTAAATTAAATTAAATTAAATTGTGGCAAGAAAGATCTTAAAATGGGGCAAAACTCATGTAACCACTATCTCGCTTAGCAACATAAATTTTGGGCTCAATTGTAGTTGTAAGTCAAGGACTACCTATAAACGAGTCCAGAACAATTCCAGAAAATGAGAATGGGAAATCTCTTCCATGTTGTTGCTAAGTAAGTAATATGGACATATCTGTGTAGTTATCTGAAGCTGAGCTGAACTCAGTGGTACATTGGACAGCAGTTCACCAAAATGGCATATGGCATGGGAACCCTATAAACAGCTGATGCTGTTCCATCTCTATTTTCCCCACTAGGATGAATGGGAGAAACTGATTGCAAAGGAGCCCATGAAGTCTTTGGAGATGTTTGACCATGTTAGTTTAATGACTCTTGACAGCATCATGAAATGTGCATTCAGTCAGAAGAGCAATTGCCAAACTGACAGGTTAAAACTTTTATAATAATACATTCTAATAATACGAGTACTGGGTAACGTTGATCATATTTGTGCAGCACATATATTTTTTTTGGTAAAAAAAAAATGTTTTCCCCCTTCCATCAGAGACCTGGATTATTATGTCCAAGCTGTGTCTGACTTAACTTTCCTGTTGTTTCGGAGAATTACCTCTACTATACTTCGGAGTGATTTCCTATATTCATGTACCCCATCAGGACGGCATTTTAAACAGGCTTGTAAATTGGCACACCATCATACAGGTAACTCTCGTGTTCTTTGGTAAGATCAAATTAAAATTACTATGGGAGTGTCTTGGATTCCCAGGATAGATGAAGATGGAAGAGGAGTGACTGTAGCCTGAGGCCATCTTTGGTGGACTGTTTTGTTGCGGAGAAAAATAATTAGAGGTGAAATGAATCTTGTTTCCCTGCTGTCAATCCTCAAGAATAAGTTTCACTAATCGAAAGCAAATATGTTGAAACCACTTGGAGTGAAACTCTTTCCTCTAATGCCATTATATAAGAGCTATTATATGACAAGTAGAAAGGTTTTCAAAACATTGTTTTATTTGGCAGCAAAGTAGTTCAATCTTCACTCAAAAGTTAATGACCTGTATAGATTACTGTACGATGCTTAAAACAGCATATTTTAATTGTTCACTTATTTCACAGCCTTATCATTCACATGTCGTCTTAGAAGCAAGTCCCATAGACTTCAATGAGGCTTACTATAATATAAGCAATGTTTTCTGATTCTTCTAATTATGAGGATAAGCCTCATTACGGCCTTGAGATATGTCAGTGAAATCCTTGACCTGCCAACACACGACTTTTATTCATCACTACTAAAAATTGACTAGCATCAGAAAGACACTGTTGAATTTACTTGGAGCCTAATAAGGGATTTCAGTGTATACTGATTTGATTCTGAATAGTTCTTAGCTTGCATATTGCAAATTTTATTTATAATAAAAGGAACCAAATTAATCTCTCTCAGCCCCTTTTTCCGAAGTCAAGGGATAAAATGATAAAACGAGACAAACACAGTGAATTTCTCGTTCCTGGCATTAACTCATCTTGTATTACTTCATAGAAAAAGTAATTGGTGAGAGAAAGAAATCACTACATAATGAAAGAGAGCTTGGAAAGATCCAAAAGAAGCGACATTTGGATTTTTTGGACATTCTTCTTTGTGCCAAAGTAAGAAACTATAGGAAGTTTTTTTAACAGCCTCTTATCTCACACTGTTATGAAAGTTATTACAATACAAAACGAAATATTGTTTTGTTACAATGATAAGTAGAACAACTTGGACATAAAATTGATGTACTAATGAAAAACTGGTAAATCGGAATAGGTATAATAAACCGGGGACAATTAATTTGAATCTTTGTCACTGACTTATTTGCAATGTCTGTAAAAAAAAAAGATGAGAAAATCAACAGTACCAGAGAAAAATATAGTTAAAGCAACCTATATTTTAAAAAGCTTGCAATTTTTATACTGCAGATAGGAATTTTCTATATCAAACGGTTGCTGACTCAAAGCATTTGTGCAAATAAATTGTGGAACAAATGGGGCTGCCAGGTCAGGGAGTTGATGTTCTCCTTAAAAGTTGCAGAGAAGGGAAAATTTCATCAGATTTGTTACTGCAGCACTTAAGAGGAACAAAGTCTATATGGTAATTCTGTTTTTTTTTTCTATTATTGGACAAAATGTTCAAGGCTATAAAGAGGAAAGCTTCCCTGTTTTCCCTTTTATAATACTTTCCCATGCAGATGCAATGGGAAAACAGAAATAATTCTCATTTCCTTTAATGAGGCAACACTGGAAATTTGCTAACCGGGGTAAAAGGCGAATGGTTATGGACTGATTCTCATGTCCTGCCCATCTTGTCAGGAAATCATCTTATTGTTTTTAAAGGACATGCCCATGTGACAGTTGCCTTAGTCTCATTCCCAGCCAATTGCAGAGAAAAAGGTTTTCCTTCTACCAACATTTTTGCTGAGGATGCGATCTATTTTATGGCATTTTATTGGCCAAGGTGGGATAAAGAGTCTCTGAGGTATACCCTTTTTTTAAAAAAAGACCCTATTATCATTTACAATTGCAGAAAGGAAGATGGATGGTAGGGTGGTGAAATCCCACAATTCCTTGCAAAAGTAGCACTAAATGAATCAGATGTATTTGTAGTATTATTTGGATAGGACAGGGAGGGAGAAAGTAAAATAAAGATAGCCGTTTATGTCAGGATGCTTTTCGACAACTTAAAGACTAAAATAATATACATTAACTCAACCAAAATGAAGAACCCTATGTGTCTTTGTTCAAACCATGGAATAATAAATCCAAGTAGTATCAGTCTATCTGAATCTAATAATATCATAAATTAAAAACTCATTTTTGACACTTTTGTCTTTGGTCTGATTTTATGACCTCATTTTATTTTATTTTTCTTTAAATGAATGCTCATTGAAGGTGCCCCTTGCTGATTCTTCTTCTCTGTTTATCAGTATGAAGATGGAACCGGACTATCTGATGAAGACCTCCGTGCTGAAGTTGACACTTTCATGTTTGCAGGCCATGACACAACAGCCACTGGCCTCTCTTGGCTACTATATATAATGGCTAAGCACCCAGAACATCAGCAGAAATGCAGAGAAGAAGTCAAGGAAATCTTGGGGGATCGGGAAGACATCCAGTGGTGAATACAGTATTGTTTGCTTTAGATTTCTTTAATTGGTGACTTGATTTAAGCATAACACTACACGATACCCATTTAGAAAGTATTTTTAAGCAAACAAAAATCAGAACACTTGGAGGCTGTCAGAAGGATGAATTGGTTAGATGGGATGTTTAATCCTTTCGCTGATATCACCATATTCTGTCTTTTTGAATCAAGAGGAAGCAGAGGAAAGGACAACCACCAACATGGTTCTTTATGTTATGTTTAGCCCAGCGGTGGGTTGCTCCCGGTTCAGATCGGTTCTTAGAACCGGTGGCGGCAGCGGGAGGCTCCGCCCACCCACCTGGGATGCTTCAGCGCATGCGCGCGCGCGCGCGAACCGGTAGCAAATTAATTCAGAACCCACTACTGGTTTAGACCCATAGGATTGCCTATACTGTAGTATCACTGTCAGTCAGTGCGATCATAATCTATGGCAATGTGCTACAAGAGGCATTATTATTTTCATTCCATTGTGCGGGATTAGGATTAGGAAGGATACTACTACATCTTGCTGTCTGTCTACTGCAAAACTTCTTCTGCACCCTATTTCTTTAAACCTACAGGCGGAAGAACAGCTGGAGGTGGAGGTTGTAGGGAGGAAAATTGCCCATCTACTTGTTCATCCTCAATTAAAGCTCCCAATTCTATTTTTTCCAATGGAAAAAAAAAGGTAACAAAAAGACTATTAGGAGCTTAGAGTTCAGACTATTATTCTTGCAAGAGAATAAAAGGCTTGCTACACATAGTACTATCTTAAATGTTAGGTAGCAGCTCAATTCGCATACTGATTTTATACACCAAATCATTTATTTCCAATGTTATAAGATTTGTAGAAAAGATGAAAACAATTGGATACAATATGATACCTGAACATAAAACATAACAGAGTCATAATTATGTGGTTATGATTCAATGAGAATATGTTTCAGGCAAACATGTTAAAATTAGCCATTTAAAATTTAAAACGTTCAGAAGTTCAAAGATTGCGTTGTACTTTTTCCTCCTCCTTATAGTTCAGTGAATTAGGTGGGTGTCTGATCCTCTTCTAAATATTATCTGGACATCCTGCACTTAAAAAAAAATACTTCAGCCCTTTTTCCCTGGGCAACAACGTTTGTATACTTCCATCAGGGTCATCTTCCTTACTTTCTACAGTGAGACTGGTCCATCTCCCATTCTCCCAAGGAAGGACTGAATTTTTATGCTATTCTTCTTTATAACTTTTATGTTATTCTTCTAAGAAGTGGCATTATAGAAATTAGTTTGACCGTTTAGTTTCCAGAAAGGCAGGTTGGGTAGTGTAAGCCTTATCTTTCTCTCACAGGATCAGGCTAGATGCCCTGGGAAGATAGATGATGATAGCAGGAACTACCAAGACTCTGACCCAATGCAGGAGGTAAAGGGGGAGGGGTGAGCACTCAGACGGATTCTGGGGAAACTGGTTTGAAACTTTGAACTTCTGCCCTTTCTTTATGACCTTAGCCATCAAAAGCTACAAGGCTTTGGCCATTACTGAGTTGGAGCACTATGTACCCATCCTTGAATCAGCAGAAAACTATGCTAGAATTGAAAGCACTATCTCCATTGTCAATTCTTGCTTCCACTCCTTGCAGTTACCTACCAGAAGACAAAACCTAGCACCTTTTGTGCACATTGAATCTGCCCTTGGATGGTGTAGAATGGTGGTGGCAGGAGGGGAGGAGGAACACTACTTTACATAATTGCAGTTAAGGATAAGTTAAGCTTGTCTCATTCATGCCCTGGAGATGAGATGAGGGCAATATCACAGGTGGAATTAAAAAGGTGATACCATGAGACATTGGGGCCAATGTTAAGTCTAAGTAAATAATAAAATTGCTTGATTTAGTTCCAGCTGATACCCTCCTTTGGCACCTAGCCTTTCACTAATAGAAAGGTTAATTGATTTTCTCTATAACTTTCAGGGATGATCTTGGTAAGATGACCTATTCCACAATGTGCATAAAAGAGAGTCTCCGTATATACTCTCCAGTTCCAGTGGTGTCCCGAAAGCTCAACAAACCTATTACCTTCTTTGATGGACGCACTTTGCCTGAAGGTTTGCAATTTCTTTATTTTAAAAAAATGTTTTTAATGTTTCATTTCATTATGTGCTGCTCAATGTTGGATGACGTCTAAGCTTTGAATATAAATACAGTTGGAAAAGGGTAAAATCATAGTAATAATGATAAAATGTTCGACACACTCTGATTTGGGTGAAATCTTCCTTTCCCATCTTCCCCTTTGCCTTCTAGGAGATACAATTAAGAAATTTTAATTCATTCATACTGTATACTGTAGTAAAATGCAAAGCAGCCCATGATAGTTAATATTTAGAATTCGCTTGAATGTAATCTTTGGAAAAAGTGCAAAGAAAAGCAACTAAGATGATTAAAGGCCTGGAGACAAAAACATATGAAGAACGGTTGCAGGATTTGGGTTTGGCCAGTCTAGAGAAAAGAAGGACTAGGTGGGAACATGAGAGCGGTATTCCAGTGTTTGAGAGGCTGCCACAAAGAGGAGGGGGTCAACTTATTTTTCAAAGCACCAGAGGGCAGGACAAGAAACAATAGAAACAATGGAACTGGAGGAGAGAAACAACCTGGAATTAAAGAGAAACTTCCTAAGAGTGAGGACAATTAACCAATGGAACAGCTTGCCTTCAGATGTTGTGGGTGCTTCATCACTGGAGGTTTTTAAGAAGAGACTGGACAGTCACTTGTCTGAAATGGTATAGGATCTCCTGCTTGAGCAAGGGGTTGGACTAGAAGACCTCAAAGGTCCCTTCCAGCTCTATTCTGATTGGTTAATACCCTTTGCCTATTTAAACCTCACCAAAATAGTCCAAAATTGCACCAAGAGTTCTGAAATTATATAAATTAAACATTGCATTATGTCTATAAAACTATACTGATAGTACATCTATCTAAAGAGTTACTCTAGTTAGAATACGCAATTGCCATTATAACAGAATTATTAAAAACACTAATTTCAACCATCTGAATTAATTGAAGTTCTCTGATATCTTTGTTCCAAGAACTTAAGTCAATTTCTCAGGCATTAGATAATTACTAATTGGAAGCTTGCAAAGCAACCTGCCAAGGCATAGCAACTTTGCCTGATTTCTAGAAAAACTAAGCAAAGTAAAATCTTGGATGAGAGTTCTTGGATGAGAGAATAGTAGGAAATTTGGGGCTGTAGTTTAACTTGACAAAACATCCTAGAACAAAACTCTGGCAAACCACATCTATATTGTTACCAAGTAACTGTATGAATGTACTAGGAGTTGACTTTGATTCTTCACCATTATTTAAAGTTATGGTTCTGATTATGCAACATTATCTGGGTTTCTTTTCTACAGAATACTTAGATTCTGCTTAATGGTAACATCATAATTATACCAAAGGCGAAGATAAATTCCAGTTGCAGCTGGAATTAAATTGGATATATTTAAGGGTGATTTGGATACTTAACTGGGATCAGGATTACCGCTCTTCCTGTTGTCAAATATGGAATTTCATCTTCAAACTAGTTATTGAATGTATAGGTGTTTATACTTTTATATGTAGGATTACTTATTTATCATAACACAAGAGAAATCCATTGAACAGATAATAAAAATTTGAGCAGTTTGCTTAACAGTGCCTATGAACATTTTCCTCGAAAAATGCCAAACTTCTCTGACTGCATAGAACAGGCTGCAGAATTCTTCTCTTCGTGTCTTTTGATCTTGTTTCAACCACTGACAATGTTTTAATTGCTGTCTTCTCTGGTTCTTTATTTTACAGATATTATAGTTGCAGTTGACATTTATTCTCTTCATAAAAACCCCAGCATTTGGCCAGACCCTTTGGTAAGTAGTTATTTTTCCCATCAAATGATAACAGTGATAAAAGGGACTAACTGTTATAAATAAAAATTATCACACTTAATCGAGACTTTTATAAGTACACAGATTCTGTATAGTGGAGATAATTCCCATTTATCACTTTTATTGACTCACTACGGTATATTTTCAGAGCAAAGCATAAAGTGATTCTGAGATGCTTCAATAGCTTTATAATAGCACAAGTACTGTAATGAGAAAAAGGGTTGTAAGCATAGTAGATTCAGTTTTTTATTTTTCCCCCTCCAATTTTCATTGTTTTCTTATTCCAGGAGTTTGATCCTATGAGGTTTTCATCAGAGAACGCCTCCAAAAGACATTCTCATGCATTTATTCCTTTTGCAGCTGGATCAAGGTGAGTCTACAGTCTATTTTTTAGACCATTGGTTTCAAAATGAACATCCCTGTCAGTGTTTCTCCTCCTTGGCAACTTATTTGGATAACTGGATGCAAATTATGAGAGTTGAAGTTCACACAAGTTGCCAAGGGTAAGAAATGCTGCTCTATGCCTGTCCCAAGCATTGTTATTTGCTGTCTTTTTAGAGTCTTATGAAATGTTCTTACAGCTAAGAATGACAGGCAGATACGTTAAAGGAGCAAAATGATCATCCCCCAAAGCTGTGCAATTGACGCGGCTGGTTTTTTTAAAAAATTAAATGTGAAAATGTTTTCCTAGTTAGAAGGACAGACCCTGTACCTGCAGTTGTGTATTTATCACTTTATTTAAAAGCCTTTTCCAGATAGAAAATACCAGCCAAAGGTTGAAAACTGGGCATAATTCAAATATGATATTCAGTCCCTGATTATAATTTCCTGTGGTGCTTTTCTGCTTTATTTTACTTCAGTTAAATGCAGCCCCTGTAGACTAAATGCTTCCACTGAAGAGAAACACTTCATGAATTCACACCTTGATTTAATTGATCCAATACATTGTCCTCACCTGTTCAGTTTTTAAGATACCTATAAATGTTTGCACTTCTCATTACACTCTATATTTAATTTGCATGCTGGTACGTAACTGAGTAGGAAAAAACAAAATCCACCCTACCTTGTTCTGAATGTCAACCAGCCTCCTCTTATATTGAGTATAACACAAAGGGGTTTTTTTCTCTTCCTTTTCTTGTTAGGAATTGCATCGGACAGCAATTTGCCATGAATGAACTAAAAATAGCACTTGCTCTGACGCTGCTTCGCTTTGAACTTATACCCGATCCAGAAAAAAATCCGATTCCAATCTCCCAGATTGTCCTCAGGTCTGAAAATGGAATATACCTCATTTTAAAGAAACTTGACTGATCCTGAAAAATTATTGCAGGAGTTGATGCCAAGAAGGCTGTAAGACAAAAATGGGGCATTAACAGACTATGCAAAACCACCAGAAGCATGATGCATACTACAGCTTTTTTAATCGTAATAAATCCCTCCACTTCACCCAAAACTATTCTCACTTTTAACTTAATTCCTTGAAAACTCAGCCTTCACTATTTGTCAGAGGAATGCATCACAACCTGTCATGGAGTCATGTGTTCCCCTATCTCAGAATGTAAAATGTTGCCTGGGAAACTCTGCTAATAACTTACACCTTAATATTTCATACAATAATTGTCTAACAGAAGCTTAATTGTAGAACCCAAGCCTTTAATCCAGTGGTGAAATCCAATTTTTTTTACTACCGGTTCTGTGGGTGTGGTGTGGCTTGGTGGGTGTGGCAGGGGAAGGATACTGCAAAATTCCCATTCCCTCCCCATTCCTAGGGGAAGGATATTGCAAAATCTTCATTCCCACCCCACTCTGGGGCCAGCCAGAGTGGTATTTGCCAGTTCTCCGAACTAATCAAAATTTCCGCTACCGGTTCTCCGAGCTACTCAAAATTTCCGCTACCGGTTCTCCAGAACCTGTCAGAACCTGCTGGATTTCACCCCTGCTTTAATCTCAAATTGTTCCATGCCTGTGATTCCTCCATGCATTCAGATGACTGCACTTCTTCCGTCCGTTGCTGCTCCAAGTACACATGACTGACCAATTGAAAAGGCGAGAGTTATCGGACTTCACAATATTTTTTCTTTCTTTCTACAACTGCGGAAAGTGTAGTAGTTGAACATAAAAGAGCAATAGAACAATGAAAGTAAGCATCTACTGTACAGCAAGACAGCAACAGGGCAAAACAAACTGAATATACAGTACATAATATAGGGCAGCTGCCAGATGTATAAAATCTCTTATGGTTCACTGCCCATTAAACTGGATGCCAAGCTAGATAACAAGTACATACTGTAGTGAATGGGATCAGAGAGGCTCTTACTGAGTTGTAGGCTGATGTAAACCTCCTTCCCTCCACTCCCCCAGTCTGTTGTCTACTATTGCTCTCTAAAGAGCCAGAGGTGGAATTGTTTTATTTATTTTATTTATTTATTTGTTTGTCAAACATGTACAAGATAGCAGGTATAGGTATAAACATAAACATAATCAAAGTGAATACAGATAGATGAGGACAATAGGACAGTAGGACAGGGACGGTAGGCACGCTGGTGCGCTTATGCACGCCCCTTACAGACCTCTTAGGAATGGGGTGAGGTCGACAGTAGACAGTCTAAGGTTAAAGTTTTTTGGGTTTGGGGAAGAAACCACAGAGTCAGGTAGTGAATTCCAGGCATTGATCACTCTGTTGCTGAAGTCGTATTTTC
>QLTV01002530.1:1599991-1615481 GCA_003457575.1 Thermophis baileyi
TCATGTCTGCAATTAAGCTCTGTGTGTAGCTAACTATCTGTGATAGGAGAGAATCTTTGTTTGATGATTAAGACAAAGAAAGACTGGTAAGAAGACTGCTGTACTTCTGAATACTGACTGATAGAACGTGTATGATTCGGACTGTTATTTGGACTGTGCTATCTCTTTAAGTAAACTACTTTTATACACTTTAACGTATCTGTGTATTGACTGAACCATTACTCATATCTACTGCAACATTACGGTTCACTGTGCAAGCCTTCAGAAGCAGAGGTTACTCTGCACAATTCCTTAACAGACTTTATCGAGGAATTCATTTTTTCACTAGGTTCATACAAGACTCTAAGTAATAAATATATTTTGTTTCATTTTTGTCTTAAGAGTATTTTGTGATCCAGTCTTCCAGTTAAGGATCTATGGCAGACTAGATGTCCCTGATGAAACAGGCATGGCATTGTGGTAGAGATTAGTGGCCACATGGCAAATTCAAGCTTAAGCACATATAAGAAAGTTTCAAGACAATAAAGTGGATAGTTTTTTGTGTGAAAGTGCTTTTGAATAAATTGGAATTAAAATTGACAAACTGCACCTTTATGGGAATGTTTTTTTGTTTACTATTAAAGAGTGCAGGCAATTTGTGGATTTAAAAAAATAAAAGGTAAAACAAAGTTTAAAATGGAATTATACATAAAAGAGGTGCATATATTGCTAAGATGTATGAACTGTTGAAATTTGAAATGGAAGAAGAACAAGTGAAAGAATATAAATTGGGCTAAAAATTTTGGTTATAATATGCAGATGGAACAACAGGAAAATATCTATATCCATGTCAGTTATCTTTGAGAGTTTCAAAACTTCATAGCGTGAATTAGAATTGCAAGGTTCGTATTTGATTATATAAAGTCTACTGGTAGAAAATCGTTTAGAAATCATAGTCACAACTAGTATAATTAACTGACCAATGTTTTCCTCATTGTAAATACTTACTTTGGCACAGAGAAGAATGTCAAGAAAATCCAAGTGCCTCTTCGCCTGGATCTTTTGAAGTTCTTCCTCAACCTTCAAAGATTCCTTTCTTTCCTTGATTACTTTCTCTGTATTGGAAACATATGATGTTAATAGCGCACCAATTCCAATTTTTAAACTTGTTCGTGGTAACTCCTTACACTGTAAGAAAATGCCAAACTGTACGTTAGGTTAACCTTTTTAATTAGCCATTTTTCTTGTTGTAATAGCACACCAATTGAGTGATTTCCTTAGCCTTCCCTGAAGTGCATTGCAAAATTTGAAAAAAATGCCCAGACTGAAACAGCAACATACTAATAAAATATAAATTACACAGAAGCACTTAAAATGATGGATTGAACAAAAATCCTACTCTGCATGATTTCTTCTTAAACGGTTGTTTAAGATTTGCTTGGTTTTTTGTTCATTTTTTTTTTTAACCTTCCTTTTGTTCCAGAACACCCAAAACCAAAACCAAAGCATTGGGAAAAAATACCTGTATGAAGGTGAGCAACTTGGCAGGCTTTCCGAAACCGAAATCCATGGGGACTGAACCAATATAGAAGATCACTGAAACCTACAATGTGGTGCATCCTGGCATATATCAAGAAGCAAAGCTCAAAGACAGCTTGAACGTAAGAATTTTCCCTAAAGGACAGCAGGAAAATCAAAGGATAAATTCAGGATTTTAAATATGAATACTGTCACTACTTTATAGTCTTCAAACAATAGTACAGGTAGTCCTTGATTTATGACCACAATGGAGCCCAAAATGTATGTTGTTAAGCGAGACATTTGTTAAGTGATTTTGCCCCGTTTTATGACATTTCTTGTCACAGTTGTTAAGTGAATCACTGCAGGTATTAAGTTAGTAACAAGTTTGTTAAGTGAATCTGGCTTCCCCATTGATTTTGCTTGTCAGAAAGTCGCAAAAGGTGATCCCAGGACACTGCAACCGTCATAAATATGAGCCAATTCCCAAATTCTGAATTTTGATCACATGACAGTGGGGAAGCTGCAATGGTCGTAAGTGTGAAAAACGGTCATCGGTGACTTTTTTCAGTGCCGTTGTGACTTCAAACGGTCACTAAATGAACTGTTGTAAGTCGAGGCCTGCATGTATTAGAATAGAATAGAATAACAGAGTTGGAAGGGATCTTGGAGGTCTTCTAGTCCAACCCCCTGCTTAGGCAGGAAACCCTACACCACTTCAGACAAATGGTTATCCAACATCTTCTTAAAAACTTCCAGTGTTGGAGCATTCACAACTTCTGGAGGCAAGTTGTTCCACTGATTAATTGTTCTAACTGTCAGGAAATTTCTCCTTAGTTCTAAGTTGCTTCTCTCCTTGATTAGTTTCCATCCATTGCTTCTTGTTCTACCCTCAGGTGCTTTGGAGAATAGTTTGACTACTCCTCCTCCTCCTCCTCCTCCTCCTCCTTCTTTTAAACAACTCAGTGAAGCTTACTTCTGATTTTACATAAAATTACATCATAAACCATTACATTTATTTTATGTCATTAAAGCTTTCATTCAGCTTTCTGGACAATAGTCAGTGGTAAATATTTAATAACCAATTCTATTGCTACCATCTTGCCACTGAACATTCTGCTAAACGCTGTGCTGTTCTGCTCTCAACCATGTCACAAAATTCCAGAAATTTAACAATTAGTTCTCATGAGCCGATACAAGCGGGATGTAGCACACCACTGATAATAATGCTGTAACGTATTATAGATAACACAAGGTACATCTATTAATACTTCAGGAATGTTATTTAAAAGCAATTCTGACTATTCATTAACTAATACAGTATAAATTCCCTGGGCATTTTATTGCCACACAGCCCACCTAAATCAGGGGGTGATTACTCTGCACCACAGGCTGCAAATAAATGTCAACTCCTGGTTTGAAGTCCATTGCCAAAATCTGACAGAAAATCACTGAGCCCTGAAAGCATAATTTTCCACTGATTTCTGAAAATGGGGGTGGAATAGAAAAGAACCAAGGGTTGTTAAGTTTCTTAGTGTGCTTACTGTATCATAACCGTCACCTCATACTATTTTTTTGAAAATACACCCCCCCCCCGGCCGCCAAAGACAACTGTTGGAAAAGTAGTTCTGACCACTAGCATGACATTATTATTTTGCCCCCTTTCAGCCTCATCAGCCAAAAATTATAGGGAATCAGTCCCTGGTTGCAAAACATTTGATTGTGTGTAAATGTGCCTTTAAGTCAGTGTGGACTCCAGGCGACTGCCTGGACAAGACTCTGCAGTTTTCTAGGAAATATTTTTTTTGAGATGGTTTACCATTGCCTACTTCCTAGGGTTAAGAGGGAATGAGTGGCCCAAGGTCATCCAAACTGAATTTGTGCTGAAGGCACTAGACTAGAACTCAATCTCCTGGTTTGAAGCCTGATGCCTTAACCACTATACCAAACTAACTCTCTAAACCTTGGTTACTCATTGCATTGAAATGATGTATAATGTATACAAACAATGAGGCAAAAATTGGTTCTTTTCGGGGACTTAGCTGCAATTTTTATTTGACTCCAAAAGAAGAGCAACTGATGCATATTAAATAAAGAGGACAGTCACAAAATTGTGATTCTGTATATGTGGGAGGGTAAGTAGTTGCAGAATACAAGGATGCTATGTTTTATAACGGGATCGCTTGGATCCCATTAAGTCATTACTGAATATGTTACTAATCAAAGAAAGGAGAATTTAACCAAAGTTAAAAGAAAAGCAATACCAACTTGTACATTTGACAGTTGCTGTTATAACCAAAGGCACATTTCATGATGCTATCAAGTGTCATCAAGCTCACATGTTCAAAGAGTTCCACTGATTTCTCCTGCATGATCAGTTGTTCCCATTTATCCTAAATCAACAGAAGGAAAATGAAATATTGCTGTTATGTTATGTTGGACCCCTTAAAACAGGGGTGTCAAACTGGCGGCCCAAGGGCCAGATGCATCATGCACAGGCCACGCCCACCCTGGCTCTGCAAAGGCAAAAAAACGTTGCGATAGTCACATGACGCAATCGAGTTTGACACCCTTGCCTTAAAACAAGCAAAACTAAATTATTGTATAGTATAGTCTATAAATATATGTTTTTTTTCCCTCTGTTGAATCACCTGGTATACCCAAATATGGGAGAAAGCATACTGCTTCCTTTTTGCCTTTCGGCCCCTCCAGGGGCCATCCAGACAGTTAATTACAAACGACAGTCCGTTTCTATATGTTATATTTTTACATAAATAAAGGGAGACTATATTTATGTTATATTTATGTAAAAATATAACATATAGAAACGGACTGTCGTTTGTAATGCACTGTCTGGATGGCCCCTGGAGGGGCCGAAAGGCAAAAAGGAAGCAGTATGCTTGCTCGCATATTTGGGCATACCACCATATTTGGGTATACCAGGTGATTCAACAGAGAAAAAAAAACATATATATAGCCTTGTCCCTGGAACATGCAGATAGGGAAAAGAATCCCATGGCTCAGAGGTTTAATCACTTGCCTTATTAGGCAAGGGGCCCGGGTTCTAATCCCATAAGGGTGTGGCTAGCTGATGAGAGCTAAATAGCTTGAAATAGATCCATACTAGTCTCCCTTTATTTATGTAAAAATATAACATATTCTATAAATCTTTCTACTCTAATGTATAGGAGAATGACCTCTCAATTTTCTCAAGTAATTATTTTTCTGGGACATTCATTACTTTTCATTTCTGATTCTCTAATGCAATGTTTCTCAACCTTGGCAACTTTAAGGTGGGAGACTTCAACCCCCAGAATTCTGCAGCCAAACACATACACATATGCACACACCATTTCAGCTGCCAGTAAACCACTCACGGAAAAACTTTTAATAAATCAATTATTAACACTTACCAACATCACTTTTGTAGAGTCTGCAATCAGGGGCACATATGGCTTTAATACATTAAAGTGGAAACCTGGAGTTAGCAATTTTCGATGTTGCGCCCATTTGGGTCCATGCAGGACCAATAAACCTTTCCCTAAAGGAAACAGACACTTCCAATCAAATAAGAAAACAGGAGGAGGAAGGCGTATTATATACATTCGGCACCTTGCGTTACTTATAATAAAGGCAGGATGAAAAAAATATATAATAAAAAATAAACAGTTCTATACAAAATCTTGTTACATTTAGGTAATCTCCTATAGTTTACAGCAGCAATGAAACTTCATTTCCATAAAAGTTTCCATAACTATTTCATTAATTTTGAACCATAAGTGATGCTTTATGCACTTGATGTACATACAAAGAAAAGAAAAGAGAGATTTCAAACTTCATTACAACTGAGTCTATAGTAAGAACATTTACTATAACCATAAACCGAGATACATTATGTAACGTGGGGATCAAAAGTTCTTATTCTGTGTCCCTTTCTGTGATTCATGTTTACATTTCTACTTTATTTGGTAGCTGATTGGTTAACCTGAGCATTCTTGATATGCATTTTCTTCACATTTATTCTTTGCCTTAGAAATTTTTTTCTCCTTTGCCTGTTTCTTTATGGAACGTTTAATGGGTTCCAACAATGAGCAGAAAGTTGAACTAGATGGCCTATTTGTCTCCTCCTAATGTATACATTCTATGATCACTATACATGCTTGTCTACTTTCATTGCATTGCATCAGAAATATTGTACAGCATAATAATTAAAACTTGAAATGCAGAATTGTGCCCTAATGGCTCATCCACACAGCCGTGTTGATGTATCTTTCCTCCATGTTTTCTTTGCAGACTGATTCATCAAGAGAGACTGAGGATCATGAAAGGCAAAGTTCTTTTGGAAAAAAATTCTTTTGCAAAAACCAGTACTTAAAATGTCAGTTGAGATTCTCAATCATCCAGGTCATAGTTGTCCCAAAGGTGCTGTTTCCAAAAGGCAACTGGAGTTTCTTGGTTTTTTTTTTTTTTTTTTAAAAAAACATTTCCCTTCTTATCCAAGAAGCTTCTTCAGTTTCAGCTTCTTCTGCCTTTTGGAAAAAGCACCTTTGGGACAGTACTTAAAATCATTATCATCAGCTTCATGGAGGCCCATTGGTGAGCATTAAATATACTGATTGGTAAGAAGAGGAGTAGGCAGGTAAGACAGGGATTAAGAACCAAACCATTGGATGTTCCTCCCATGATAAATATCTCTTTATGCTAGGAGACCCCTAATCCCGGGACCAGATGGCAGGGGATGGCACAGCAGTGTTGGCAAGACACTGACCTCTGAAGATTTCTCCTCCTTTAACATCTACATGGGATGCTTTTTATGCTTTCTCAAAGAAAACGGTACTTTTATCGATTTTAATTCCAGGATTTCAGTAGTCAATAGAGGAATGCATTACGCACCAGTTAGCAGGATAAATAAATCTGAAGGCCTAGTCTCACTCAGTCAATCTGTGCCACCTGCAAGGATGTATGTGTCTGAACTGGCACAATGGGCAGACTGGAGTATTGCAGTGTAAACATTGCCCTTTCTGAATATGTATGCAATTCTCTGTCCAACAACCTGATGATTTTTGACTTCCTTTAGATGGCAAGTCAATACATTGCCCATAAAAATCAATTGAAAAAAACCTACCAACCCAGAGGTTTTTTTTTTACTCACAATGAAAGTCTTGCTAAAATCAAGGCTTCCATGAGAATCTCAATTTCTAATGTAAATTATTTATTTATTTACTTACACCTCTACTTCCAATAACTCTCTAGACATCTCTTGACCTTATTCAACTCCTTTGTAAATCATGGGGATACTGGAAGCGATAGGACAATAATACAATAGTAATACTGAAATATATACTTATACAACCTATTTGGAATTTTATTACTGGAGAATACTTAATACATTTCATGAATATTTTTCAGAAATCATTATATTAAATTGCATATAGACTCAGTTCTCTATCATAACGTATTTTGTCTGTTTATTATATATATAATCAATACACATTTCCAGAGAAGTGGAAGCAAGCAGAAATTAAAATAAGCAAACAAAATAAAGGTAAAGATTGTCTTTCTTTAGTTATGAAATAGCTATGACAAAAGTTTGACAATGTAGAGTTCCTAACGGGGAGTCTTTAGAATAAAATTATAAAGAATTTTATCTGTGTTAACTGATCAATTGTTCTTCATCATGGAGAACTGGAATATACATACCAATCCATGGGACTATGTTCCGATAACTAAAATTATCTTTTGGTTCTAAAAGAAAAGAAGAAAGAAGTAAAATTCTATAGCTTAATTAATTATACTAGGCTGTGATTAGAGAAAAATACATAAATTTCTGAGAAAAATATCTACTAACCTAAAGAAATAATAACTAGATAATTTGTGGTTTTGTTTATGGATAAAGAACTCATAAAGAATATTATACATTAAAATATGGGCATAATATATAGATATCCTTACTTTGTATGTCTAATGCTAACACATAACAGAATGACTCCCTTTCTTCCCCCAATAATTTTCAGGGTGTTCCTCTGATTAAAATAACTTTCTCAAAATATATTCCATCCCTTTCTAGACAATATCAAATAATGCTTATGTTCTCTTGTGATGTAAAAAACAACTGAAACAACTACTGTACAAACTACCCCTCTACTTGAGAAAACCTTGGACTCCTTGGTTTTCTGCCACAAAACCTTGGTTTTCTGCCACAAATTATTTTCCCTATTTTTTATAAATACTCTAGTGGTTCCCAACATGGGGGCCATGCCCCACAGGGAGGCAATTTGATTTTTAATGGGGGCAATTGGAACCTTGTTTAAACCAAGTTAATGGCCTTTTAGGTTTCCTCCGCGTGAGTAGGAGTTCACTTTTTGAATAGTAAGAATTATATGTCACGGGGGGGGGGGCATCAGGATTTTAGAGATGCTTAGGTGGGGCATGGCCGAAAAAAGGTTGGGAACCACTGCTCTATACATTCCAGGCGGCTGATAAAACTTTGGGAATTTATTACTTAAATTACACAGACAACAGGAACCCATATTCCCAAATTACTGAGTAACCTTTTACTATATTCAACAGCACAGTATCAGCAGTAGAATCCTTCAAGTTTTTGGGTTTTATAATT
The DNA here is from genome assembly GCA_003457575.1 of Thermophis baileyi. Classification (NCBI taxonomy): domain Eukaryota; kingdom Metazoa; phylum Chordata; class Lepidosauria; order Squamata; family Dipsadidae; genus Thermophis; species Thermophis baileyi. The sequence goes on from QLTV01002530.1 coordinate 1,608,105, forward strand.
TTCCAAGATTTGAAATGGACACCTAACGTTAGAACCAGCATCAAAAAGGCACAACAAAGAATGTTCTTCCAGTGTCAACTTAGGAAGTTCAGACTGCCCCAAGAGCTATTGATAGAGTTTTACAGAGGAATTATTGAGTCTGTCATCTGTACTTTGATAACTGTCTGGTTTGGTACAGCAACTAAATAGGACAGGCACAGACACCAATGGATAATTAGGACTGCAGAAAAAAACAATTGCAACCATCCTGCCTTCCATAGAAGACCTGTATATTGCGTGGGTCAGAAGGAGATCTGAGAAAATAACTGCAGACCTCTCACATCCTGGACATAAACTGTTTCAAATCCTCTCCTCGGGATGCCTCTATAGGGCATTACATGCCAAAACAACTAGACACAGGGACAGTTTTTCCCCTCGTGCCATCACTCTGCTGAACATCTACTCCTCATAGTACTGTCTTATGTCTAAGTATGTTCACCCATGTTGTATGGCTGTAGTATTATTATTATCATTCTCATCTTCTCTACTACCCCTTCTTATTGGTATTATTTTTACGATTATTATTTTGTTGCTCTGCATGGACACTGACAGCTTCTGCACTAGAAACAAATTCCTTCTGTGTCTAATCACACTTGGCCAAATGTCCTGTCCTGTCCTGTCCTGTCCTGTCCTGTCCTGTCCTATGCTATGCTATGCTATGCTATGGTATGCTATGCTATGCTACGCTACGCTACGCTATCCTATCCCTATAATGGAAACTCCCAGCAAGCCCTCTTGGACCTAGCACATAGATACAGTTTTGGGACGGCAGTGCCTAATATTGCTATGCTATGATTTATTGCTATGCTCTGCTATGCTTTAGTGGGTTTTATACACGATAACCAGCATTTCAAATGCCAGAAGCAGAGGTGGGTTCCTCCCTGTTCAGACCGGTTTGCCCGAACCGGTAGTGACCCGCTGGTGATGTCACAGTGATGTCATGGATCCGGTTCAGTCGGTGCCGGTCCATGGGCGCCGCCAACTTTTTTTAAAAAAAAAAATTCCGTTTTTTTTTTCCTTCTGTGCATGCGCAGAAGCCAAGTTTCCGGCACTGCGCATGTGTCACCATCTTGTTTTTGGTTTTGGGGGGTTTTTTTGGAATTTTTTTTTTGGATTTTTTGGTACTGCGCATGCGCGTGTGCACCCACGAGGCACGCCCACGAGGCGCGGGAGGAAGCGAACCGGCAGCAAGATAAGTTAGAACCCACCCCTGGCCAGAAGCATATCAAAATGCATAAACATTACAATTTATCCAGATTCAGAGTGGCCTATCAATAGCCTTGACCATTTTGTATCAGATGCAACTTGCAACGTAATTCCAAAAACCATCCAGTACAGAATATGTTACAATAGTCCAAGCAAGTGGTGATCAAGGTATAAGAGCCGAGGTGGCGCAGTGGTTAGAGTGCAGCACTGCAGGCTACTTCAGCTGACTGCTAGCTGCAGTTCGGCGGTTCAAATCTCACCGGCTCAAGGTTGACTCAGCCTTCCAACCTTCCGAGGTGGGTAAAATGAGGACCCAGATTGTTGGGGGCAATATGCTGACTCTGTGAACCGCTTAGAGAGGGCTGTAAAGCACTATGAAGCGGTATATAAGTCTAAGTGCTATTGCTATAAGTTACTACCACCCGGAACACTTTTTCAGAAACAGCTAGGCCACACTCAATCTTCCTTCAAGTGTTCTTCAGTTACATTCATGCCAGCTATAGGAAAAATCTGGCAATGTGAAAATAGACCAAGTGCCAGGTCCAAGTCCACTGTAACAGCCACTCAAAAACAGCAGCATGCTGTGAAAATTAGCAGACTGTCAGAACATCTGGTCAGTGAGATGGAATTATACAGATCACAACCATTTTACATTTCTGTCTCATAATCTGCTGTAGCAAAAAAAATAACAAAGGACCTCACTCGCCACTGTCAGTTACTTCTACTGGTACATGTCTGCTCAGTCTTTTCATCCAAGAAAACATACAGGTTGGAGAAACTGCCATTACTCTGACTTCTTTGCTTACTCAGTAGCCTGAAAGAAAGGAAGGCCAGCCTACAGTCTATCCTTTTTTTTCCTGTATCCCATTTAATATCCCCTTGCCAGTTACTACTTCAATATTAGCCAGGCCATTGGGGTGTGTGTGTGTGTGTGTGTGTGTGTGTGTGTGTGCGCGCGCGCGCACACACACACACACACACCTCAAAATTATTACAATGTAAAACAATTCGTCAACTAAGAGAATATGTTATTTAAGTAAATATTTATGCAAATGTTTTATGAAAAATTGCATAATACCATATTTGTGGTTTTTCTTTTTCTTACGGGTAGATAATTGGAGATGGCATTTGTGTATGCAATTTGCAACTGTACCTAATCGACAGTAGTTAGGGAACCTTGGAGTCATAAATTTGTTTTGGAATATATTTCCCTTGTTACTGATCGGTTAATGTACATCTGCAATGAAGTATTAATTACAACAACTAATGAATTACGACTGTTGTGTCTCTTACCCGTTCGAACAAGTATTGGTTTTGCATAATCAGGATGTACGATATTCAAACATGCAATGAACCTGCCAAACCACAGAGGAAAGGCAAATGGATACAGACAACTCCATTTCTCTATTTTTCTGTAAACTGCAGAAATAGGTGAAAACTGCATTGGTGCAAGATAAAGAGAAAAACAAGAAAATATTATATTTGGTAAAATATTTTAATGAGCTATTTGGTGTTTTAAATTTATTTTTTTCAGGCCAAAGACTTCCCTTGGCCTTTAAGAAGCATATAAGGAGCCCCTCCCCTAAAAGCAGGTGGAGGAGCCAGGACAAAAAAGTGTCTGAAGCGGAATAAAACAAAATATTATTTACATTTAATTTCATTAATGAAACGTGAAATGAACAAAATACAGTTGTTGTTGTTATTATTATTGTACTCTGTGTTACATAATTTCTCTTTCGATCACATTAAACATTAGCATTCAGTTGCAACTTCTGGAAGAGACGGACCTCAACTGAGCTTTTTAGGGTCTCGTGCATCTTGGAAACTTAGTTTCTGCTCTTGTAGGCCACTTTTGGGCTGAGAATGTTAGATATGACTATATATCAATCAGGGGTGGGTTTTAACTTACCTTGCTGCTGGTTTGCTTCCTCCTGCGCCTCGTGGGCGCGCCTCGTGCCCGCGCCTCGTGGGCGCGCGTCGTGGGCACGCATGTGCTTTGCGCGCGCATGCACAGTGCAAAAAAATAAAAAAAAGCCAAAAAAAAGCCAAAAACAAGATGGCGATGCATGCGCAGTGCCGGAAACTCGGCTTCTGCGCATGTGCAGAAGGAAAAAAAAAATAAAAAATTTTCAAAACAAAAATTCAAAAAAAAGATGGCGAACCGGACCGAACCAGATCAGTGACATCATCGTGATGTCATCAGCAGGTTGCTACCAGTTCGGGCGAACCGGTCCGAACCGGGAGGAACCCACCTCTGATGTCAATACAGTATAATACAGGATCTGAAACAAAGCTGACATTTGAAAAATCTTGCTGCATTCTGAAAATATCTGGAGCTCTGTGCAATTGGCTGAACAAATATACAAACTGGATCTGCAAATCAGATTAGCCCAAAATCAAAGTAAATAATGTTAAGGTTCAGAGCAATGTGCGAATGCAGCCAGAGAGGAAGTACTTAGCCTTTTGCTCCTGATCAAAATATGAAGAAAGTTTCAGATTACAGATATAGTGATAGCAATTTCTCATGCCTGCACTTCAGTCTTTGCTGGTCACAAATGGAATACAAGGGAATATAGGCAACCCATTTTAATTTTTTATTTGAAAACTAAGTGGCCAGAACACTAGGAGCAGAAAAACAGATTTTACTGTCATCCACCCTGTGATGGGAAACTGGGCTGTGCTACTTACTTTCTATGAATACTTGTAGGGAGGCTGAAAAAGAAATGAGGGCAGACATAAACAAGTATAAACATGACTTTAGCCCAAGTGTACAGAAATATGGCAGAAGTCTTTTAAGATCATTCAAAGAGACTCTGCCTTAATGAACTCCCTATAAATGAGGCTGAGGAATTTCACAATTACATTTTCCAAGATTCCATATTTACCCCATTAAGATATCCTAGTGAAATCCGTGTTGCTGTTCTTGCTTCCTTGATTCTGCTAAAGTTGGCACATTTGGCATAATGAGGTTTGTTTCATTTTGGCTTTGTGCACTGGACGAATATTTCTCTTATGAATTATAATTTAAGGTTTTGATTGATTATATGCTATGAAACTGGTAGCAACTCTTAGTGACCACACAAATGAATTTTCTCCATTTCTTGATTGCAAAGTAAATGCAGGAAACATGTTACTGGTAGGTAGCTATTACCTGACACAATGTCATTCAGGGAGTATTATGATTCAAAACTGATTTGTATGATGAACTTCTAACTTGCATATAATATTAACTCAAAGTTCTGTCAACAAGGCAATATAACCATGCAAACCTTGGTTGCATATTTTGCAACTGCACAAGGAACATGAACCATAAATTATATTAAATGGGCTGTGGATGAACAAGAAAGAAAACAAAAACATTAACAATATAGAGCACTTCCTGTTTACTACACCTCCCTCTCTAGAATTCTTAATATGGCCATAAATCTATGTGGCCATAGATAATGAGAAAGGACTCAAGTCCTGCCTTCCCTGGCATGAAGAATGCTTACTAACTGTTTTTTAAGGACATGTCTGACCTCAAGATATCACCTCCATCTCACCCCAACTCCCTACAAAGGCTGTCTGTAGATGTCTTTTGTTGTCCTGATTTGCAGGTAGGGTTTTCCTTCTACTCCCTACATATACTTTCCTACAGGGACAATCTACAGGCATCATGGAGAGAAAGCTGGGGATGCCTGCTCAGAAACTGCTCATCTTCAACTGGCCCATCAAGAGTGCTGTGGGAATGCTTCCTTCCCTATCTAACAGTTGGGCACTGCCTTCCATGACCTGCTCGGGGCCATAACTGTGGGTTAATTGTTGGCCGTGAGAGTTTTATCTTTGCACAATCTTTATCCAACTTTTGTGTTAGCTCTAAGCAATAGCCACCCTTTCTTTTCCAATTGCCTTTCTCATTAATTTAAGTACTGTAAAACACATGCCCTCAGTGACACTAGGAAGAAACAGCACTGAAGTTTAATAAATCATGTTCTTGTTAGACAATATGAACAATATCAGATTTATAATATCTAAACTTCAGCCCCTAAGACATCCCTGGGTCTCCTCTGGAATTGGCCAAGAAACCCTGACATGCTCCTGCTTATGCGGGTAATCCTTGACTTACGACCATAATTGAGCCCAACATTTCTGTTGCTAAGTGAAACATTTGTTAAATGAATTTACCCCATTTTACAAGCTTTCTTGCCACAGTTAAGTGAATCACTGCAGTTGTTAAGCTAATAACACAGTTGTTAAGTGAATCTGGCTTCCCCATTGACTTTGCTTATAAGAAGGTCGCAAAAGGTGATCACGGTGATCCCAGGACACTGCAACCGTCATAAATATGAGTCAGTTGCCAAGTGTCTGAATTTTGATCACGTGACCATGGGGATGCTGCAACAAAGTGTGAAAAACAGTCATAAGTCACTTTTTTCAGTGCCGTTGCAACTTTGAACGGTTACTAAGTAAACTGTTGTAAGTTGAAGACCCACCTGTAATGGCACATAAGATAGAAGTACTACAAATTTTCATCTCTCTCTCTCTCTCTCACACACATACACACACACACACTGTCTCTGTCTCTCTCTCTCTCTCCCTCTCTCACTCTCTCTCCATCTCCCACCCTGCCTCTCTCTTTCCCACTCCTATACGAGCCCTCTCTCCGACTCTCTCTCTCCCTCTGTCTCTCTCTCTCTCTCACACACACACACACACACACACACTCTGTCTCTGTCTCTCTCTCTCTCTCACACACACACACACTGTCTCTGTCTCTCTCTCACTCTCCCTCTCACACACACTCTCTGTCTCTGTCTCTCTCACACTCTCTCTCTGTCTGTGTCTCTCTCTCTCTCACACACACACACACTCTCTCTCTCTCTCTCTCTCACACACACACACACACACACTCTGTCTCTGTCTCTGTCTCTGTCTCTCTCTCTCTCTCACACACACACACACACACACTGTCTCTGTCTCTCTCTCACTCTCTCTCTCTCTCTCTCTCTCACACACACACACACACACACACTCTGTCTCTGTCTCTGTCTCACACTCTCTCTCTCTCTCTCTCTCTCTCTCTCACACACACACACACACACACTGTCTCTGTCTCTCTCTCACTCACTCTCTCTCTCTCTCTCACACACACACACACACTGTCTCTGTCTCTGTCTCTGTCTCTCTGTCTCTCTCTCTCTGTCTCTGTCCCTCTGTCTCTGTCTCTCCCTCTCCCTCTCTCTCATTTAAAAGGGAACAAAAACCCTCCCAGCCTTCCACTCAACCCTTACCTCAAGCGTATGACCGTAAAGCCAATGGGAAGGGGGACCGGAAAAACTGTTCAAAGCTTTCAGCAGCGCCTGTCTTCGGCGATGCAACTGGATGATTTTGATCAGCACGTAGGTCAAGCAAAACACGGCAACCAGGTGCCAAACCCGCGAAAGATCCATCGCAAAGTAAAGGGGTAGCGCAGGCTCGGGAGGAAGCGCTGCCCGTCCGGGTGACAAAATGGCTTTTTCCAAGGAGAGAAAGCTACGAGGAGCGATGCTCGTTGTTGACTCTTTACGGCCTCGATGAAGAGTTGGCAAAGGAGAGAAAGGGCATGGCAACGCTTCCGAAGCGGCAGGCGCTGCTTCCTCGGGAGTAAGTGGAGCTGGAATGTGCGGAGAGGCAAGTTTCGGCCTCTAACGGGCTTAAAAGCTCGGTGCGCACCTTCAGTGCAGAGGTGTCTTTGCAATAGCAACTAGAGGGGAAGCCTCAGGGAGAATTACGTCATATTCAACCCGTCTTGAAAGCGAGTTAGTGTGGCTGGATCGGTAGAGCCACTTACTTCTGCATTCTTTTTATTTTTATTTTATTTTATTTTATTTATTTATTTTATTTATTTATTTGTTTGTCAAACATGTACAAGATAGCAGGTATAGGTATAAACATAAACATAATCAAAGTGAATACAGATAGATGAGGACAATAGGACAGTAGGACAGGGACCGTAGGCACGCTGGTGCGCTTATGCACGCCCCTTACAGACCTCTTAGGAATGGGGTGAGGTCGACAGTAGACAGTCTAAGGTTAAAAATTTTTGGGTTTGGGGAAGAAACCACAGAGTCAGGTAGTGAATTCCAGGCATTGATCACTCTGTTGCTGAAGTCG
>QLTV01002530.1:1615806-1680621 GCA_003457575.1 Thermophis baileyi
TCTAGTTAGCAGTGTAATGTTGCCAGAGAAGAAGCTACGCAGGATTAAGTTGACTACTCTTAGTGCCTTTTTGGCAATGTTGTTACAGTGGGCTTTGGGACTTAGATCATTAGATATGAGTACTCCAAGATCCTTGACAGAATGAGGGTCGTCTACAAGGTCGTGTCCTCCAAGCTTGTATTTTGTGTTCTGATTCTTTTTGCCAATGTGTAAGACAGAGCATTTGTTGATTGAGATTTGAAGTTGCCACTTGTTTGACCATTCTGATACATAGTCAAGGTCTTTCTGAAGGGTAGTAGCATTGTCTGTGGTGTTAAATAGTTTGACATCGTCGGCGAAGAGAACGCAGTTGCTTATAATGTGATTACAAAGGTCATTTATGTAAAGTATGAAGAGTGTTGGTCCTAGAACGTTGCCTTGAGGGACACCACTATTGACAGGTACAGGATTTGATAGAGAACTTTCTATTTTAACCACTTGTTGTCTGTTTGACAGGAACGCAGTTATCCAATCATGTAGGGGTCCAGAGATGCCATAAGATTTTAGTTTCAGAAGTAGTTTGTCATGTACCACTGAATCAAAGGCTTTACAAAAGTCTATGTAAATTGCGTCTATTGCTTTACCCTGATCGAGTTGTGTAGTTCATATGTTTTTGCAGTGTAGGAGTTGCAGATTCCCACCCGTTGGTCTATCAGGGCTATGACGCAAAGACTGCAGTCCCTAAACAAGTCTGTAAAACAGTACTTTGAAATTTTGTTAATATGTATTAATCACCATGATGAAACAACAGCTCTTACTCCCTTTTTGTTTATCCAATTTTTTTTTGCCTGCCAGCTAGTTTCACTCACCAATCGATTATATACACTTATTTCACTGTTTCATGCTTCCACCCCATCTCCCAGCAAATGGGTTAGGATGTAGGTTATCAAATAATAGTTAATAGTTTCCTTTGCGAATTTATATATCTTTGTCTGATCACAACTACCAGTGGGAAAACTCTTTTGAACATGAGATTTAAACACTAGTGATGGGCAAACAAGAAACAAGTGTGACAATGAATAGCTTGGAGGTTATCTCTAATGTGTCTGCTAAGGTTAGAAGAATAAGATATGTTTTGTTGTATCTGATAATCAAAATAAGTATGATTATTTATTAACATTATTAATAATTATAAATAATAATTATAAATAATAATAATAATAATAATAATAATAATAATAATAATAATAATAATAATAATAATAATAATAATAATAATAATAATAATAATAATAATAATAATAATAATAAATTTAAATAATTAAGGGCAAATGTAGACATCTACCTTCTCTCCATTCAACATTAATCTTTTTTCCCCATTGTTTGCCAGCAGATGTACTTTCTTTCTTTCTGCGCCAACTCAGGAAGCTCAAACTGCCCAAGGAGCTGCTGATACAGTTATACAGAGGAATTATTGAGGCTGTCATCTGCACCTCTATAACTGTCTGATTTGGCACTGCAACCAAACAAGACAAATATCTACAGACCCCTCTCATCCTGGACATAAATTGTTTCAACTTCTACCCTCAAAAGGAAGCTATAGGGCTCTGCACACCAGAACAACAAGACAGTTTTCCCCCGAATGCCATCACTCTGCTAAACAACAAATTCCCACAACACTGTCAAATTAACTACTAAGACTGTATTACTATTCTTCTTCTCATCCTTACTAGTACCTATCTCTTCCCACTTATGGCTATATCCATGTTGCTTGTATCTTTACATTGTTTTTATTGTTTCCTAGTATGATTTGATTGCTTATTAGTATCCTATGACTATCACTAAGTGTTGAATCTTATGATTCTTGACGAATGTATTTTATTTTTTCTTTATGTACAGAGAGCATATGCACCAAAGACAAATTCCTTGTGTGTCCAATCATACTTGGCCAATAAAGAATTCTATTCTATTTTACACCAAATAAAAGGGCAACATTAAAGAATGTGTGCTATAGACTCAATTTCCTCAAAATGTATGGACATGAATGATCTATCTAGGTGTGACATTGAATCTCTCTTCCAGAACTCTGACTATTGTAAAAGCACATGTGTATTGGGCATAGGGGTTCTCCAGGTAGTGACAGTCATAAAGGTTTAAGATGGTGGTTATGGACACACAATCAAAGCCTTGTCCCCTTTGGATGTGCCTTATCATATACTTACAAAGGGGCAAGGCTTCAACTGTATAGTTTTGTTCACCGCCTCAACTTTTTTTTACATTCCCCCCATCAGAGGTGGGTTCCTACCAGTTCTAACCGGTTCTTTAGAACCGTTAGTAAACCAGTGATGATGCCACGGAACCGGTTCTTTCGGTGTGTTCCGTGGGCGCTGCCATCTTGGATTTTGCTTCTGCGCATGCGCAGAAGTGAATTTTTGCTTCTGCGCATGCGCAGAAGCTATTTTTTTATTGCTACGGGGGCACACACACGCGCAAAGCGTGCACGCATGCACGGTGCGACTCTGAGCGAACCTGCAGCAAACAGATCCAGAACCCACCCCTGCCCCCCATACTGCTGGATGGCCATAAAGTATTGAACATGCCTAAACCAGAGGCTTTTTAAAAATATGACTGAAGTCTTTTTGTAAAGCTAGGACTAGGATTTATTGTATTTCTGAAAGAATTTCCTCATAGTCAATCAGGAACTGATACTGCAGGGAAAATCTGCAGAATTTTAAATATATTTCATATATTCATAAGGGAATAAATTTATTTTACAAAATTAAAAGAAACCTTGAGGACTTTAAAAAAAAATTTGAGCCAATATCTCAGCTAGCAGAGCTGGATATGGCTCTTTAATGAACCTAAGCTTTTTTCTGGTCTTAATAACAACATAACCACATGCTTCTTAGGAAAAAGGTAAAAATAATTTGCCAGTCTGTTCTTGGATGGTTTTTCAAGTTCCTTGTCTAATTTGAATAGAACAGAGCTGGAAGGGACCCTGGAGGTCTTCTAGTCCAGCCCCCTGCTCAAGCAGGAGAATCTATACCATTTCAGATAAGTGACTGTCTAGTCCCGTGATGGCAAACCTGTGGCACGCGGAGCCATATCTGCCGGCACGCACGCCATTGCCCTAGCTCAGCTCCAGCGCACATGTGCGCGCCAGCCAGCTGATTTTCGGCTCGCGCGGAGGCTCTGGGAGGGCTTTTTCAGCCTCCGGAGGGCCTCCAGGGGGGCGTTTTCGCCCTCCCCAGGCTCCAGGGAAGCCTCTGGAGCCTGGGGAGGGCGAAAAACGGGCCTACCGGGCCCACCAGAAGTCAGGAAATGGGGGAGGGGGGGTCATGCGTGCATGCGCAGGGGATGGGGTGCGTGGGGGCATTGAATTATGGGTGTGGGCACACACACGCATGCGATAGCATGCACGCACGTGCTTTCGGCACCCGAGGAAAAAAAGGTTCACCGTCACTGGTCTAGTCTCTTCTTAAAAACCTCCAGTAATGGAGCGTCCACGATTTCTGAAGGCAAGCTGTTCCACTGGTTAATTGTCCTCACTGTTAGGAAGTTTCTCCTTAGTTCTAGGTTGCTTCTCTTTTGATTAATTTCCAACCAGTTTCTTGTCCTGCCCTCTGGTGCTTTGTAGAATAATTTCCTTGTAGTCTCCTGAGTACTAATTAGGTTGTTAGATTTTTTAGATTAATCGTAGAAGCCACAGCTTTATTAAGGCAATACACATTTTCCAGATACAAAACTTCAACTAACAAGCTGTTACAAAGGGGAATGGGGAAAGGAGGCGGCAAAATGTGGCTGATGTTTGAACTACATTCCCACCTATTTACATGCTTTGATGCAGTAATTTAAAAAGCCACATTATCCTCACTATCCATCCACTTTTCTGAATGTCCAACCATCCTGTCTGGGGAGTTCGGGTGAATTCAGAAGTTTGCAACTACATTGTAAGCCTCCCCCCCCACCCCCTATTTTCTCTATGCTGTTTTACTTTTTTCTTCCCCCTCTAGTCAGCATGTCTTTTTTTCCACCCAAAGTAATTAATGACATTTGAAGCAGAGTCGTTGATCCAACGGCATTTCATCCAGAAGATCTATTCAATCATCTTTGCAAGTGAAGTGTCATTCTAATTTATCCCATTTATCTCTCTATTAGTCCTGGCTCCTTTAATTGGTTAATTTATTTACATTCCTCGCTGCGGACGGGTATTAACCGGTTCCCCGGATGTATATGTCACTAGCCAATGAAAAAAAAGGCTAACATAGCCCAATAGGGAAGAAGGCAGAGCTAAGAAAAACAATCCTTTTATCCAATAGGAGGAGGGGATACTGGCCCACGAGCAAAACCCTCCAATCGGTGTCTCCGGTGCTAGCAACTAATGGCTCCAACCTTTTGGTCGGCGAGGAGCAAGAGGAAGCGATGTTCTTCCCACGGCCATGGCTGGGGATTCTGCGGCGGCAGCTAAAGCCGGTGGGAAGAAGATTCGGCCACAACGGCATCGCCGAAGCCTAAGAGATCCGGTCCGGCCTTCTTGAGACGCCCGTCTGGGCGGTGAACGTCGGAAACGCTGAAGCTGGCAAGCCGGGGCCCCGAGTTAGGAGCCCCTCCTGCGTTGCGGAGCTCGGCTCCCCAGAGCCTCGCCCCGACTCAGCAGAAGAGGATGAAAAAGCGCAAGGAGCTGAACGCGCTCATAGGCCTCGGCGGTGGAAACGGCGACCGGGGAAGCGGAAGCGGCGGAAGCGGCCGGCTCAAAAAGAAGCATCCCAGGAAAGGCTCTGCCTCGGGTCATCGGTTGCTCCGCACCGAGTCTGCCGAGAGCATCACCAGCAGCTCCTCCGATCCGGATTACGGGGACAGATTCGGACTGCAGGTCTCCCGCGCGCGCTTTTCTAAGTGAGATCCGGATAATCCAGGGAGAAGGGGAGGAAGGTGGCTGGGAAAGCCGGGATGGATAGGCAGGGTACGGGAACCAAGGCTTGTCTGGGACTGGGGGGGGGGGGGTCAGGAGGTTTAAGAATGGAAAGGGATGCGGCGATTTATGGAGGGGGAAGAGACAGACACAACGGGTTTCGGCTTATACAGGTAGTCCTTGACTTACAACAGTCCACTTAGTGAACAAAGTTACAACGGCACTGAAAAATGTGACTGATGACCGTTTTTCACCCTTATGACCTTTGCAGCATCCCCATGACCACGTGGTTTACATTCAAATGCTTGACAGCTGACATTTATGACAGTTGCAGTGTCCTGGCATCATGTGATCAACTTTTGCAACCTTCTGAGAAGCAAAGTCGATGGGGGAAGCCAGATTCACTTAACAACCGGGTTACTAATTTTAACAACTGCAGCGATTCACTTAACAAACGTGGCAAGAGAAGTCATAAAATGAGGCAAAACTCACTTAACAAATTTCTCACTTAGCAACATAAATTTTGGGCTCAGTTGTGGTCGTAGGTTGAGGACTACCTGTAATCGACTCAGAATTTTGTAGAAGCCGAGTTAACAGGTAATGAGAAATAAGGTTGGATTTGGAATGAATATAAGTCGGAAAATATAGCGGTTGGAATAGCAATATTATTAACATGGCCTTCAATCTGTTGCTCTGAATTTGTGTTGGATTGTAATTCCATCATTTCAGCTGTTAGCTGCTTTGGATTGATGGTAGTTGTAATCATAACTCATTTGGAGAACATCAAATTGCTGAGCACAACTGGAACTGAAAATAATTGCTGCTGGGGTATGACTACAGTCACAGCAACACAGTGTGGAGAAATTAGCCTTCCCTGACATAGTAACTTGGGTGTGTTACTTGTACAACTTGTCCTGGTGTTGTTCTTGTGCTCTGCTAAATGATGCAGGTATGGGGAAGAATGATATTGTCATTCTTTCTGCTTGAGTATTATTGTCAGTTTGCAGAGATTATACTGTTAATTTGATTCCATAATATGATTTTGGTTGCAGTAGTACATAAACATATATCAAAGCATAATCTGGTTTTATTGGCATTTGTTGTACATTTGTTTTTCCTTTGTAATGTTTCTACCCATATTCCTGTGGGATAAGGTACTTTTTTCTTGTACTTTTGTTTAACGTGTTCAACTTCGCAATTCAATCTCAGGTTTGATGTAGAATAACACTATTTGTTCTTCTCCGAGTTCTATGCATAATTTTATATGCTTCAGTCATATCACCCTTTTTAAGCTAAAGTATCCCAAATATTGTAGCCTTTTCTTTTATAGATGTTTCATATCCTTGATCATTTTGGTTGCCATATTATGCTTTTGCTTTTTTTTTTGCTTTTTTTTTCTTTTGCTTTTTTTTTTTGCTTTTTTTTTCTGTGTTATATTTTTCAAGTACTGTTACCAGAACTAAACTTAGTATTTCAGATACGGACATGCAATATATTTATACAAGGACAATACAATATTGGCAGTTCTGTTTTTATTCCTAATTTTTCATGGTAGAATTTCATATTTGGTATAGTACAAGTATATAGAGTTAAAAAGCACGATTGCTTCCTACATTGAATTTAGTAAGGTATTGGTTTAATGTAATATTTAGCTCTGTTAGCAAATACCAATTTAAAACATTTTTAATGTAGGGGTGACTACCTGCGATGCTGCAAACTCTGCTGCCCGTTATGTACTTTTGTCATCCTGGCTGCTTGTGTGGTGGCCTGTGTTGGATTGGTATGGATGCAAGTTGCTCTCAAAGAAGATCTGGATGGATTAAAGGAAAGATTTAGAACCAGTAAGTTCAAATCTCAAATATTTGCCATCTCTATGGGGAAGATGTTTACGGGGAAGAAATTAGCATGTAGTTTGCCTTTAGCTAGCATGCATGATGGGGCAAAATCATATATTCCCATTTTCTTAAGTATTTTACCAAAAGCAAAAACAAATATCCTCAGTTTTGTTTTAAATTGATAGAAGGTAGTATGTTTAGGCAAACTTTCTTTATAGAACATAATGCTGTATAAAGCAAATAAAGAATGAATGGATGCTCATTTCAGAGAGCAGGAATATTTTATATTTTCAAAATTCAGAACAGCTCTATTTCAGAAATAGCTGCATCTGTCTTGGTTATAATAGACAACCTCTGCACCAGGGAGACCCTAATTGCTGTCCTATCCTACATTCTAATTTTGATATGAACTCTGCAGATTTTATATTTACAGGTAGTCCTCGACATACAACCACAATTGAGCCCAAAATTTTTGCTGTTAACTGAGACATTTGTTAAGTTAATTTAACCCTGTTTTATGACCTTTTTTGCCTCAGTTATTAAGTGAATCACTGCAGTTGATAAGTCAGTCACCTGGTTGTTAAGTAAATCTGGCTTCTCCATTGACTTTGCTTGTCAGAAGGTCGCAAAAGGTGATCACATGACCTTGGGACACAGCAACAGTCATAAATATGAAGCAGTTGCCAAGCATCTGAATTTTGATCACATGATGATGGGGTTGCTGGAAAGGTCATAACTCTGATAAATGATCATAAGTCACTTTTTTAGTGCTGTTGTAACTTTGGACCAGTCACTAAATAAACTGTTGTAAGTCAAGGACTATCTGTATTGTCATTTTTTCTTCTTCTTCACCCTCCACTGCTGTGTCTTAAAATATTTCCTGATGGAAAATATTGAAAGCTTGTGCTTTTTTTGACCTTTGGGTTGATGTAATTAACATCTTTTATGATTGGATTTTGAAATTAAGAAGCAAAGAATGAAAAGGAGTAGTCCACCTCCCTGCCCAGTAAAGGAATGTACTATTACAACATCTGTGATTGGTGGCCATCGGTTCTCTGTTTAAGTAGCTCCAGCCAATGAGAATCACCTAAAGCACTTTGTTCAATTGTTGAACTGCTATTGGAATCTTAGTAATATCATTCATACTTAAGAAAACAAATGTTCCTTCTGTAGGGAGTTGTTGGGTTATATCATACTTAATCATAACAATAGCAATAGCAATAGCACTTAGACTTATATACCGCTTCATAGTGCTTTATAGCCCTCTCTAAGCGGTTCACAGAGTCAGCATATTGCCCCCAACAATCTGGGTCCTCATTTTACCCATCTCGGAAGGATGGAAGGCTGAGTCAACCTTGAGCCGGTGAGATTTGAACCGCCGAACTGCAGTTAGCAGTCAGCTGAAGTAGCCTGCGGTGCTGCACTCTAACCACTGCGCCACCTCAGCTCAGTGAACTCAATAGCATGAACATAAATGTTTTTATTTGCTAATGCTAGTATTTGTAATTAATGGCATGATTAACAGACCTTCCATTTGTGGGTTCCTTTATTATTAATGCATCTTCTAAACAAAAATTTTTTTTTTTTTTTTTGCAAAACTGCAGAAAATAGAGTCTTAAGCATATAGAAAAACAGCACATGCTTACTAAATGTAATAAAATATTTTATGGTCACTTTTAAGGCATGTTTATGACAATTTGATTGCAGTCTGTAATAAAAGTTAAAATGTTTTGATCCTAAAAGCTTATTGATTTGCTAGTTTACAACAGCTTGCTTCTATTATCGGTGTACTGGATTTCAAATTCATTCTTACTAGCAAACACCGAGTTATATGTCATCAGTTATGGATTAGAAAATTATAAGTATATTGGCATAGATACTTACAGTATATACTACTGAAACTCTGATTGTCATGGCCTTTAACTGAGCAAAAGGGTGCATCATACAGCAACAATTTTTGAACTAAAAGTATACCTCAAATGGGCTAATTTACAAAATCCAGGACCGGTGACTCCCAAGGGAATGAAATTTGGGAAAGATGTGGCTGCTTCTGGCGGTGCTGCACTCCTGCTGTGGTCACATGATCTTCATTTTCACTGATCTGTGAGGGCTTCCCAACCAATCTCACAACCTTCCCTGACCCATGCAGCACCTCTTGCATGCACACCACTGCCTGGTGAGAGGGAGAGAAAAACTTTCTGCTGGCTTCCCTGCTAACTTCTTCCTGCAAGTTTCCCACAAGCAAAATAAATGGAGAAGGAGGGAAGGGAAGGAAAGGAAGGAAGGTAGGTAGGTAGGTAGGTAGGTAGGTAGGTTATCTGATGCTACCTACCAACTTCCCACATGGAAACTCGATGGGGAAGTAGGCAGGAAGTCAGAAGTCGCTCCCACTCCACAATTGTTTTGCCCACCTATGGTCTTTGTTTCTTTGTTTAGATAAGGAAATATCTTTGAAAGGATGACCCAATAGGGCATGGGGTGTCTTGTGTTTTACTGTTTTATGAAAAATGAGTACAATAAATGCACTGGGAAATGTACTTGAGACGTGGAAGAAAATGTTTGTTGTTTATTTGAATTATACTCTCTTTTTCTACTCTAGCAAGTTTCTAAGACAAAGCAGAATCCCTCCAGAATCTTAAATTTTAAGTATCAAATTAATATAATAACTAACTAGAGATAATGTTTCTAAATACGGCAGTGGAGACCAAATGCAATTCCCATAATTTGGGAACAGTGCAGGAGAATAGGCTCTTCTGCATATTATGATAATGATAATGGGCTTCTAAAGCTGGGAATATCTCCAAAAGAACTTATGCATATTCATAATGAGAGTCATAGTCTCTTAGATATTCAGAATTAGAGCTTGAAAGAAATTATGTTCATGTTTTCAGATTCATTAAGTATTTAATTTTCTATTTTAGTGGAATCTAATCAAAAAACCTCATTTCAAGAAATTCCCAGAATGACTGAAGACCTCCTTAACAAAGAAAAGGAGTTGGAAAAAATTAAGAATGGAGATTTGGGGATAGACAAAATATGGATAAACATCACTGAAATAAGCAAACAGGTAAAGTGAGCAAGCATTTGTTCAAGTAAAGTTGAATCCAAAATAGTGTTAAATAGCACTTTTAATCACTCAATTTAGTCAGTTCATATTTACATTCTACTGAACATTTTCTATATTGGGCAATAGAATGTCCAACCATTCCTTTGTTTACCAATAGAATTCAGAATTTTTTATTGGCCAAGTGTGATTAGACACAAGGAATTTGTCTCCGGTGCATAAGCTCTCAGTGTACATACAACAATAGTGATAGATCATTATCATAGTCATTTTAAAAATACATTCATCATAAAACATTAGATACAACACTTAGTGATAGTCATAGATACTAAATAAGCAATCAACATAAATCATACTAAGATACTAAGTAAACAATATAAATCTTAATATACAAGCAACAAAGTTATAGTCATAAGAAGATAAGGAGAAAGGTAATAGGGAAGATGAGAATAATGATGGTAATACTGCCTTTCTAGATAGTTTTACAGTGTTGTGGGAATTAGTTGTTTAGCAGAGTGATGGCGGGGAGGGGGGGGAAACTCCTTGTGACTACTTGTTCTGACGTGCAGTGCCCTATAGCATCATTTTGAGGGTAGAAGTTGAAACTGTATGTCCAGGATGTGAGGGGTCTGTAGATATTTTCACAACCCTCTTTCTGGCTCATGCAGTATACAGGTTCTCAACGGAAGGCAGATTGGTAGCAATGGTTTTTTTTCTGCAGTTCTAATTATCTGTTGAAGTCTATGGTTGTCTTGATTGGTTGCAGTGCCAAATCAGACAGTTATAGAGGTGCAGATGACAGACTCAATAATTCCTCTGTAGAACTGTATCAGCAGCACCTTGGGCAGCATCTGTAGTTCAAGTTTTTCCTTTGAGTCAGTCTTCAGTCCTGGTAACTCAACAGTAACACATTCATAACATGGTCTTAGGATGAATCTTTACAACAGAAAAGATAAAAAACTGTCCTGTAAAGTCATTCTTTCATTTGTGATTACAGATATCTTTGTTGATGTTGGCAGTAAATCATCTCAAAGCAAATATTAAATCTGCTTCTGATTTAATTAATCTTCCTGTTACAGTGGAAGAGCTTCAGAAAGTATGTATTATATTTAATACTAATCTATCTTTAGAATTTGTTGTGCTATAGATAATTTGACAAGTACAGAGCTTTTCATTGTGTCCTTCCTTCCTAATAGGAACTATATTTTATCGTGTTTTTAATCCCTCTTTATTTGAAAATGTATGAAGAAAACATTAAAACATATTTGTAAAACTATTGAAATCCTGCTTTCCAGTTCATGTGACTACCATGAAAAATGGTATATTTCACCAATGATACAAATCACTTGTAGGAAGAATATAGGTGACAATTAGTAATGGTGATTTCAGTATCTTTGCAGTATTGAGGCCCACTGGTAAAACTGGGCATAAGTAATATATTCAGAATTGTTGTCCTTATATGCTTACAGCCAATATTATGTTGGCTTACCTGGAAGTAAGTTCCTTTTTCTATATGTAAGCTAAGTGCAATACTATTGACAGGTTGTATTTCCAGCACTTTATATATTTTTCCTATAATCCAGAAAGTAGCTTTCATCATACTTTGGGATCTGATAATAGAACTGATAATACTAGAGGTTTGTGTTTCTAAACACTTTTACAAATATCTGTTTGCATGTTTTTCTCCAAATATGAAAACAGTTTATCGTAGGATATATCTTTTCTTGCATATCCAAGCATGTACCCTGTTTCCCCCAAAATAAGACATCCCCTGATAATAAGCCCAATCGGGCTTTTGAGTGCATGGCAATAAGGCCAAGCGCTTATTTCAGGGTTCAAAAAAAATATAAGACAGGGTCTTATTTTCGGGGAAACATGGTAGAATGCTGATGCAGTTGGAACCTTCGTGTGTATATGGCAATATAAATGATGTTGTCTGGTTGTGTGTATACACTACAACGTATACTTTATATAAGCTTTGATGTGGAAGTGATTTCAATGGAGCAATACAAAGTGACTTATTTTATCCACGACCTGATTCCATATTCTTCAAATGTGATATAAGTTCCCAGTTAAATATATCTAAGAAAATAAATTGTTATTCATACTGTGATAAATGAGATGTGTTAATGTACATTCTTTGTGTTTAATGTAACCAATTAAAATAATTCCTCATTGGAGTAAACATATTTGAATTTCAATTAGTTGATCAATGAATGTCTGATGCTAAAAGATTTGCTGTTGGTTTTTTTCCTAGAGTGTCGCTACTATAGGTAGCACAGTAACTAGTGTTCATCATGATGTTGAGGCCATGCAAGCAGCAATTGAAGAGCAAAAGAAGACTCTAGAAACTCTCCAAAAAGAAATAGTAAGGATGTATAGACATTTCACAAGAGTACATTCTGTAGCACATCCTATAAGAATTTCAGATTTGGTATGCAATTTAAAAATAAAAGTGGCTGAAGCTCTCTCCCCCACCCCCCTATTATTTAAAAACCCCAATGGACTTATTAAGAGAAAATGATGTTTATAGTTTACCATTTTAAGTGGAATATATTTTATGTTCTTATAAGTTTCTTAAACTTTATCAGGTCTTAAAACCAATTTAAATTTGTAAACTTTATATAATCAGATTTTTAGATTTTTTGTACAATATTTGTAGATATTAACTGTTTATGCAGAGGGAAACATTTTAATGTTAACATCACATTAGGCAGTTAGTTATTCAGACACTTCACTTTTCTAGCTATAACTCGGCTTCATATTCTTCCTGCATAAAAATCTTAAATTCAAATTTAATGTCAAGTAAAGCAAATGCCAGTATTTTATGGCTGCTCTCAAAAGGTTTACTGTCTTCTTTTTGCTTTCTTCTCCTTCAATTATTTGCGGAATGTAAATAAGTGTTATGCTTGATGGGCTATGAATATTCAAATAATAACTGGTTTGAACACATATCTTAATATATTTCAGAATGAACACACAGAAGATGTTAGACAAAAGCATTTACCTCCCTTTTCCTCCTCTTCTGTCCCCCAGATAAATGAAAAGAATATGACGAACATTTGTAAACAGGTGCTGCTTTTTTGCTTTTAAAAGCTTTGGAAATCACGGTTTCAAAACTCTTATGTAATAAAGCCAGGATAGCTTTGCATTGTTATATTCCTTAGTATTATTTTTGGAGCACAAATGCTGATATTTATAGTGCCTCTAGAATGAAAAGAATAAGTAGTCAAGAAGCTATTGTTATTACTTCAAATGCATCTATCATATAATCATTGAGAGTAATTGCAATATGCAATAAGTTATGATAATGACTTAGGTATCGCATCCGCAATAGAAAAAAGATGCAGTTTCTATAAAACAATTATTCAGTGTTTAAACACTCCCAAGTATCTGACAGTTACTGAATTGTTCCCCCTATCTTCCTATTAGCCACCTGGCATAGGTTGAGTAATTTAGAATTCTTTATTGGCCAAATGTGATTAAACACACAGGGAATTTGTCCCTGGTGCATAAGCTCTCAGTGTACGTACAACAATAGTGATAGATCATTATTATAGTCATTGTAATAATACATTCATCATAAAACATTAGATACAACACTTAGTTATAGTCATGGATACTAAATAAGCAATCAACATAAATCATACTAGGATACTAAGTAAACAGTATAAATTGTAAGATACAAGCAACGAAGTTATAGTCATAAGAAGATAAGGAGATAGGTAATAGGGAAGATGATAATGATGGTAATACGACCTTTCTAGCTAGTTTGACAGTGTTGTGGGAGTTAGTTGTTTAGCAGAGGGATGGCATGGGGGTGGGGGGAACTGTCCTTGTGTCTAGTTCTGACGTGCAGTACCCTATAGCGTCATTTTGAGGGTAGAAGTTGAAACAGTTTATATCTAGGATGTGAGGGGGGTCTGTAGATATTTTCACAGCCCTTTTTCTGGCTCGTGCAGTACACAGGTCCTCAATAGAAGGCAGATTGGTAGCAATTGTTTTTTCTGCAGTTCTAATTTAAATTTAATAATTTAAATACGAAGAAAAAATATGTTCATAAAGCTTCAATGGCATTCTAATACTTTAATGATTGTGCAGAATCCATAATAGCCACTGAAATTGGCTTGCATCAGAGAAGAGGTGCACGAGATAACATTTAATTCTGCTTCTGCCTTTGACTTGTGATTGAGCACATTTCCATTGCTAAGCATGACAGTTAAGTGAGCTTTGCCCCATTTTACGACTTTCTTGCCACAGTTGTTAAGTGAATCACTGTGGTTGTTAAATTAGTAACATGGTTGTTAAGTGAATCTGGCTTCCCCATTGACTTTGCTTCTCAGAAGATTGCAAAAGGTAGTCACATGACCCTGGGACCCTGCAACCGTCATAAATATATGCCAGTTGCCAAGGGTCTGCCAAGGATTTTTATCATGTGACCATGGGGATGCCACAAGGTCGTAAGTGTGAAGGACAGTCATAAATCATTTTTTTCTGGTACCATTGTAACTTTGAACTGTCACTAAACTGTGGTTGTAACTCGAGGGCTAATTGCATATTCCTTTGGTACACTGTTCTGTTGAACTTGAAAAGGCTACAGAGAATAATTTACAGTGTACTAGATTCATTAAGATTATGTTCTGCTTATTTTCAATAATTTTGTTGCACTGCTTTTATTGTCAAGTAATCAAATTGTTTTTCTGTTAAACAGGACAACCAATATCTACATATCTCTATAGAAGAAATGAACTCTACCCTAATGTTACATCAGAAATTAAATGATTTAAAATTTTTCAATCTGGATTCCACAGTCACCAATCTAAGCTGGAAAATTACTTTCTTAGAAAATCATATGTTCGTTGTGAATAAACCGGAAAACAGAAAGAACCTTACCTTTGGTATGGTAAGTGTCTAACAATTTTGGGAATTAAACACTTGCAATATGTTATCATGCAGGATAGTAAGCCACAAGCAAACGCATGCATTATATTGTCTCTTGCAGGTGAGCAACCTAACTACCTCGGTAAATACGGAAAGTGAATCAAGAAATGAAACTACTGCTGAAAAAGTAGAAAATATGGAAGTAAGTTTTGGAGAACCATAGTGAAGGTGATTTTTTTTAGAGCCCCCTTGAATTGTCTTCCTGACTTTGAGGGTAAGAAGGGCAAGGTAACCAACTCAAATGAAATGACAGAACAATCGAGGTTCATAGCCCAAATATATACATTTTTCTCCATTCACATTTTGTAAAAATAAAAGTCCCAGGTGAGTTGAAATGTTGAAAAGATTTTATTGGTTCAGCCTTGAAAAAAAAAAGGATAAACTATATTGCAGTAAATTTACAGTGCTGTGTGCCTACAAATGCTGTTAGTTTCTTTATAAATCTACCCACAGAGAAGAAATTCCATTCCTGTATTAAAAACAAAATGGAAGCAAGTAAAATGATATCTTAGCTTTTACAGTGATTGATATTAAATCTGTAACTGCTCCAAAGCTGACAAAACACAATATGTAGCTTTGTTTATTTACCCATGTTGAGTTCTGTTTAACTGAAAAGTGTACAAGACTCTTGAAAACGGGTTCTTGTGTCTTCTCTATCTGGGAAAACAAAGCATTTTTGTTTCAAACATTTCAGAACTTTAATTATATGGTCACCAATTGACTGAAGTGAGTTTGGCTGTTATTTAATGCTGAAAAGTCTATAAATTATACTTTTTAAAAATACTTTAAAATATAATAAAATATTACTCTATGGGGCATTAGAACATCACTTCAACTTTCCTCTTCGTTCAAAACCTTAGATATAATATCTTGATGCAAAGGACAACGTGCTTTTAAAGGACAAACTATACTCAAAAAAACTTTCTCAAAAAATCAACTTTCTGTTCCTAAGGATAATTCTCATGCGCAAAACTACTCAGGTTATTTTATGTTGTAGCTAATGACTAATGAAAGTAATTAATAAAACCAGGGTTTAGTCACATTTTAAGACTATGAGAAACTATAGAGTAACATTACAGCAGAGATTTACACCAGAACTTTAGCTTTACGATTTGAGGAGAGAATGCTAATTTTACCAATAAAACTGGCTTTACTGTGTATTTATGTCAATCGTAGATTGATCAATTCAGTATACAATCATGTAAGAGAAGTACAGCAGAGAATTGTTTTAATTTAGTTTATTCAACTTATAGATAGAACTATGACTTGATATGACAATACCTGAAATTAGTTATTCTTCATAGGAATTAAGATAAAATTCCTGCTGGGTTTTGACATTGCCAATTCCCTTTCAACGTAGATAGTTCAGAAACTATCAAAATTAGAGTATTTGCAGTTACAATATTCTCATAGGAAAAAAGGTACATAAATATACTTGCTAGAAACATATAAACTACACTGTATTTTGTATTAAGTGCAATCAAAGTAGAATAAACAGGGCTTCTTTAGAGTTTTTTTTTTAATTGGTAATCTACAGAAAATAGAAAATGGAGAATCTCAGGTATCCAAACTAAGAGAAAAGCTGCAGTTGATTAATGCTCTGTCAAGCAAATCAGATAGTGAACGATCTGAAGCACTTAAAGGTAAACATCTCATATACATGTCATTTTGCATATTGTATTAGAATATCAAGCTAAATTCATTTGATCATGCTTTAATTACTAACTTACTTTAACAAATTGTTATCTGTTTCCCAATGCATACCTGATGGCATGGAGAACTATTTACTGGCTAGCATTTGAATTCAAGCTTCTGAACTAAATCTTTTAGTTGTCATATTTCATAGAATTGAACATCATTTTCAGCATTTATATGTTTGTCAGTTTCCACTTGGGGCCACCCTTGAAGACCATTTGGAAACTAGTGGTAGTAGAATGCAACTGACCGGTGCTGCCTAGTATAATCACATTACACATTTCCGCATGATCTGTATTGATGGCCACTTGGTTTACAGGTGCTTGTTATCACCTTTAACATCCTATATGGTTTGGAGTTGGATTTCTAGCCGAGGTGGCGCAGTGGTTAGAGTGCAGCACTGCAGGCTACTTCAGCTGACTGCTAGCTGCAGTTCGGCGGTTCAAATCTCACCGGCTCAAGGTTGACTCAGCCTTCCATCCTTCTGAGGTGGGTAAAATGAGGACCCAGATTGTTGGGGGCAATATGCTAACTCTGTAAACCGCTTAGAGGGGGCTGTAAAGCACTATGAAGCGGTATATAAGTCTAAGTGCTATTGCTATTGCTATTCTACTCCAGATGGAGTCTAGGTCACCTAAGGTGGACCTACTGAGAGTCCCCATTGAGCTACAATAGGATGGAATTTACAGTGGATATAGAAAGTCTACATACCCCTGTTAAAATGCCAGGTTTTTGAGATGTAAAAAAAAGCAGATCAAGATTAATCACTTCAGGTTTTTTTCCAACTTTAATCTAACATATAAATTCTACAATTCAACTGAAAAAGAAACTGAAATTGATGATCTGATTAAAAAAATAAGTAATAGTTCTGGTCTTTAAATCTCTAGAAGGCAGTCACTCTATATGTTTATTATTTTAGTATGAGTGGAAGTAGAATACATTTGAAATCTGCTAAGATTGCTTGTGACTGCTTTATACCATCTAAACAGAGTCCCCCTCCCCCACCTTGATGCATAATATTTGCTATTATCAAATAAGGAAAAGAAATGACTACTGTAAAATTACTTGACAGTAGAAAATTCACAGAGCATCACATCAGAGCCTACAAAACTTCCAAGAATTTCTTCAAGATCACTTGGCAATAATGTTGAGGGAAGTCGACACCCAAGAAGCTTGTTCTTACCTCGAATATCCAACATAGAAGGTAAAGTTGAGGTTTTTAGACATGGAAAAAGAACCCATGTTTTGTGTGCAAAGGATTCTAGAAATTAATAAATTTGGATCTATAATTGTCAAAGAGTTGTCTTTACAAATTTAAGTTGGGAGTCTACATTTAGAAATGGCAAAATGAATGAATATATAAGGATTTATTTACGATGGTAAATATTTGATTGTGTATACCTCTTTGAGATGGGATAAATAGCTGCTAGTTTCAGGTGGGATGAGCAAGGTTGGGATTACAGAGAGATACTTAATCCCATCATCAGTTCATCTGTCCCTTTGAAGTTACTGTTAGTCATAATAGC
This sequence comes from Thermophis baileyi, assembly GCA_003457575.1. Classification (NCBI taxonomy): domain Eukaryota; kingdom Metazoa; phylum Chordata; class Lepidosauria; order Squamata; family Dipsadidae; genus Thermophis; species Thermophis baileyi. The sequence goes on from QLTV01002530.1 coordinate 1,633,759, forward strand.
TTCAAAAAATGTTCGTTCAGATCAGAGGTCTTCAAACTTGGCAACTTTAAGACTTGTGGACTTCAACTCCCAGAATTCTCCAGCCAGCATAGCTGGCTGGAGAACTCTGGGAGTTGAAGTCCACAAGTCTTAAAGTTGCCAAGTTTGGGGACCCCTGGTTTAGATCATGTTAGCAAAAAGGGTGAGCCTCTGCTTTTGCAGGATCCCCATGTCCTAATTATCCCTTGATTTTCTTAAATATCTTGTATTGGGTTCTTGCCATAGGTTATCCAATTGAAAATATTAAAGTAACAAAAGAAATATTCTGAACTTGGCTAAAATGTATAAAAATAATATAAAATGGGTTGTTATACTACAGTCTACTCTGAATACTTGAAGTAGGTAACCAGCTATATTGAGACAGTTGACATACATTAATATTTAGCCATTATCTCTTTCCAAATGTTTAGTGTTGCTTTTGCTAGTTTAATGCATACGTGTGGCATATCATTATTGTTTTGGGGTCAGCTCAGACATAATGATATTCCATAGTTTAGTAAACTGAAAACGAGGTTGCATTCTGATTTCATACCATTTCTTTTTCCATTACAAAGCAATATTGTCTTTTTTTGTGGTTTTAATCAACCATGATAGTTTTATACATCCTAGACATAATGAAAGTAGCCTTTGTTTAGTAAGTGTATACTAAACTGCATTTTCTGAATTGCAGATGAATGAGCAACTCTAATTAAATAATCCATGATAGAAATTATTATTATTATTATTTATTATTATTTATTAAATTTGTATGCCGCCCAACTCCCAAGGGACTCTGGGCGGCTCACAACAATATAAAAAACCATTAAAAGAAACCATAATAAAAACAATTATATCAGTGCTGACAGTAAGGAGACTGAGTTTGAGGGACATGACGCTATTATTGGCACAATAAAGTTATTTCTTAAGCACAGTTGCAACTGACTTGTGCAGATCACAGATGTTGGGGGTGATTGAATTCAGGAAAGACCTTGAACAGTTTTTTATAATTTTTTTTTGTCCTTGCAGATCTTCAAAATTTATTCAGGACTTCTAGCCAAGGCACTAATGGCAAGTTATCATATGAGGACCTGGAAAATCTGGTTGGATCTACAGTGGATGATCCACAGAGTTTTCAGGAATTTGATGAAGATGGAGATGGAAGATATTCTATATCAGAACTGAAAGTAGCATTGGGTCTATAGTATCTTTTCTTATAAACACAGTATTGAAGGACTACAGTAGCTATTATTATTATTATTATTTTTAAACCAACTGAATAAGTAAAAGCTACTTATAGCACTTTTCCCAGTGATCTACTAGTCTTTGAAGTTAATTTAGTGTATCAATTGACACCTTTTAAATTTTCTGTTCTTTGGAAAACAGTGAAAAGCTTTTATATTTTTATCTGTTGTAACATAAGATACATTGACCCCTGAAGTTTTTCCAACTTTTGAGGCCCTGATCCAGGGGTAAATAGCCATGCCTAAGTCTGTTTATGCAAACAGGGCCTATTAATAGCAAATACATTATTGCATTGGTTTGGATTCCCACAGAACTAGGGAGATTTTATTTGTCCTGGATCACAGCCCCAGGATTGCATTGCATTGAAGTGAATAGTTGTAATGAAAATGATAATTGCACCTTATGACGAAGAATTTTATCTCAGAGTTCTTATTTCCCTTATAAGGGAAGCTCGTCTTCAAGTTAAAATATGTGTATATATTGACAAACTTGATTTTATATTTCAAATTTGCCTTAAATTAGCTGCACTTTAGAATAAAATATAAAAATCTGATTTGCAGGATGGGATTCTTCCGTTTGTAAATATAGTTATATTTAAACTAGAATAACTTATACATAGTTGGGTCTAATTTTCCTCAAAAGTAATCAATGTTCCAGTTTGTATTAAGTAAAAGTCGACAATAGAAAACATTTCTTCTTCCTAGGAATTACACTTGTATGACACTCCTTTCCTATATTTGTTTGTGAATCACTGGAAAGTTTTGTGCTATTCAAGGACTAACTTTTATGCCAGACTCTAAAGGAGACTTCAGTTCTTGAAATTGAGATAAAAAGACATTCTGAGAAACAGGTTGTAAGAATAATAATTTCTTCTGATTTTAAACAGATCACAGATTCATTGTTATTTTCAGTTATAATAATTTTATGAAGAAGGATTCCTGCTGGAAACACTGCAATATTTACTTCAGTTTTTCTCATTGTATTGGTGATACTTTATTCAATTAACCTTCCCCAATTTAACAGAGGATTAAAAGTGGTGCTAACGGTTAACATAGTTAATATCAGTAATTAGGATACTCTCAGAGAAGAATGAGATGATAAGGACCAAATTATATTTTGAACTAAGTACATCTTCGCGTTTTTGCTCTGCAGTTGGCTGATTTATTTTAACATTAATTCCAATGTGAGGTTCAACTGGATTTAGATTGTGGCATGGATGTGCTATTTTCTCCACATTATAATTAAATGTCCTGCTTCTTAAATTGCAATTTGAGAAAGATTTCCACTAGGAGTACATCATCTTCCTATGTACTGTGGCCTATCAAGATTAATAAGCTTTTGCCTTATTAAAAAAAAAACATGTGTTTGTGAATGTGAAGTCACTTTTGGTGATGTGGCATGAGCTATAAACTTGGAAATTCAAAGCATTTTAAGCTGCTGTATATTTTTTTTGTTTTGTTACTGAAAACATCAGGTGTTGTCAGGCAAACAAATGGTAGGATTTCGTTTAGTAAATAACCTCAGATAAACACTATTCTGTGTACAAACCAAACACAGCAAGGTTTTCTAATGTGCCACTATTACTGTAAAACTATTTTAAAAGGATATGTTGAGTAAAATGCTGTCATAGTTGTTGGCTTTCTTTACAGCTTTTAGTTTAGCAAATTTAAGTTCTCAGGAATCTTCATTGCCCATCACAAAATTCAGACTTCTTGGGAGAATAATGGCAGTGGTTTCTATCAAAGTACTGAGCACTGGTATCCTAGAATATGATGTAAACAGATGCCTTCCAAAAATTTAATGAACAGTTTTTTGAAAACCAGATTCCTTTATCTAGATAATTATCCAGAATGCAAATTGTTTCCTTAAGTTTATATGTTAGCTATACCCATTAAAGCTCAAAATTCATATTGCAAGGTAACTGAACACCAGTATTCTTTCGGATAAAATTAGTTTTATATGCTTTGTGTATAAAAACCATTGACCAAATAAAGCAATAACAATTAAATATAGCAGTATTTGTATGTGTGTATGTCATACGATTGTATAGCAAAATATTGAAGGTATTTTTTAAAGGTGGCTTGTTATGATCCATATGAAAAGAATGACTTTTAATCTAAGTATTAAGTTAATTATCATGAGCACTTTCAGGGATTGTTTTCAGATACATTTTTGTTGTAAGAGAAATCTCACTCCAAAATTTCTGATCCAATTTAGAAGCTGAAGTCATAGTCTTCAATAACTCAATACTGTACCGTAAGAGAAATATGTATTTGAAAACTATCCTACATTAAAGGAATGCTTTCATTAGAAAAAATTAGCTAAGGTTAATTCATACTTTGTTACAGAGCAGGAAGGAAGGTATAAGGTATCACTTGAATGACTGCTGAGGGTCCTTAGCATACCAGCATTTCCCCATTCCTCACGTGTGTATGTCACCACTGAGAAGGCATTCATATTAGGCAAATTTAGGGACATGAAGTGATGAAATGTCTAAACTCTAAAGTGCAAAAGCTTGCAAATTTTCCCTATTTGCAAGCCTTTCAGAAAGCTAACTCTTCATATAAAATCTTGAAGTAATTCTATCTTTCTGTTTTTGAATATAATTAGAGCCTTCAAAATACATTGTTTGTCTTATGAAGTGTTTCTTCTAATTTGCAATATTTGTGCATTTAGAAGTAAATTTATGCATATTATCAGGAAAGCAAAATAAATATGGCAATCCGAGTACTATAAATTGGCTCAGATAGCACATTCTTTGAAATTATTTCAGGTTAATTAACAATGTGCACAATAACTGTACAGCAGAATTGATTTGAAATTGAATATGCAGCATTCTTCCCAGAGCTCAGCCTGCCTTTTTAGGGAAGGTTATGTAAGGAAGAGTAATGGGAATTAGCTAAACCACTGGTCAAAATCCTAGCACAGTGATGGCTAACCTTTTTATTGTCGCGTTCTGAAAGCTAGCACGATAGCGTGCGTGCGTGCCAGCACCCATAATGCAATGTGTGTGCGACCTCCCCCCGTGCTCCCCCCACCCCCTCTGGAGGGCCTCCGGAGCCCGGGGGGAGGCCATTTTCGCCCTCCCAGAGGCTCGAGGAAAGCCTCCGGAGCCTGAGGAGGGCGAAAAACAGGCCTCCCAGAAGTCCAGAAACAGGCCGAAAATCAGCTGGCTGGCGGGAGGCACGTGCGCATGCGCGGTGGTGAGCTGGGCGATGGCTAGCGTGCCTGCAGAGAGGGCTCTGCGTGCCACCTGTGGCACGCATGCCATAGGTTCGCCATCACGGTCCTAGCATTTCCCCCATTTTAGTTTCATCATCCTTAAGGTATAATACTCTTCTGAACTGATGCCACAAGTCATATCATGTCTATCCATCATCCATGATGAGTAGGACAGCTAGAAGCCATAACATATTTTAGAAAAACACAAGATTTGGAAATGTTCATGTGGATATTAATCTACAGGGTTTTTTTTCAGTGTTCATCTTCATAGGTGCCCATGAAATGGACTCATCTCTTTAATAACAGAAGGCTTCAAATGAATGTTGGACTTATTGAAATGCTTCCAATGAATATATTATTTTAAAAAATTAGGTTATTCAGGTATTTCACAACAATAGAATCCCCTGATAAAATTAGGGACATTCAGAATAGAAAGAATAGGGACAGGGTAACGTAACAGTGGAATGTATTGTATCTTTTGTGATTGCACAAAAAATTCTAGTGGCACTTAAAAAGTAAAAATTACTTGATTGCAGATTGTTTTTTTTGTTCAGATAATCATATGAAAAGGATTAATAAAATTAAGATTTATAGAAAAGGGTAGTAAGTATGGAGAACCATAACATTGTAAAGGAAAAAATTCTTAAGGGTTTTGAAAGATCAAAACCTGTTTCCCTTGTATGGGAGTGTTGGCTGTACTTAAAAGTGGTACTGCTTTTTATGCTATTAAAAAAAAGTCTTGATTTTATATCTCCAGAGTGAAAATTATGTCCTTTTCAATATGAATAACTAATCCGATCTTGAAAATGTTAAAACAATTTTCTGCTATGAATCATAGTGTTCGTCTATGGAATTTGTTCTTTAGGATTTGTATTGGAATCCACTGCACTGAAAGTACACTGGTTTTACATTGTATAAAAGTAATTGATTTGCATTGTCCTACTTAAACTAATTGAAATGGTTTATAAAATTGGGCCTCACAAATGTGCAAAAGCTCTAATGGAGTGGATGAAAGCTGGATTTAGCTGTTGCATTTTGCACCTATTATGCATTGTGAATGTCAAATCTAAATAAAATAGTTTGTTTTGAGTCTGATGGTTATTTTATTTCATCTAGAAAAATATGTTATAGGATAAACTGAAGCATTCAGCTTTCTCTATTGTTGAAAATGCGGTTCACTTGAAAAAATCCTATTGTGTCCATGGGAATAGCTTAGTACATGATAAACTGATTTGCAAAAACAGTTGCTGTTCCCAGATTACCTCTTGCACTGGAAAAAATAAGTTGCTCCAAAATATTCACTAAGATGGGCCATAATTTGTGCTATATTTTACTTTCAGTTTTAAAAGGCTGCACTATCAGCACCATTTGTTAGCCATAGCTAACTTCACTAACGAAACGTGAGACACTTGGAACTAAACAATGCTGGTTTTAATTATAAAGATTTCCATAGCATTTGCTTTTTGATATATCTGGATATTGCTCCTATATATTAAAATGTAATTTGTTACTGAAGTTAAAAATAGAAGTATGGCCATGTAATACTCAGCTCTTTGGGCAATGGGATGAAATGCAGATTTGGAAATCTTGGAAGAAGCATATACTTCAGTTTCATGATATATGAAAGGATTCTGAACACAATTTAATTTCTAAAGAAATTAATTTCTTTCTACCCTAGCTGTCGAAGGCAGATTGTCTTTCCAGTATTAAAACAATGCTTGAATGAAAACGGAAATAGTTTGAAACTGATCTTTAATTGAGTTCTAACTGAAACCACTTAAGAATATTCCCATCCGTGACATTGACTGCTAAGCAGAAATCCTGCTACACATACTGTATGGATCATTTTTCAAGATGGTTGGTTTTAGAGGTGAGCTGAATGGTGAACTTTCTGTTGGAATGGCAGAGCAAGGGTAAGAAGCTGAATGCGCAAGCAGCGGCGGCAAGTGAGAGAGCGCACAAACACATGCAACTTCTTGAAATACCGGTTTGTATGGAGCTGAATCTGGAAGTGGAGGGGTAGAATTGTCATTGCTCTCCACAATATTCTCACTGGGCAAGTGCATGCTTTGTGGCTCTGGGATGTTATCGGGATTGCAGATGGCTGCATTTGTTCTAGGCTGGGCTTCCTCATCACCCCTGGGAGCCAATGCATGTTGAAAATATGACTCTGCTTTCAACTGTTTCATCCAGACTTTTGCACGGCGCTTCTGAAGGATTTGTTTTCGCCATTGAAGGAGCAGCATACACGTGAACACCAAGATGTAGCAAAAAGCTAGGCTTCCAAAATACACCGGCAGCAAACCTGTAAATAGGTCATAAAGTAAAATTCAGAAGAGAATTTGGTTACGTATGTCATTCGAGTGTTACTATTACTGCAGGAAGTTGTGAAACTCTTTCAAACTGTCAAAAATAAAAAACAAAAACCCATCCCCAAAACATCAATAGAATACTGCTTTGGTTAAAGGATTCACTCACGTTTTAAGTTGGAAAGCGTCAGCATGTTAAAACAATCAAGTTCCCTGTCTGTCTCTTCTATAAACATTTTTATCAAGGGAAGAATTTGATAGGGAGGCTGGATTGCTTGGAATTAAAGGATTCAAGCTTTGTGATTTGGAAGAATAGCTTAAAGCTGTCTTATACAGTAGCTTTTAGATATATTTTTTTAGCATGTAGTTCTATATCCCAAATCTTCCAGTTCAGATACAATGGTAAGAACTTTATAATATTTAATAAAAAAGTTGTCTTCTAATCTAAAGAATTTAAAAACTATAATTCATTATTTTAAAATTAAATTATTTTAAAAATAAATATTCTACCAATTTAAGAACTGAAGATTTAAAATAGCAGAATTCTACCAAAATAATTAAGTCTACCCAGCAAAGGTTTAATACCCTAAGCCAAAAAAAAAAAAAAAAAAAAAGGACATTTGGAGCTGGATTAGTGTCATGGAAAAGGCCTTGTTCTACATTTCTTTTTCAAACTATCAGCAAGGCTATCTACAAAGATACTTGTATAGATACACTGTTCTGTAGACCCAATCGTTGTAATTATAGTTGTAGTTTGTAAACGGTGTTTTAATCTGTTTGAACCACTGAGCTTTAGTTAAGAGACCAGAATTAAAACATCTGGCACAGCATTGTATGTACACTGTGTCAATTGCTGCTGGGTCATTCATCTAGCTTTCTAGTAATAAAAAATAAACTTGCTAATGGAGTTCAGAAAAGACACTGGGCTACTTACCACTAGGGATAATCATCATTTACTGTAAGTTTGGATTTTATCATGCCTTTATGCGAAGATGAAGCTGCTCTCTTTTCAGGAGGAGGAAACCAAATGAGTAGTTGAAACTAATTCTAATGGAAAGGAATAGAAGAGAAAGTCACATTCCAAAGCTTATGATGAGACAATGGTCACCAGGAGACCATACTGAGGGCCCAAGAATATACATTCTACTCTCACACCCAGTTGAAATCTCTACTTTCCTGGAACATAGGTGAAAGGACTTTTAAGTCAACAAAACAATACTATACAGGAAAGGAGAGACTTTCTAGAAACCTTTGCCTTCCTTTTCAAGATAAGAAAATGCTTGATTGCCCATACTTCTCTTATGCAATCCAAAAAGCTACAGGCTGACTTTTCTCTGTGTGTGTTATATTTTTTTCTTTGAGAAAGAGCTGTTTGTGGTGCCTTTCTACAGACTGTGATCTATAGAAATATTAACCCCTTTAACTGGAAATTCTGGTAGTTGACTATAAGACCTCCCAAACAGGCCAGATGATTATTTTAGGTCAGGGATCCATAACCTGTTGGTGCTAAGGGCATATCTGGAATTTAGAGAACAGGTTTGAGGGCATATCTGGAATTTAGAGAACCTTTGCAAAACAAACAAACAAACAAACCCTGCTGGGGAAGATTTATCATTCAGGAGAACATAACTATCAGGACATAAATGTCTATGGAGATTGTCAGTCATCCAGGTCATAGTTATCTCAAATATGCTCCCCCCACCCCCCAAAAAAGCCAACAGGACTGTTTTTTGAGGAGGAAGATAAAGATGTTTGCTTCTCATCCAATAATTTCATCAGCTGTGACTGGATGATGAGGGTGATGCATGTATCTATCCTTCTATCCCCCCACCAGCCAGTCACAACTGATGAAGCTTCTTGGATGAGAAGTGAAACATCTTCTTCCTCAAAAAAACAATCCAGTTGCCTTTTGGGGTGAGGAAAAGTACCTTTGAGACATTGGGACATAACTATTTACAAAATGCCTGCTACCTGAATCTCTCATAGGATGCCTATCTTTATTCTTTTTGTGAGTAAATGGGCACATTTCTGAACAAAGCACTTTTATATCTCTAAAAAAGGTTACGAGAGCCATGTGGTGCTCAGGGGCATATTTTGAAAAGAAGATGATGCTGGAAACCAGGAGTTTATTTTGCAGCACATGAGCTTCACCTGTTAAAAAAGAATTGTTGAAGAATATTTTTTTCAGGCAGAGAGTTTCTAGATGATGTGTTGAAGACCTTATATTTAGATTGTGAATTAGAAAATAATAATAATTGTAAGTTAATATTACAATCCCTCTCCTCTATCCGCCTGATAGAAATTTATAACCTTCTAGGAGTTCAGTTGAGAAGAAGACAGACAGGGGACATAAGAATTAGCAGTACTATGCAAAAATCAGACAATCTGTAATAATCATTTATCTTTAATAATGTGTTATTCCAATGGGTGGAAGTGAAGCAATTATATGTGGCCTGAAAGATGCCCTCTGCAGGTGCTCTTACATTTCTTGTATTTGTCAAGTGCTTGTATAGGGGCCTGCATGAACATATCCACACAGCAATGTTCCCTGTAACAGTAGAAAATGCCGCGCGGCAGTTAGAAACTGGCGCGCGGCGCTCTCTTCATGTGCGCGCAGGCGCGCAGCCTCTGCCATTAGAAAACGCCGCACGGAAGTTGGAAACTACCGTGCGGCATTCTCTCGTTACGTGCGCGGCCGCGCACCTTAGAAGGAACAGTGCCACACAGGCGTACACACATACACATAGTAACATAATATAATTGCTGTGTTGACTATTATACTTTGGTTGGAAACATGCAGAAGAGGCCTTCATCCTGCAGTGGATAGACAATGGCTAAAATGATGATAATGGTGATGATGATGATGATACAAGTATTTGAGGTAGAGCAATCAGTAGTCAAAAATCTCTGCACTCTGTCCATCAAAGCAACTGCTAAGGAAGATATGCATTCGGCAACACAGCAAATATGTTTGTGAGAGCAACTCCTCAAGGAAGCAAATTAAGAAGGGCAGCAACTGATGATATGTTTATCATGTTTCAATTAACAGTTTTAATTAAAATGCTGTATATCTACAGTACTGTGCATATCACAAAGACAGATGCTCTTGTTACTAATGTAGTTGCAACTTTTTATCATGAAAGATTGGAAAAGCAACATGATTTTATATTTCTGTTCTGGTTTCCAACAAAAAAAAAATAAGTTGACAGCTATAAAAATTCCCTACTTTAAATTCTGTGAGTGAAAATTAAAATATTAACTTTTGTATCAGGTAAAACTCCTTTCATACTGTGCAGAGAATCATGGAAGGCCCTTGGTAAATACATGAAGTGAAAGTTTGGATTAAATACTGGTAAAGCAAAAGGAGGGAAAAACACTTTTTTTTTGCAATCCACAAAACAATCCACAAAAACTTTTTAACTTGAATGAGATGTGCCACCCAGTGTCCAATTTGTAGTGCAACCAGTTTCTAACTGACAACTCCAGAGAATACTTTTATTATCCAAAATTACAAACGTTTCAATATTTATGCTGCCAGGGTCGTGCAATTTAAATAATTTTGTGATTTTTATTATCAGAAATATGAGTACTTTTTCAACACAAAATTTACTACAAGGAATATTCAAGTGCCTTCTCAGATTCCAGTAGCAGACAGGATGCTGAAGTTCTCAAATTTTGCCACTCACAAGAACTGGCCCAACAGCAGTTATATTCTTTGATTATCCCTTTGATGAAATCTGGCTGTGTTTCTGTACATTTCTCTCTGTACAACTACTCCATAAAACTTATAGAAAACCAAAACAACAACATGAAAGGCTTTTTATGAAACTGAAAGTTCTGAAGGAAACAACCAACTCAGTTTCAGAAATATATTCATATCATCTTTCTATGATAATTGCATTGCTTACCAGGAAAATGAATACACATTTCAATTATCGCATATATTACAGTATATCGACCTTGGTAGATAAGATCCCTGCTTGGGAAGAATCAGCAAATTACAAAATCAGTGAAACATAATTATTTTATGAACTGATATGTACAATGAAATATTCTGAGTAGCGCAGGGTAACAGACAGCAAAAAAGGGGAAAGCCCTCAGCAGCTGAATGATGGATAGAAATTTTTAAATAGGACTATTACTTTCAAAACATTTTTCTTCTAATACAATTTGCCAGGCGTCTACAGAGCAAATTCAGCTTTGTTTTCTCATGATGCACAGACAGGTAAATGGAATTGGCAACTCTAAAATATAATCAAGGTCAACTATATTCACAGATGTTCTATTGTACAATATTCTCTTTATAAATATAGAATAGTCTTTACATATCTTTCTACAAGAAAATAGTCATCTGACTAGTGCAAAGTAGTTCTCAACTATTTTGTAATGTTTGAGGGGAGCAATTCTATGCTCAAATAAAAGTAAAAACTGACTATCACAAGTGGTAGTTCTCGTTTTGCTTTTTTTTTTGTCCAGAACTCTGGAGAAATTGAACTATGTGTTAATATTCATAAGTTTGTAAAGTTAATTTGCCCCCACTTTTACACTTGGAAATCAAGCACCCAATACCGTTTCAAAAATGAACAGCCCAAGAGAGGCAGTTTGGTATAGTGGTTAAGAGATACAGGCTAGAAACCGGGAGACCATGAGTTCTAGTCCAGTCTTTAAGATACAAAGCCATCTGGGTGACCTTGGCCAGCCACTCTCTCTCAGCCCTAAGAAGGAAGTGATGGCAAACCACTTCCAAAAAACCTTTCCAAATAGAGAGACTTAGCCAGGAATCAAAAAGTGACTTGAAGGCATAATAAATTTAACAGAGATCAACCATGTTCAACGGGGATTTAGTCCTAAGTCCCACATATCGCCTGAACGGGCGTAGACCTAGTATAGCCTCATTGGAGACGCTCTTTTTAATGGGCTCGCTCTGCGGTTTGTATTATCTAACATTTAAAATGTGGCGTCCATCGCTCTCCCCCTTCTTTGCCTGGGCGGAACCTTTGCGCTGGGTGACGTAAACGGGCGGAGGGCGTTCTGTGTTGCTCGCGGCCGCGGCAGAGGGGGGCAGGGGCGGCATGGCAGCGGGGCATCTGCAGCAGTTCTGGGGGGCGGCGGGGCTCAGCCTGTCCCGCGGAGTGCTGATGAGTCGCTTCGCTACTCTTCGGCCTCTTGGCCTTTTGGTCCCCCCGCGGCCTAGGCCGCTAGTCATCGGGATCCGCGGGCTGGCAGACGAGACGGGTCTGGGGGAGAACCCTTTCTTGGAGAAATACCGAACTAAGATCCAAGAGCTTCGCAGGTATAAGGCAGCGCCGAGGAGCCGGACGCCTTCTCTTGTGCTTAATCCTTTTTTTTTTTTTTTTGTTTTTTTTATTTGGTGTCTTTCAGTTACCATAAGGCAGCGCCGAGGAGCCGGACGCCTTCTCTTGTGCTTAATCCTTTTTTTTTTTTTGGGTGGGAAGAAGTGGGGATCTGAGAGTAACCTTGAAGTGGAAGCCCTAGGAACGTCCTTAGCTACGCTTTCTTTGCCCGCCTTTCCCTGCACGCCTCCCAAAGGCTTCCGAGGCATTTACACGCATTCCAGTAAACAAGTCCAGGGTCGAGCTTATCCCGCACTCGGGTTTGCCGTGGTTTACTCTAAGGGTTCAAGCCTTACTGGCGTGCATGCAAGCAAGCTCTACTGGTTTGGGTGCTGCTATAAATACACAGTAGATTTGCTTCCGCAAGTCTTCTCCTGTTGAAGCTGGTCGCTGACGGATATTTAGAGTAAATATGTCCAGTTTGCTGTCATCCTGCCCTGCTTTTTTAATAAGTTACCAAGACAAAGTATGATAAGGAGGTCACGCACTTTTGGAATATGATGAGGAGGTCATGCACTTTTGGGGCTAAAGTATGATCTGTGTGCAGTAGTTATAAACTGTTCTAACTTTGATTCAGATCCAATCCAGATCTTTTTGAATCTCGCCTGGAGCAAAAGAATGATTTGAAAAAGCAGCCAGTGGGATTCTCAAAACAGGCAGAGTTTGTCAGATGCATGGAGGAACAGGCAAGGCTAATATCAAATATTTCATGTTTAGTGTCTAATCCAATAAATATTTTATTAACTATCAGAAGAAATCAGGATTAGAAAACATTTTTTGCTATATGGAAAAAAAAATCCTGACTGTTGTTTCCACTCGTGTGTGCCTGCGTATTTATGGTTATGCATGTATTTCAACTTTACAGAGAGAGATTAAACTTTTTTCTGTTTGTACTAAATATTCTTTATATTGAATAGAGGCCTTTATAGTCACAGCTGGATCCTTTATCCCATTTTTTTTGTTAAAGTGAGGCTTCAAAAAGGAGGCCAAAAATGGACCAGTAATTAAACTGACATTTGTTTGGACATTAAAAAATAACAAAAATATTAAGATCTATCTTCTTTAACTTTTTGGATGCACGTTTGATATGTACATATAAACATACATATATACACACACCTTTTATGTTTTCAGATTTACTGTAATATATACAGGAGGGATGCATTGAGTTTGAGAAAATACATTAATATCAGCAGCATAATATCAGCATGCTTTCTGATTGAATGGAATACAGGTTATTTCAAGATTTGGGACAGCCTTATATTAAAGTGTAGACGTATCTTCCAGAAATAACTATGTCAACCAATAGGCTTCATCTCAAAATTAACTCATGTCTTCTACTGATACAAAACTAACTTCTAATTTAAAAACAATTGTATTTTACCCAGTCCCTTGGCTTTGCACTTCAACCAGTTATGTGTTATGTGTGCCTCCTTGAATTGTTCTGAGGTCTAAGACAAATTGCTTAACACTAGGAAGATTATAACAACTTTCATGGTGCTGATTCTAAATTAATCTTAATATTTAATTTTAGACTGCAAAAGCAGGACAAACAAAACCAGGATTCACAAAAAATAAGGTAAAATTATATTTTCATTAAACCTATTTTCTACTCTTATTTACAGTACCTATTTTGCTAATTAGGGAGCTAGATCTATCTGAGGGATTTTTCATAAGATGTTTTATAGAAAATTCTGTCATTGGCATAGTTTAGCTGCTTTTGATAAGCTATCATGGATATGCTTTCTTTCATCCTGAGGACAGGCCACTGGATTTGATGTTTATTTTATATAGTTATTTGTTATTGAACCAGCATAGTAGAGTGACTAAGGTCTTGGATTTTTCATATTGGGAAATTAGAAATGTGATAATATTCTGGATGTTACCAATAAAGAATATTTGTAGCTCAGGGTTTGAATGAGGAGTCTTTGGTGCTCTCTGAACTTGTTCTTTTTTCCAGACATTTCATTACTCAAACTAGGTAACATTACCAGCACTGATGATGTTACCTAGTTTAGGTAATGAAATGTTTTGCAGGAAAACAAGCAAGCTCAGAGAGCGCCAAGGACCCCTCATTCCGGATGTTGCAAAAGACAATATTTTCTACTAATCAAAGGATGCAAGGATATATATTACTGTGGCGGAGATTTTTGTAATATTTTACAATTTTGTACAGATTATATTATAGTAATATATTTATTAGTAACCTCAGAGCTATTGGTAACTATAAAATATAGAGATTTTTTTCCTCTTTTTTAGTCTTTTGGAGCTGTCTTATTCCTATCTTTTCTTTTGCTTGTTTTTTATTTTATTTTTTAAGTTAAGTTTAAAGATTGTTTTACTAATTATTATAAGAATGTAAAATAAAATTTTACAAATAAGTTGGATCTAGATTGGTATGGCCTAGTGTTAGGTCCCTTCCCATTCATCAATTCAATAGTTGATTTTGAGCTAGATGTTTTCTTTCAACCTGCCTTTCCTCCAAATTGTTGTTGTGGAATAAATTTATGAGACACCCAAATTCATACCACATTGAACTAACAGATGAAAAGTAGGATATAAATTCTATAAATTAGATAACTATTATTAGAAATAGATAAACTTCTTCCCAGTTACATTGTATGTGTGTTAGCCTACGAGGAGTCAATGTTTTGTTTAGTTTCTTCTTACTTAGCGTGCAAACTTTATGGTTTATAATTTGTTTCAGACACTTGATTCTATACTTAATGTTGAGATGATGAAACAGAAGAAGCCTGAAGAAATAAAGCAGGTGAAAAAAATGGGAATCCTTAAAAGTACATTTTGTGTAACTTTTAACAATTTTAAGTTAATGGAACCTGTTGTTCTCTGTTAACTTTTGAAGAGCAAAAACTCACAACATTAAAGTCCTATGTTCTGTGCTGTTGCTCTTATTTATTTGTTTGTTTGTTTGTTTATTGAATTTATATTGCCACCTATTCGCACATGGAGACTCAAGGCGGCTTACAGAATATAAAATCTCATTTAAAACAATAAAACTAATAAAAAAGAATCAAATAAATTAATATAATATAATAAAATCACCCCCACCCCCGCCCTGGCGACAGCAGATCACACACGCCATTTAATGGGCTCCATCCCGCTCTGGGTTCCCCAGGCCCGCTGGCAGAACCAGGTCTTCAACGCCTTCCGGAAGAGTGTTAGAGGGGGGGCCATTCTAATCTCTGGGGGAATGATGTTCCAGAGAGAGAAGGTCCTTCTGGGTCCCACTAGGTGTATCTCCCTAGGGGATGGGACCCGTAGCATTCCCTGCCTCCCCGCTCTGATGGGTCGGGTAGATGTGACCGGAAAGAGACGGTCCCTCAGATAACCTAGTCCCAAGCCATGAAGGGCTTTAAAGGTGACAACCAGCACCTTGAATTGCACCTGGAAGCAAATCAGTTCGTTTCCTGAATGGAGATACTTGCTTTGACAATTTAACAATACCATAATTTGTCTTGTGTGTGAATTGTCCTTTTATATTAAAAGTCCGTAGATTAGTCTACAGTCTTATCTAATCTTAAAGAGACATATATATGCACAGTCCCTCTTGTATGACATAGTGAAGTCCTTTGGTTGTGGCAGGATAGAAACATGAAGAATGAATTACGTAAATAAATAAATATTGGTGTTTTTTTAAGCCCAGAGCTTATTTCCATGCAGAATAATGGGCAGAAATCAATTCCCATATATTTTTCCCTCGAAATCCCTATTTGAAGAATGTTTGGGTTCCTGTGCATGGTGAAATAAGATGATGATGAACTTTTTAAAAATGCGCCCACACCACAGAGGTTTTTGTCCAAGCCAGTTCCTTAGAGTTCATCCATACGTCTTTCTAGAACTGAGTAAAAATCTTTTTAGAATGAAAATCCCACTGAAATAAATTTGCAGTTATTCTACAGAGCTCTTTAGCTTTGTTATGTATTTCATTTAGTAAGTTTTGGTTATTTTTATTACTAGTTTTGACTGTCTGAACCTTAAATAGAGACATGGGTAAAAAAACCTGGATAACTTTCCAGTTTGGCTGTTAGACTGGAAACAGCACCAGTAAAAACCAGCATCAAATATTTCAATTGAATGATCATTTTAGTAATATTGTGTGACTACAGTTATTGCACTGAATTGAGATTCTTTTGATTTCCATTCACTGTCTTTGAAATAATTGGCACAATCTCTTTTATCCAGATATGGAAGCAATACTTTTCTGGAGAAGACACAGTTTATGCTGTTATTCCTGTAAGTACAACAGTAATTTTCTCCACCCCAACATCTCTCCTGTTTAACTTAGTGGAGCCTTGAGAAATTAAATTAAATATTTATTGCTGAATGTGCTGAAACAGTTTGTAGTTAATATTCAGGAGTTTGATCACTTGCTATTATTAGAAACCACCTCAAGTGGTGGGATGGTGGGATGTAAGAAAATAAATCATGTTCTTTGTCGTTTCTTTTTCAATGATGAGAACTACATAAGCATGTTTTCCCATTTCTTTCCAAAGGGAAAAACTTTTGATGTCATGTGGAAACGAATTCAAAATTGTCCATCTGTAAGTATAATGTGTGTGTTTGGGAAGGTTCTTTGTGGCCAGTCTGTTCTTTCACTATTCTCAATATAAAATTTTGTTACTGATAGTTTGATGTTCCAATTGTGATGGAATTTAGATAAGCTGCTCTTAACAGATTATAGCCCTCATAATCTACAGCTGCTATATTCATTTGTCAATTCTTATCATTCTTATAATTCTCTAAGGAGAAATTTCATAATAGTGAGAACAATCAGTGGAATGAATGGCTTGCCTCCAGAAGTTGTGGTTGCTCCATCACTGTTGGTTTTTTAAGAGATTGGAGAGCCATTTGTCTGGAATGGTATAGGGTGCTTGAGGAGAGGACTGGACTAGAAGCCTTCCAACATCCCTTCCAACTCTGTTATTCTGTTTATAAAAGTACTTTAGTCCAAAAAGTGCGCAACATACTAAATCGTTGCAAAGAACATTCTGTGGGAACATCAGAGGCAGATAAAAAGTTTCTGAGGCTCAGCAGGAAACGAACATTTAAGAAGCGTCATTTTCCGGAACTAGTCTAAAATGAGTGCTCATTTGTCTTCCTGAGTCTTGTGTTTTACTCAATTTGACTTGGATTTCAATAGACCAATTTTAATTCCCATCCGTCTTCAATCCAGTTTCTTTATGCGCTGCCAAGGAAGGAAGGGTATGAATTTTTTGTTGGACAGTGGTCAGGAACAGAGCTTCACTTCACTTCTCTGATAAACGTTCAGGTAGGTGGAGGTTTTTTTTTCTAAAAAATTATTTCCAGGGGCAGTCTGGGGAATTCAGAAAGGAGGAAGAATCCCCCCCCCCAAATTCTGTGTATGTCACTGCTTTAAAACCACTCCTTAAAACAAGAATTATTTCATGTGGGCACTGATAGAGATGTCTGGATTTTTAAGGGAAATTGAATTGTTTTTGAGCTCTCTGCTACATATCTTTTGTGCAGGATTCTTAAATTGCAGAAGGTGAATTTTATTCAAGACTTGGGTCATTTATTTGGCCTTACTGTGAGATCCATAAAACAGACAATTCTCCAGTGCTTGATTCAAAAGGGCACGGTGCTCCCAGTCAATTAAGCCTTGACAGTTCTTTTTATAGTAAAATTATTTAGTGGAAGCTGGTGTGTTAATCACCCCAGACACTGAACCTATGCAAGTCAAAATTGGCTAATTAGGTGGTGATTACCATATTTTTCGGACTATAAGACGCACCGGTGTATAAGACGCACCAAGATTTCGAAGAGGTAAGTAAGAAAAAAAAGTTTTTGCCCTCCCCCAGCCCCCAGGAGCACTCTGCAGACCTCCCAAACTGTCTGCACACCCCGTTTTTGCGCGGGGCGGGGCTTCGGGAGGCCAAAAATGGCTGTATTCGGTGTATAAGATGCACCAACATTTCCACCCTCTTTTAGGGGGAAAAAAGTGTCTTATACTCAGAAAAATTCGGTATGTCTGGACAATTAATAAGCTGGGATACGAGCAGACTTTTTGCAGGACACATCATAGTAGCAAATAAATTAAATTTTCACTTTACTATAGCACCTGGAATCTATGATTCCAGGATACTAAACTATGGTTTGAAGCTGGTTAATAATTTTTGCTTGTTTTGAGAGGTAACATGAAACTGCATAGCCTGGAAGCTTGATTGCTCTTGCCTCAAAACAAAATCAAAATGGCTCCTTGAGTTGTCAGCAGTTCCTTCATAACTCAGCTTGTTAAGGTAACATATGTTTGTCTGGACTCTTCCAGTGTGGAGGTAGCTCAGAGCTTCAGTTGAATGATGTGTATTTTTCATAACACTCATACAGTCCTGTGATAATATGTGGCCAGGTATCAGTATGAAAACTAAGGTTTACCAGAGCAACCCTGTTCTCTAGATCAGTCTTTCTCAACCGATTGCTTAGACTAGTCAATGAACATGCTATATGGGAACTAAGAGAGTAGTAATTGAACTTTGTGCTTGGAATGACATCTTAATCTAGCCAAAAATCAAAATGTACATAGTTTTCCTGGAAACATTTCTCTTTTTCTGTTGACTTCCTAGTATTAGAGTATTGGAAGGTTTTAGACACACATACTTATACAAACATTTCTGTGCATATACCATACATGAAATATCAAAGAAGGAAAGAATTCTGAATAGAAAGTGCTCAATAGTGCAGCATTTTCTTCTTGCCTCTTGTAGATGCCTGTGAATCTTTTTCCTGATTGAAGTCTTAAAATGATTCGGTAATTAAAGTGCTTGTTGAATACCCCTATCTTTATATAATAGTGAACACTGTATTTGCTGCAGACTCAAGGTGATGCTTTTCTCGGCCAGTTGATTTTGTATCATTATCCTGAGCTTCAGAAGGAAAAAGGAATTGTACTGATGACTGCGGAAATGGATTCTAAATTCTTGGTAAGCGAAACTTAGCAATGATCAGGTTTTCATGACAGAAAGACAGTTCCTTGGTTTATTGAAACAAATAGCACCACAACAAATAGCATAAAAGTGGAACTTTTTGTATCATTTTGTCAGCCTTGCTTACTGAAAGCACAGAATGGATGAGCATTTCTAAGTATGCTAGGCAAATATTTTTATACATATTCCACCCTCATGTTGATACCAATAGAAGACACTTCCAGATGGCCAGCTAACAGTTTACAAAACAAATATGTAAACTTGTGAATGTTCAGTAATAGCTTGCACACTTTAATAATGTGGACTACAATAGGACTGCCACTTTTTTTTTTTTTTTGCATTCCAGTTGGCTCTTTTTCTCTCTCTCTCTTTTTTTCTGACTTGTATTGTGTTAGTTGAAGTCTCTCTCTCTCTCTTTTTGTCTGACTAGTATTGTGATAGTTGAAGTTGTACCAACTGTTGCTGTTACACATTTGTGTTCCGCTTCAAAGACATAAGACAATTGGACAATATTCAGGACTGGCTTAGAAATACCTCAGAATTCATAAAAGAGCCACTGACCTCATCACCATAATGTTCTTTTCCCTTTCATAATCAGTTCTTAATGATTTGAAACGCCTCCAAATACTAAAACACTGTGCCACTTTTATAGCAGCTTTGTTATGTCTGTTACTATATAATTGTCCTGGCGTTAGAGCACAGTAATAAAATGAAATTAAATTTTTGGTACAAGGTGTAAAGCTTAACGCTCCTTGTTTTTCCATTGATGAAGCCCCATAATTCTTCTAACAGCATACATTGTTTATTTTCACAGAATGTACAGGAAGCCCAGTGCCTAGCCAGCCAGGTTCAGCTTTTCTATGCCACAGACCGTCAAGAGACCTATTGGTTGGTGGAATCATTTAACCATTATCCAAATGAATTTAAATATATGTCTGTAATAAGTGAGCTTGAACAGAACAGAATTGGGCAAGAACTGAGGCCTCAGGAAGATGTGCCCTCACCAACCGCTTGAGAGGTGTAGCGGCTTTAACCAAAGACCACTGGCGTGGCAAGACATACCAACATGGGACAGAGTTGCTGTTTTTGTCCAGAAAGTGTCATTAAAAACGATGCCCTTGGGACTCAGTTGGGAAAA
This sequence comes from Thermophis baileyi, assembly GCA_003457575.1. Lineage (NCBI taxonomy): Eukaryota > Metazoa > Chordata > Lepidosauria > Squamata > Dipsadidae > Thermophis > Thermophis baileyi. The sequence goes on from QLTV01002530.1 coordinate 1,654,004, forward strand.
GAATCAGTTATAAACGGGACTACTCAATACTGTGACAATGTAGAGGCCCTTGTCCATTTTATATCTGAATGCTAGACGAATGGATAAGCATTTATGATCACTACATGAACGATTTGAAATTTCCTCTTCCCAGTTGCACACGGCTTGTTGGGTTTTAGCATTTTTGAAGTTTCCATATGTCCGTTGTTCAGCAAAAAATGAAACTGAAAAAAAAAAAGAAGAACCAAGAGGGGCTTTTCTCAATGGGTATGAAAATTTCCTGGACCTACCGTAGTTAAAAAGTATTTTACCGTGAGTGACATGCTATCATTTTTAGCCTGAATGAGAACAAGTTCCCACCTCGTGAAGCAGAATTCAGAACAAGACTAAAGCCTGAGCATGTCCAAAAACGTATCAACTAAAAATGTGAGGTAATTAAAAAAAATGTAAGAGTGAGATCCATTTGAAATGAAAGACACTTGAGTATTTAGAGAACTGTTAATCTCTGTAATTCTAAGCAGCGGGATAATATTGGGATAATGAAGTTGTGGGAGAAAAAAATATTGAGGCCTTTAATTGCAAAAATGCGAATTCTCCATTTTTTTCATCTTAGAAATAACCCAACATATGCCTAAACTGGATCTAATGTCACCTTTGCTCTTCATTCATGAAAATAGAGTATATTTTCTATTGCCTTACTTTCTCTGACTTTTCCTGCTTTTGAAATGAATCACTTCACTGATAATGGGAGCAGGAAAAAAGGCACATATCGGAATAGGAGCCAGATGGACTCCTTTTCTTGGGCTTGCTTCAAAAATAAATATCGGTAAAAGAACACTGCCAAATATTTTAGTTAAATAAGATAAGGAAAAGCATTTGGAGGTTCTGAGAATATTTCCTAAAGATTTTCCTCTGTGTTTTAATTATGCACTCCAGTTTATGTTCACCTGTTGAACAGTACATGCTGTCAAGAAAATCACAAATTGATTTCTCAGGCAAATTGTTCAGAACATATGAGATTCTCATTCTCTGAAAACCAAAGCATTGTAAAGACATAAATAAAAATTAACATGTGAATTAATTAATTTATGGAATCTATATTTTTGCTTTGGAATTAAAACAGTATTCTGCAGAAAAATGATGTATTTTTTTCTTTGTGTTCAGTTGGTGAGCCTTCAAGTCATAACAGGCACAATGTAGAGACATCCCCTTCTAAGTGGTGAGGAGAAGATGCTTTTTCTCACTGGCAGATCAAAACAAATATTTAGGTATTACCTTTTAATTTAAACTGGGGAACCTTTCATATATTGAAAAAAAATTAAACTAAATGATGTTATAGTTCTAGAGCCGAGGTGGTGCAGTGGTTAGAGTGCAGTACTGCAGCTACTTCAGCTGACTGCTAACTGCAGTTCAGCAGTTCAAATCTCACCGGCTCAAGGTTGACTCAGCCTTCCATCCTTCTGAGGTGGGTAAAATGAGGACCCAGATTGTTGGGGGCAATATGCTGACTCTGTAAACCGCTGCTGTAAAAGCACTATGAAGCGGTATATAAGTCTAAGTCCTATTGCTAGAGACAAGTGTTGGATTCAAAGGGGTTTTAGGTTTAATGCCTGAATGTATGATACTGAATGCATGTGCCTGCTGTGGAACAGAAAGGTAAAACTTTCCTCTTCTGCAGCCTCACGGACTAACCCACATCCATGCTTGGTTCCAGAGAAAATACTCAGATTTTGGAGTGCCAGAAGTGTCATGGAAAAGGGAAATTAACAAAAATATCCCCGTTCTTCAATAGAAACCTTCCAGTAGGAAGAATGTTTCGCCACAAGGGAAGACTCAAGGGAAGGTCCTAAGGCATCTTGTTTTAAATCTCTATCAGTACGGTATATACTTTCAGTACTTGGATTACAAGACTTGAAATATCTTACATGCAGACAGACATAGAAGTCAAATCTCATGGTCCTATGGATTCTGTATAATGCCTATATAAGACATCAGGCCGTTCTCATTTAGGATTATAGACACATGGAACAGAATGTGTTTCTATTTCTTTCCTGGTTTTAATTTTATTGGAGGAGAGAGCAGATCAGGGACTTGTGAGGAGTAGTAATGAAACTTATGTTACAAACTTTTCCCTTTGGGTTGATTTACTTATCATAGCAGCAGTGAACTGAAGTGCTTCAGAGACAGAGGCATCAGTGTTGACGGTAGATTATGAGTCAATAGCTATTCACAAACAGTTGTGTTCCGTAAATTTCCTGACAGAACCATCAGTGGAACAGCATGCTTTCAGACGTTATGGGTACTCCATCACTGGAGGTTTCTAAGAAGAGATTGGACATCCATTTGTCCGGAATGATACAGGATCTTCTACTAGTGCTGGTGTTGAATTAGAAGACCTCCAAGTCCCTTCCAACTCTGTTCTTCTGTTAAATATTTTTTAATAAATATAATCATTATTAAATATTAATAAATCTTAAATTTAAAGCAGTCTTTATATAATTTGTAGAAACTCATCAGTGATAACACCGCTTTGATTTCCATCTTTTAAATATCACCATATTCAGGATATTAAAAGTTCTTTGAATATGCTGATTAGGATTCAGTCAATTTTAGATTCAATCCTACATAATGGGCATATAGCTCAACTAAAAATTGGATTGCGTTCATGACTGATTTGAAAAAGATCACGCTCTTTGCCACTATTATAATAGAATTTTTCAGCATTTCTACTACTAAATTGTTTTCTGAGTTACGGTCTACCAAATGGGCCTAGCAATTATATTGATATCTTCTATGAATATTCTCTGTCTCTTATCACCTTCAAAGGTGAGATGAGTGATGATCAAGGAAAACACCTGTCTGGTTTTAGAATGTTCAAGTTCATCCCAGTCTGACACCCTCTTCTGTGCAAGTTGAGAATTCCTATATAAACTTTTTTTTATTTTTTTATTTTATCAAGTAGGTGTTTGGTAATATACATAAGTATAACATTATTTATATACATAAGATGGGTGCAAATAAAAGGGAACATTTGGACAGGGACGGTAGGCACGCTGGTGCACTTATGCACGCCCCTTACTGACCTCTTAGGAATGGGGTGAGGTCAACAGTAGACAGTCTAAGGGTAAAGTTTTGGGGATTTGGGGAGGAAACCACAGAGTCAGGTAGTGAGTTCCAGGCATTGACCACTCTGTTGCTGAAGTCGTATTTTCTGCAGTCGAGTTTGGAGCGGTTCACTTTGAGTTTGTATCTGTTGTGTGCTCGTGTATCGTTGTGGTACTCACTTTGTCTTAATAGTTTGCGCTCTTAATTTAAAATATAAATACAAACTACAAAATATAAGCTGTTTTGAGAAGTCTGTTCCAGTGAAGAAGCAAAGTACTAAAATGAGAAATAAAAATACCTTTTCTTCTTGTTAACTAGTTATTCTAGTCATAAAATCTCCAAAAGGCGAGTAGCTAAAGATTAGATGGCTTGCTCTCTGTTTAATATCTAACATTATTTAAAGCACTATACGAATAAATAGTTTAGCACGATATTTATCCTGATCAATTTCAAAATACATTCCTGAGGGACAAAATGTTAGAAAATAAGGGTTGGGATCCTTTTGGTTGCATAATGATTTAGCTGCATTCACAACTTGTTCATAAAGTCCGTTTTTCACAATAGGGTTCTTAGTTAAAGAAGAATGAATTCATCTTCTCAAGCACTTGTTCAGCTCCCGTTAGGTTGCACAAGATACTGTCTGCGCTCCTAGACAAAAATTCAGTACTGTAAAGGCATATCATAGAAACAGCCACTAGAGGACAGTCTTGCCCATACCATCTCATATTTTATTCTATTGCTGTTGATTTTACTCTGAACATGTACAAGTGACAACACTAATGAAAAGACAGATGCAATGAAAGATGCAGCATGTAGGATTTTTCCCCCCAAGGCCCTCAAAAGATAGAGCCACAAGAAACACAAGAAGTTAATGCCTTTCTTCAAAGTGATATTTTTGCTGTTTTCAGAGTTGTGCTTACTAAGCAACCCCCAGGACAGGAGAATGGACTTAAAACTTGTCGGGATGGTCCATTATGTAATCAGTTTACACAGTATAATCATCTTTCTCCCATAGGATAAATATTTTCTCCCATTATTATTATTTTTTTTGTATAATGCTGCAGTTACAGCCTTTCCATAATTCTTGCAGCTGTCCCTATAAAAACAGACCTTCGGTTTGCCCAAGTTGGGAAGTTAAATTAGCTTTTTTCTTCTTCTTCTTTGGGACATGACAATTACAGGAAAGAAAGAAAGACTGAATGGGGTTTGGTCAGCCACAGGAAGAGCAGGAGTCAGAAATGAGACTTCAAATAAAGACGATAAATTCAGACTCGCCCATTTAATCCTTTGGGAGCAAGAAATTGTACTCTACAAACACATCATCAATGTACACTTATTCTATCCAGCTTAACAATGGCAATAGTTTTCATTGTGATATTGCACTAAATAACAACAGTATATTTAGCTCAAGAAATTTCCCTTTTCAGGGGGAAAAAAAAACAGTCTCAAAATTCTTATTCATTTGGCATGAGCACACTGTTGTCATCTCCTAAGCCAGGAGTGGGTTCTGACTTACCTCGCTGCTGGTTCACTTCCTCACGCGCTGCGTGGGCGCACGCGCCACATGCGCCGTGTGGGCGTGCCGCACACGCATGCGCCAGGGGTGGGTTCCACTTACCTTCCCCACCGGTTCGCATCGCGACATTTTGCATGCACGCGTTCCCTCATGCAATTTTGCTTCCGCACATGCTCAGTAGCTGCAATCAGCCTGAAACACAGCTGAGGAGCTGATCAGCTGTGCTTCGGGTGAAGGAATAAAGGTCAGTATAAACCCAGGGGCCGGCGGGAGGGCCCTTTTTCAAGCAGCAGAAGAGGAAAAACCTTCCAAACAGTAAAAAAATTCACAAAAAATTCCCCCAAAAAGATGGCGGTGCCCACGGACCAGCACCGATCGAACTGGATCCGTGACGTCACCAGTGGGTCGCTAACGGTTCGGGCGATCCAGTCCGAACCGGGAGGAACCCACCCCTGGCACGCGCACATGAACTGGTAAAAACCAAGCTTCTGCGCATGCACAGAAGCAAAAAACAAAAAACAAGAGAACCGGATGTCCAGCCGGCCATCGCTCCCGGTTCGGCGAGCAGGGGGAAATTCCTGCTACCGGTTCTATAGAGCAGGTCCGAACCGGCAGGAACCCACCTCTGTCCTAAGCCCTTTAGTTGCCTTTTCTATTGTATTTAGCAAATAGATATTCATTAAAATATTGATTCTACAGGCTACTTGGGACAAGATATACTTATCATATGAAGTATAATTAGCTGCCCGTTTCTATTATACTTTATTTAAACAAGCAAAACCTAATAATTGGAGAGAAATCCAGTGAGGTAGTGGTGGTTTTTTTTTTTTTCTTAATGATATAAATGTCTTTGTTTGGTGGATCTCACACATGCCTTATTCAACATCCTCTTGCACGTTTTCAGAGTGCTGCAGAAAACAGTGACTATCCAGAAGAAGGTTTAGGGGAAGGAATCAATGTACAGAAGAAGAAGCAACATAAACCTATAGTTACAATACACCGCCAGACTTCATATTCCATTTCATCTATTGTCTCCCATGATAAGAAATATCAGATACATATTTGCTTTTTAAAAAAACATTTTAACAGCATTTTACTCCTGCTATTTTATTTTATTTGTTTGTTGTGGAGCTACTCCAAGTGGCTTACAGTAATAAAAAGGAAGAAAAATGAAAGGTGTGTAAACAGAACAGAAGTGAAATAATAAAACAATAAACAATGACAAAAGAATTTGTCATTGTTTTAGCCCATTTTAGCCCTTGAAAAGCTGGACTACTTTTCTTAATTTTTGCCAGTTTGCTATGCCTTGTTGATTGTATACATGTTACTACCTGCTCAAATGTTACATTTTGGGGTGCAGACTTAAGGATCTATAGTAATAACTATAGTTTATAATCAGTTAATTAACTAATTCATAATTTCCAAGGATGCTGTTCAACAATGGTTGAACTCACAGTCTCCCAGGTTCTAGCCTGATGTCTTTAGCACTATACCAAATGGGCTCTTAATCTTTTTTTTAAGGTGATGCAAAACTCTTTTGATTTGCTAGTTCATTCATTCATTCATTTTTTTCCTTTGCTGCAACCAAATACAACGTGCTGCTTCAAACTTAACAGTTTTATTATTTTCTCTAATAGTAAAGTTTGTTATGGAAGCAGCAGATCTATTCTACAGCATTCTTTAAAGATTTTATTGTAATACATATATAATAATTTGTAGTGTCTAAAAGCGACTTACAAGCTTCAGGTTACTTGGAATATTGTCTTTTTGAACGGTAAATAAAAAAAGGGCTGGGATAGAGATGAGCTAATTGTCTTGCTCAAGTTTCTAAAGCTTTTAACAAATATTGGGAGAGGTTAGGGGAGACATACTAACCCCACCCTTGCAACGTTGTAACACTTGGTTGAAAACACTTTTAATTGCTTGATTTTGTAATAAGAATTAAAAAAAAGATATGATGCCAATTATGTAATAAACCCAAAATAATAGCTAGAGAGAAGTCTATAATCTTGTGGTTTTGAGGAGGGAGAAGAAGAGGAAAAGCTGTCCTCCGAAATCATCCAAACATTGCATTTGGTCCTCTTATTGATGTGGTAAGGTCTGAGATCCCATGCCTCTTGTGACCATAGTTTTTGTAAATTGACAAGGAAGTCTCCGGTTATTCTTTATAGGGTAAGTCTTGCATCACCAGCTTCTGCTTAAGATTGGATTTTTGAAGAAAATTGGTGTCTCCTTTTCTGCCTTTTGTTCTCATAAGGAGATGATGGTTCTCTTCAAATTCCAAGCCCAAGCAGGCAGTAGAGATTCAATAAATAATCGCTTCAATGTACTGGAGGACAATTCGCAAACAAAGCCAATGCCTTTCACAACAGGATGCGGCTATCTCCTTATTTAGCAGCTACTGCAAGCTGATTGCCCTGACCTCTTACCCTGCTCTCGACTTGATTTTGCACAATTACACTGTCTCTTGGCACTGTGCAAAATTGGGTAGACAAGTTGTACTATCTCTAAGAGAACCTACTTGTTCCCAAATAAATCGCATTCTTTACGTAGATGGAACATTCAGTACAGCCTTGGCACATTTTAGAGCACTGGAGTCGCACACTGGTTTGATAACTCCCATTTCTTTTTTCTAAGCATCCGTAGGAAGGAATAACTAGCAGTGCTGAAGTGGCCCAGGGAAAGGGACGCATAATTCTTAATTCAAGTGCTATTTTTCATTAAAAGCTTTTCATTGGCTACGGTATGTTCACATAACAGGCCCATAGTGAACTTCAAACTAAGCCCCTGGAATAAACTGGGTTAGTTACTTTGCTACTCTCTTGTAAAATTCCACAGTGGTGTGTAAGGTGCACTTGAGTCTAGAGGCTTCAAAACTATAGAGATGGCTGTGGAATAATTATTTTAAAGGACTCCTTTAGAAGCTTGGAGGCCTAATGGATAATGAACATGTGGCAGGGAAACAGCAGTTTTAGTAACAGTATAGCTGAATTGGAGCACTGTAACACTGAATAATGGAGTCCATTAACAGAGATTTTCCCCAAAGGTGCTTTTTCAAAAGGCAACTGCACTTTCTTTGTTTTTCCTTGAAGACGTTTCGCTTCTCACCCAAGAAGCTCCTTCAGTTCTGACTGAAGGGCTTAAGAGGAATTTGTTTTTTTCCCTTCCAGCCCATATTAAACACTTACGGTACTTCTGCCTCATTGTTTTCCCCTTCTTACTTTTTATGTTCATGCTTCCAAAAAAAGAGACTTCCAAATGAAAGATTCCTCAGACAAACAAACAGGTTTTTTGGTTTGAGCTTTTGTAAATAAGAAAAAGTTGAATTCTAGCTGCCTCAGAACTAACTGAATACACCCACCGCTTCTTATAGCTGTAGAAAAACAGTAGTATTCTTCATTAGCTTGTACTTTCTAAATTCACTTCCCAAAATACATCACAATAACCCCAGAATTTACAAAGTTATGAATACCATAATTGAAAAGAAACTGCATAATGTATTTCATGCATTGTACAATTTCTTTTCAATTGTGGTATCCATAACTTTGTAATTTTATGCCTGGGTGTCCCAAAGAATAGAAACTGCTCAACTAGTGCTGCTTTACAGTCAAGTATTAAATCTAGATAAACATGTTTGGACTTTGCTGAAGATCTTGTTTGCATTTTATCAATTCCCCTTGTGCTATGTGTCTACAACTGCTATCTTGTTAGCAGACTTGTTTTATCCTTGTTAAATATGGGATTAAAATAAGTAACTAGTTTCAGTGACTCCCTAATCTTGGTCCTTGAAACTGGCATAATAAATGCTGTGTGCAGAAATCTTATGATAAAGTTAAGACACAATTCTGTTTCACAGCTAAACTTAAGCAGCTACATCATTCCAAAGAGGAAGCCTACAGAAAAGGTGATAGAATGCTGTACAATCAGGCCAGAAATGTATTAACAAGGGAGATCAGAGCAGCAAAAAAGCTACCCTGAAAAGCTAAAGAATCAGTTCTCAACAAACAAACCAGCAAACATGTGGAAAACTCTCTAAAATATCACCGGTTACGGCAAACCACCTTCCCAGGCTGAAGGAAATCTACAACTGCAGATGACCTGAACGTGTTTTACTGCAGGTTTGAAAGGAAACTACAGCCACCTATCTCCACAACCCCCATCTCAGACACACCAACAACAGACAAGCCTCCTACAACTGACCCCATCCCATTGGGTTCACAACCCCTAGTGAGACCTATTTCACAGACAAAAGCCAGGAAAAGCTCCAGGCCCAGACAAGATAACTCCTTCTTGCTTAAAAGTCTGTGCTGACCAATTGGCCCCCATCTTCACCCGAATCTTCAATAAATCACTAGAGATGTGCTATGTTCCTTCTTGCTTCAAATGCTCTACTATCATCCCAGTGCCGAAGAAGCCCACCATCAAGGAACTGAATGACTACAGACCAGTTGCTCTAACATCTGTAGTTATGAAAACATTTGAAAGGCTAGTGCTGGCCTACTTGAAAACCATCACAGATCCGCGATTAGACCCCTTGCAATTTGCATACCAAGCAAATAGATCAACAGATGATGCTGTTAATATGGCTCTGCACTACATCCTACATCATCTTGAATCTCCAAAGACATACGCAACGGTCCTCTTTGTAGACTTTAGTTCAGCATTCAATACCATCATTCCAGACATTCTTCTAACTAAGCTAAACCAGCTAGCGGTAGCTGAACACACTTGTAAGTGGATCATAAGCTTCCTAACAGACAGGAAGCAGCAAGTGAAGCTAAGCAGAATCACATCAGATACCCGTACAATTAGCACAGGGCCCCCCCAAGGCTGTGTGCTCTCTCCACTTCTTACTATACACCAATGACTGCATCTCAAACGATCCATCTGTTAAACTACTGAAGTTCGCAGATGACACAACAGTGATCAGTCTCATTCGAGACAATGATGAATCCGCATACAGATGGGAGGTTGAACAACTAGCCTCGTGGTGCGCCCGGAACAACCTGGAACTGAGCACACTCAAAACTGTAGAAATGGTGGTAGACTTTAGGAGAAACCCTCCCATACTACCACCTCTTATAATACTAGACAACACAGTATCAACAGTAGAGACCTTCAAATTTCTAGTTTCTACCATATCTCAAGACCTAAAATGGACACCTAACATCAAAAATGTCATCCAAAAAGCACAACAGAGAATGTTCTTTCTGAGCCAATTCAGAAAGCTCAAACTGCCCAAGGAGCTGCTGATTCAGTTCTACAGAGGAATTATTGAGTCTGTCATCTGCACCTCTATAACTGTCTGGTTTGGTTCTGCAACCCAACAAGACAGACACAGACTTCAGAGGATAATTAGAACTGCAGAAAAAACAATTACTACCAACCTGCCTTCCATTGAGGACCTGTATACTGCACGAGTCAAAAAGAGGACTGTGAAAATATTTACAGACCTCTCGCATCCTGAACATAAATTGTTTCAACTCCTACCCTCAAAACGATGCTATAGGGCACTGCACACCAGAACAACTAGACACAAGAACAGTTTTCCCCCAAACGCCATCACTCTGCTAAACAAATAATTCCCTCAACACTGTCAAACTATTTACAAAGTTTGCACTACTATTAATCTCATTGTTTCTATCACCCATCTCCTCCCACTTATGACTGCATGACTGTAACTTTGTTGCTTGTATCCTCACGATTTATATTGACTGTTTCCTAATGTGATTTGATTGCTTATTTGTACCCTATGACCATCATTAAGTGTTGTACGTTATGATTCTTGACGAATGTATCTTCTCTTTTATGTACACTGAGAGCATATGCAGCAAGACAAATTCCTTGGGTGTCCAATCACACTTGGCCAATAAAGAATTCTATTCTATTCTATTCTGTCCAAGTTAAAGTTATGTTGTAGTGCAGGATTATTAGTGTGTGTGTGTGTGTGTGTCTGTGGGGGAAAAATATTGAACAATCGGAGCATACACTGAAGCGGGATACAATTCAGTTTCATTAAAGTGTTCAGTAATGCTCCCCGCTTATAATTACATATGATCGCTCATAGTGACAGAGGAAACTGTCCTTCAAAAGTTGGGTGGACTTCTTCAGATCTTTGATGGCACATATAACCTCTAAAATCTTTCTTATATTGAGCAAGAGACTCTCTTGGATTTGTCCCACTGGTGCTTATATTAAAATATTTTGAAACTTTTATTTTGCTTATAAACAACCAGCCATTCTTCCAGAAATCACTGTGTTCTCCTTATTACTGTCCTAACATCTCTCAGCCTTTCTATCAATTTCCAGTTGACCTCATTAGTGCTTTCCTTTACAACTTTATAACAATTTGCTGATTCCCACACATTTTCCATTCATACTCTAAAATGTATTCATTGTATTGAAGTTGTTCTAGAAATAATGTACTGTATAATTCAGTAATATAGATGTTATGTTAGTAAGAAGCAATGCACAACTGCATTTACAGGAATTAGAACAAATCATATAGCTAAAAATACCATATGGTTGATTCTCCACATAAGCAGAAAAGGTGTCAGACACTTTTGATGCAGGTTGTTGTTAATCCAACGACTACCTTGGAGACCGAATGACGGGAGCCAGGGGTGAAATCCAGCAGGTTCTGACAGGTTCTGGAGAACCGGTAGCTGAAATTTTGAGTAGTTCAGAGAACTGGTAGCGGAAATTTTGAGTAGTTCAGAGAACCGGCAAATACCACCTCTGACTGGCCCCAGAGTGGGGTGGGAATGGAGATTTTGCAATATCCTTCCCCCAGGAGTGTGGAGGGAATGAGGATTTTGCAGTATCCTTCCCCTGCCACGCCCACCAAGCCACGCCCACCAAGCCACACCACACCCACCACGCCACGCCCACAGAACCGGTAGTAAAAAAAATTGGATTTCACCACTGATGGGAGCCTTACTGTTGGGGTCTTCAGTGAACATGTCCAAGCATCTGGTCGAAGCAGAACTGTTTTGATTTCAGAGAAGAAGCAGCTCAGTCCCAAGAAACAGAAATCTATGACAAATAAGCCTCACCACTAGCATTCCAGGTTCCTACACTGCAGGAAATATGTGATTGCTGGATGACAACTCATGTCAGCTTAAGTTGGGGCAGAAATCAAGTTTTGGAAAGCTGCTGGAGAATATGAATTGGCAAACTCTAATAGGACTCAAAATTAATGTTTGGCAGTGTAAGTATTCTTTGTGAACTGCACTAATGTATATCAGTTAAGGATGTCTCGCTCAAAAAGAGACCTTTTGGATTGAAGGAACAAGTCAATGGAGAAACACTAGAAAAGCAAGAAGCCAGTCATTGTCTAAAGCCCCTAAAATGAGACTTTAATTCTCCTTTCTCTTAAATTGTTTGGCCTGCAGATCAGCAGTTGGAGGCCTTCAGCCTTTACCTCTTGCAACACAAGGGGAATTTTATCTCGGAGTTCTCTGGAAACAATCTCTTCTGCTTTGGTTGTTTTGTTTTTAATGGTGTGCTTGGTTTTCTTTCTTTCTTTTTTTAATCTCGTTTTGCCTTGTGTAGATAAGAGAAATTTGCAGATGGTGAATTGCCTTCTTTTTGAAAAAGAGGAAGGGGAGCCTTTTTCAGTCCAGTGCAGTTTTGTCAATCACAAGGAGGGGGGGAAAGGATCACATCTTCTCTTTTAGGTTGCATCTGTGATCCCTTGGCCAAAATCAATGTGCTTTTATGATTAATGGTGAAGCAAAGTCTTCTTTCCAGTTGCCCAAATGTTTATTTTCCTGCAGAAAAGGCACTGCTTCATCCTCAGGGTGCTTTCTCATTTCTGTGGTGGGGTTAGTTTCCTGGCAAAGGGTGATTTTGACTGGGTTGTTTTATTTTGTGGCCATTGTGAGATTCTAGATGTTTTTCTGCCTATTCAATTTTTCTCCATCACTCTGCTCCCTCCCTTGTCATCCTCCTTCCTGATCTGCTTTCCCTTGAAATTTATATGAAGCAGAGGAAACCTGTGCTACAAAGAACTGAAGAAACTCTTTTATAATGAGAGACTACGCCCTTACTTCCTTCAACTTTAAAACTCAGGAAAGTAATATCAGGATGGGGAAAAAACATTTAATCTGTATCTCCCTCCCTCCCTTCCTCCCTCTGTCTCCTCTCCCCAAATATATTAGAATGCCAAGCCCAGAATTCAGATGCAGAGGTTCTCAAACACTGCAATAGTGAAGACCCCTAAATAATAAATATTTTGCCTGCTTACACTTGGAAGAAGATTGTGTTATTGGGGCTATCGATGGGCAAGAAATAAATATACAATTTCCTTTTCATACTTGAAGTTTAAGCTCTGTGCTACAGTTATCAAACCTTGTGGTACTGCAACTTCCCATTGCGCCTTGCACACATGAAGTGAAGGATGGGAGCTCAACCCCGCCCCATGGCAACACATGGGTCTCAAACGCAGCTTGCTGTCCTACCCAGCATCCTAACCATGCGAGCCACCGTGCTCCTACCTGTTGCATTACATTAAACAAGAGCTCTCAAACTATGGGTTAAGACCATAGGGTCAATAAAAGGTAAAGGTTTCCCTCACACATACGTGCTAGTCGTTCCCGACTCTAGGGGGCGGTGCTCATCTCTGTTTCAAAGCCGAAGAGCCAGCGCTGTCCGAAGACGTCTCCATGGTCATGTGGCCGGCATGACTAAACTCCAAATGTGCACGGAACGCTGTTACCTTCCCACCAAAGGTGGTCCCTATTTTTCTACTTGCATTTTTTACGTGCTTTCGAACTGCTAGGTTGGCAGAAGCTGGGACAAGTAAAGGGAGCTCACCCCGTTACGCGGCACTAGGGATTCGAACCGCTGAACTGCCGACCTTTCGATCAACAAGCTCAGTGTCTTAGCCACTGAGCCACCACGTCCTGTATATAGGGTCAATAGGGTCACTTTTTTTTGGAAAACCTTGACGACCTTGCACAGGGAGAGTGGGAGCACCGTCAACCATTATTCTGGACTTGCTCCTCACATAAAATGAGCCCCCAACTGGATGTTCCCCAGGCAACAATTATGTCTTCGGCTAATCCTTTCAACACGAGTGTTATGCTACGTAGCAGTAGCAATTGCACTTACACTTATATACTGCTTCAGTGCTTTACAGCACTCTCTAAGAATCACCATATTGCCCCCCAACAATCTGGGTCCTCATTTTACCGACCTCGAAAGGAGGGAAGGCTGAGTCAACCTTGAGTCAGTCGGGATTGAAGGAATTGAACTCCTGGCAATGTGAGCAGAGTTAGCCTGCAATACTGCATTCTAACCACTGCGCCACCACGGCTCTTGTACCAAGTAGCCTTTCGTTTGGTGGTGATGTTAAAAAAAAAAGAAGTTTTACTGACCCATGTGATTCGATCTTGTGAACTACTTGCATCATCTTGGAATCATATTTTAATGTACATAGGTAGATTTATGGGAAATTTCCTAAAATGCTAAAGATGTCGATGTTATGCTGAATTATAGCCAAAACTCTAAAATCTGAGGGTCTTTGAGGAGTTATAGTTGTACTAGGAATAGGGAGTTGCCCAAAGAAGGAATTGTAAAAGTGACATTACTAGGAATGGGGAGTTGCCCAAAGAAGGAATTGTAAAAGTGACATTATTCCAGATATTAAAAGTAGGTTTTTAAAAATGTGTAATTTTTCTGTTTTGCAACAAGCATATTTTCCATTAATCAGAAGATGAAGCAATACACTTTTCTTTGGTAAATATTTCATGGTATACGTGAAAGGAGAGGAAGTAGCAGCCCTATGGCCCTAAGGAAAATATTAGCATTTTTTTTAAAAAAAAAACCACCCTCTTTTTATATTTTAGAATAAAATATGATGCTATTTACTCTATTGGTGCTCTCCCTTCAGCATTTTGCTGGGTGAAGGACAAAAAATTCACTGCACCTCATGTCTTAGGCTTCATGATGTCCACCTCACATCATGTAACACATAAGAAGATACAAAGTATGATAGACAAGGGCCAATATCATCTTCCTTCACAGATGCAAATCTATATATAACGTTGTAGTAATCACATGTTAAACTTTTTTGAACCAGGATATGATTTTTAGGGTAATATATTTTTTTGTTTCCCACAGTGGGAAGACTGTAACTTAGTGACAGAACAGGTTTTACATGAATGTTCACCATATAGTATTTCCTGGTGACTATTCTGTCTTAGGATCTGGATAAATGGCTACCAAATTATTCAGATTCTAGACCCATCCTAGTATCCTTCAGATTTAGTAGGAAACCTTTGTCTTTCATAGGCAGCATGGCATGCTACTTAGGGACGATAAGAGCTGCCCAATTTATCTAATAAGGATCGTGTTGGGGAAACCTGACGTACGTAATATTGACACATACCCCAAATCTGACTTCTCTTTGGGACAATTTCTGTTGTTTCTTAGTAACAACATATGCATGTATGTAGAACCAGAAACAACATTAAGATAATTTTAGGAAAGAAACTTAACAGCAATTCCCTCTGAACCCATATTAAACTCATTGATGCTTATTTTTTTTAGAAGATAGCTCTATGACTGCCTTGTGGATTAAAATAACTTAAATTCACCCATTTCCATTTTTTAAAACTTTCCATTTTTAAAAGTTCTCAGGAACGGTGTCAACGTTGACATCACTGGATACTTTCCAAAGCCATCACTCCAGCACGGGGGACCTGCTATTTAACAAACCATGATCCACTAATGTCTTTGTCAGCTGATCTGCCCTGCCCTACCTTGCTCATGTGTATGCAGTCTATGTGTTTGAGATCAGCCAAGTGAGCAAGGAGCACACAAAGATAGTTACCCCCTCAAAATAAAGACTTGGCAATTATTGTATTTTCTGCCTCTTCTCTTACCTGCATTTTCTACCTGTTCTTGCGCTCTTTAGCCAAACCTCTTCTCTCCCAACATTGCAAAAGCAAAAGCAAAAAAAAAAAAAAAAAAAAAGTTGGGAGTAATGAGCTCTCTTATTACCTGGTTTTGTTTGCTAAGTAGAGAAAACTTCCTCCTGGCTCTTTGCAGCTGAAAAGCTTATCTCTTTATCTAGGAGTTGTGAAGAGTGGGAAGTGGTGTGGTGCAGCAGAATTTCAGTTTCCTCGCGGATCTTCATAATAATGTGGCCTTAAACTTCCTTTTAATTTGGAGCCAAGAAAAACAAAATGAAACAAAAGCTGTGACTGGGTGTTGAAAATGTAATGTTGTGTGTGTGTCTGTGTGAGTGTCTGTGTGTGTGTGTGTGTGTGTGTGAGAAAGAGGAAGGGGAGGGGGAGAGCACTTCCCAAGTATCTTTCTAGCATTGGGGTTTCTGCACAAGAGTGTAAGAGGCGTAGCTGGGGGAGGGTGAAAGAACTGATGTGTTGCAGCAAGGACAGCTGTAGTCCTCTAGACACAATCAGGATATGACATCACCTAGGGGAGGCAAAAAAAGAAAAAGAAAAGAAAAAAGAAAAGAAAGCAGAGTGTATTTAATGAAAAGCCCAACAAGGATTTCGTAAATGAAAATACTAAATGTCTGAGCTCTGAACACACCAGTAATTTTACAAGGATTTCAGGAATTTCTTTTGGACATTTCTGGAATAACGTACAGAAGGAGGACATTTTCTTTGGATCATCTGTGGAGTCGTGGGTGAGTGTTTTCTGTAAACAGTTGGTTTTACAAATAACTTCGATCAAAGCTGGACAAGCCAACTCCTACAGTGGATCTTTCTCTTGAATTGATGTTGTTTATAGCTTAGCCGTGGCACATTTGCAGCTTTGCAGTCCATCTTAAAATATACACCAGGATAGATTTCTTAACTTTACAACTGTTAGTACTGTATAAGCTAACTGCTATGGATCTGGACAAGTTCTGCCTTGGGATAGAGGAAAACTCTAGAGAAGTGACTGGATTATACTAAAATCTTTTCAAATCTTTACAGTGCCCAAGTTCTAATAGTCTCTTATGGTGAGATTAGCAATTTTGAGTGGAGCTGTTTTGGAGCACAAAATAATGACTGTTTTTCAGATCAGGTCGGTGCTCCTTGGTTGCCCCTTGGCAAAAAAGGCAAAAGAGCTAAAAGCACCATATCTAATAAACTTTCTAAATAGACCGAATTATTACAGAACCGAGCAAACTGAAAATGAACATCTGTGTGTTTGATACAGAGAACAGCTTAACTAATAATAACCATGTGTTTCTGGGTGTGTAAAGGGAACATGCCATTTACAATTCCCTGGCGAGGCATTTGGGGAAACCTTTCAATTTGCTGATATTGTTATAGAATCTGTCAGCCTAAAGATTTAGAGTGTTTCCAGTCAGGCTTTTACTGTGCAATTATCCTTAACAGTGGTCCCAGGCAGTCAGTGCATTCTTTCATTTTGATCATCTCATCTTTCTCCTTCCCTTCTTTCAATATTTCCCTTTCTGGAGAAAATCCGTTAAGGAAGAAAAGTTGGAATAGCAATAGCACTTATAGCAATAGCACTTAGACTTATATACCGCTTTACAGTGCTTTACAGCACTCTCTAAGCGGTTCACAGAGTCAGCATATTGCCCCCAACAATCTGGGTCCTCATTTTACCCACCTCGGAAGGATGGAAGGGTGAGTCAACCTTGAGCCGGTGAGATTTGAACCGCTGAACTGCTGAACAGTCAGCTGAAGTAGCCTGCAGTACTGCACTCTAACCACTGCGCCACCTCGGCTCTCTATATATAGAGAATAAAAGTAGAATCCTTTGACTGCTAGCACTAAAAACTAGTATCAGTACCACTACATTCAAACTCTGCTTATTTGGGAATAAACTCTATTACTATAAGGGGATTTTCTTCTGAACACATATGCGGAGATTATATTGCCAAAGAATTTGTATTCTCTACAGCGGGGAGGGCATTCTATGCCTCTGCTCCCCCCACATTTTCCACCATAACTGGGTAATCATTGCAGGTGGAAAAATCAGTCCAACTAAGAGAGATATTTATATTGATACTATTAGTTGTCATTTGGATGCTTCTGGAGAAGCCATCATTCCTCCCATTCCAAAGCTCACCCATTTTCAAAGACATACAACAGAGAATATAATCCACAAATATGCCAGTCATCACTGGCAGAGTGAGATACACAATGTCCATGGTAGCTCAACCACAATTGCATGCATACATACATACATACATATACATACTGTACATACATAGAAAATTAAGGGAGAAAAGTCCTTAATAGTAACAACATTCAGGTTTTATGGAACAAATTGATATAAAACTGACACAGGTTTTGAGTGAACCTGATAGCACAAATATATTCCCATTATACAAATCCATTTTGGGCTAAGCAGTGTTATGCTAAGTGTAGAAACTTTGTAAGAAATAGCAAGTCAATGATAATTAAAGTCATGAAATAATAAAAAGATAAAGCAATATGAATTTGCAAAAACTAGTTTATACCAAGATTAGTCCTTATGCTATTCCATAGTTTTTTTCTTTTTGACAGCAAAGAGCTATGGTGGCTCAGTGGTTAGAATGCAGTATTGCAGGCTGACTGCTCACTGCCAGCAGTTCAATCCTGACTGGCTCAAGATTGACTCAGCCTTCCATCCTTCCGAGATCGATCAAATGAGGACCCAGATTGTTGGGGGCAATATGCTGACTCTATTAACCACTTAGAGAGGGCTGTAAAGCACTATGAAGCGGTATATAAGTCTAAGTGCTACTGCTACTGGTAATAATCCTGGTTTCCAACATGTCTATATAGTACTCCATAAACTGCCTTTTGATCTTTAAACTTATCTGTCCTTTTTGAGAACCTCATTAGCTCCATCCAGCTACAACTTTTTGGTATTGTACTTTAGGCTCAGCTGGAACTGAAACATCAGCTAGGATGTGAAATATCAATATCCATAATAATATAAGTGTAAACTTTGGCACATGATTTTGAATGGAAATCTGATTTGGAGTAATAGGGTTACTGAGTTCCTCCATTCAGAAAGCTATTAGAATTAAGATTGAGTATATTTAAGCTGACCGTGATTTCATGTGATAATTTTCTAAAGGGCAGACTCTTTAATATGTAATCATGGGGATGCTTAGCTCAAGAAGAGTGATTGAGAAAATTATATGACCTACAAAGTTATAGGTGCTTAAAGTTCCACTCACTTCCAAATCAGTGTGCACTTGATTATGTTTAACTTAACTGTTCATGTAAAACTGACTGTATAGTCTGACTTTCTGAAACAACTTGCTTTAGAATTATATCACATGAACAATGGATTAATAGACATTGGACACAAATATGGAATCTTTTTCTCCTAGAGATCAATATCCCCCCTCTATGTCTGCTCTTGCGCTACCTTGTTTAAAATTAAGCCCTACCCAAAGCCCTTTAAAATGAATATGCACTTATTCAACACCAGCTTTGGACAAAGAAATTTGTGCTACTGAATCATGGGACCATAACTATGGGTAGGAGCAGTATTTCCAAAGAACTGTTCCTTCAGGGTCATTTCACATCACATGGGAACATCTATGATGAACCTATTAGATATTGTTAGTCATTTCCACAGTACTTGTTCAGCATAGAAAGTTTGTTACTACTCGATTCCTTCTTCTCTGCAATCATCCTAATGAGGTACAGCATGTCAGACTATACATTTTTTATTATCTTTTATAGGCGTCCACCAGCTTGTTACCCATTGTTATGAAATACGTAGCACAATCTTCTACATGCCTTTTGTACATTTAATCAAAAATTAAACTAATTAAATTATATCATTTTTACTCCTAATAAGAATTTGGTTTGAAACTTTCATCTCCCGGTGCATCGGGATGATAGCTGTTCTGAAGAATGATCAGTTCATATCTAGCACCTTCATACATTTTCCACACGAAAAGATCTCCTGGGTAGAAGCAGTAGGGCTATGCTGTTTAAGTATGCAAGATTCCAGACTCAACTGAAAGATCAGAGACTTCTAAACAGATATATTCATGCTGAGTGCGAGGATCCTAAGGGACAGAGGATCCCTTAAGGGACAGAGCTAACAGCAATAGCACTTAGACTTGTATACCGCTTCACAGTACAGCCCTCTCTAAGCGGTTTACAGAGTCAGCACATTGACTCCAACAATCTGGATCCTCATTTTACCGACCTTGGGAGGGTGAAAGGGTGAGTCAACCTTGAGCATGGTGAGAATTGAACTGTCAAACTGCTGGCAATCGGCAGTCAGCAGAATTAGCCTGCAATACTGCATTCTAACCACTGCACCACCATAGCTCTAATGCCATAATCCACCTATTTTTTTTCACTTGCAGAAAGCATAACAGGCCCACACTGTTTTTTGTCCCATTTAAAAGCAGTCTGTTCAGTCTGCTATGATCACAAATGCTTGGGTCAGGTATTACAAGTGGAACACATACATAATGTGCTGTAGGGCCTTATCAGCTGGTCTCATTGTGCAATGTTGATAGGCTAACTGAACAAGCCCTCATTGATTGCTTATGCTAACCTAACTGCAAATAGTGCCTCAACATGATGGAAATTTGAGACCAACCGTAATTCCTTTACCACCAGAGATATTCAGGGATATATTACTACACACCAACTTTAATGATCGGTATGGTATTGTTAGATCATATAACTCATCCTCTACCCAATAATGAAAGCTGTAGTCCAATCATTTCAAGATGATTGGATTAGTTACTTTCAATATTCTGTACCAAGCATTTCAACAATAAATAAGCATAGAATGCAATGATAATAGTTACAAGTGTAAGATTTTTTAAAAATATACAGAGCTATTAATTCAGTTTAAAACTTCTGTCAAACTTCTTTACCATAAATCCTATTCTGTGAAAAACAAAAACAAAAGACCAAATCAAAATCATCAGCCCGTACTCCTATTTTTTTTCAAAGTAAACTCAACAAATATATAAATTTTGCAGCCTGGAATCAATAGGGTAGAGATTCTATTCCATCAATGGCAATGCACTTATTCCAGTGATGCTCCAGTGAGAGAAGCTAGGAAAAACCTTCCAAAAAGATGTAGATTTAGATGCCAAATGTATTTAAAACTAATCTATTGAAATCACGATTTCTTCTCCAAGTATGACTAAGTTTGGAGAGTCAGACAGTACAGAATTAACCTTGTATTTCAATATTGCTTTAGGCTTGTATTGGCTTGTGTAATACTCCTTGGGTTTAGGATTGGCTAGACTTTCAAAATAGTTTGTATTAGCAAAAATAACTTTCTGGGTTTTTTTCTTTTTTCTTTTGCCTTTAGTGTTTAATTCTCTTTTGGCTTTTATTTATCAGAATTCATTTCCTGCCAGGCAAATGTAATTGGCTTTCTTTCTTCTCCAACCTTTCTCTCTCCCTCTCTCTTTCCCTCTCTCCTTCTCTCTCACACACAGAGAAGCTAATGACCTCTTCTCTGACAGCCATTTTCTTAGAACAAGCTGTGGAATTTTCCACTGTATTTAGAGCTGAATAAGTGATCTCTGGAAAGCAAATGCACCAAAGCAAATTCTGTATTCAAACTGCAGCATGGTCAAAAGGGTAGCAGCTTAGCAAGCACTTTCAGAAAAAAGAATTGTAAATGGATACAATCAACAGACAAAAGATTTGTTTCAACATTATGATAAGTTTCCAGGTGTAGGCTGCAAAATTCCAGATCGCAACTAGTTAACAGCAAAAAGTTAGAGGTCGACAGGATTTTTGTAGTCCATATCTGTTAAATCTATGCTTTTTTTTTTTTGAGCCTTTGAGTCAGTATTGAGTACTGGTGACTGCCTAGACTAGTCCCTACAGTTTTCTTGGCAAGGTTTTTTTGGAAGTGGTTTGCCATTGCCTCCTTCTTAGGGCTGAGAAACATTGACTGGCCCAAAGTCATCTAACTTCATGTTTAAGGCAGTATTAGAGATCATGGCCTCAGAGTAGCATGATGCTTTGACCACTACACCAAACTGGCTCTATGGCAGTGATGGCGAACCTATGGCACATGTGCTGGAAGTGGCACACAGAGCCATCTCTCCGGGCATGCCAGCCATCACCCATAGCTCGTCTGGTTCCGGTGCGTGCATGCGCACCAGCCACATGGTCTTTGCGTGCGCATGCATGCCAGAAACCGGAAGACCAGGTGACCGGAGCGCATGTGCACGCCGGAAACCGGAAGCTCAGCTTCCCGGCACGCGCATGGGCACCGGAGAATTGCTCTTCCAGTTTCCGGCGCTCCTGCGCATGCGAGCCGGGGAGCTGCTCTTCCAGTTTCTGGTGCTCCCCCGTGCATGCGCGCCAGGAAGCTGCTCTTCTAGTTTCTGGTGCTCCCCCACGCACGTGCGCTCCCGTTTCTGCACTCGGTGCCGAAAAGGTTTGCCAACACTGCTCTATGGCATACATTGTTGTACCTACACCAAATTCTATCCCAGCTCTGATGTTCATCTCAATTTTCAGGATAGCTGCCTATATTTACCAAAATAGTAAGTTTCAACATTCAACGTATTTAATAGTAAAATAATAATTGACAACCTTTACATATCTCTAGAGCAAGGATGTCAAACTCAAGGCCCGTGGGCCGGATATGGCCCATGGGGTGCTTAGATCTGGCCCACGGGGCCACGCTGGAAACAGCAGAGGACCAGCCCACGGTGCTTCTGTCAGCGAAAATGGAGCTTGGGAGAGCCACATGCGGTCCTCCCAGGCTCCATTTTTGGCTGTGACAGCCTCCTGCAGCCCTCCTGGGCTCCATTTTCGGCCGTGACGACCTCCAGCCCTCTGCCAGCAAAAATGGAGTTCCGTTTTCACTGGCAGAGGGCTTCAGGAGGCCGTCCTTTTCAAAGAAGAAAAGGAAGGAAGGAAGGAAGGAAGGAAGGAAGGAAGGAAGGAAGGAAGGAAGGAAGGAAGGAAGGAAGGAAGGAAGGAAGGAAGGAAGATAGATTATGAGAGGGAGGGTCTGAGGGAGGTCCTGCCTTAGCACTTGGCCACCACAGGTGCCCCCGACACGAGTGACGTTGAGCTGGCCATACCCACCCCAGCCACACCCACCCTGGTCCCCCGAGGTCAAACACAACCCTGATTCGGCCCTCAATGAAATCGAGTTTGACACCCCTGCTCTAGAGGATTTAATTATTGATTTAAAAGGTATTAAGTATTGGAAGCTGGGGAATTTTGATAGTATTTGTTAGTCAGCTGTTTATGTAATTTATGTCATTTAATATTCTAACTTAAAGTCAACATTATTTGAGATTAGCCTTTTGAGCATTGTCTTCTACCTCAGCGATCCCTGTGTTTTCTGGCTTGGTGGTCCAGTGGGGGGGAGAGAGGGGACAGTTCCTTGTGAATGGTAGGTGAGCGCGTGTGAACATGTGCAGCTCCATTTGTGAGCGGTGGGAGCGTGTGCCTGTAGCTCATGTGAAGGGAGCTTCACATACAAGTTCAATACAGCTGCCGCTCACACGAGAGGAGCTTCATGCATGAGGGCAAGCAGCCACCGCTCGTGCGAGGGGAGATTCATGCGCACGCGCTCAGCCACCGCCTGCGTGGCCCGGTTCCGAACAGGCCGTGGGCTGGTAGTGGGCTGCAGCCTGGGGGTTGGGGACCCCTGTTCTACTTCATTTATTGTCTTGAATTGTGATGCATAACATTAAACCCTCCAGCCAAGTTCTGGTATTAGCAGCACAAACTGATATGTATAATAGGTGTATCTAAAAAAAATACTGCTTGATTTCTGTTTTGCTGTTTATTAATTCATATTCATACATTTACAGCCAAATATCTGTTTTACAAGCATCAGCTTCTGAAGTTTGGAAGTAGATCTGTGTTCATGATGCTTGATGGTCTTTGGGAACAGTAATCATGAAACTCATGTAATCCAGAACTCTAGAGGTGGTGAATGAATGAATTCCTTGTTCCTCACTAGAGTCTATTTTTTCAGTATAGACATGGCAATGAATTCTATATTCAGCAAGGAGGGACTATTAGTGGCAACTGAGCTCTGATCCTTTGGTATATATAAAGTAAAAGATATATTTGCAGAACTTTTTTTCCTAACTTTTAAAAAGGAAGATATGAACATAAGCAAAACTCCTCCCACCCATTTGTTTGAATCTTTTTGTCTGGGTTGGTCACTCTAATTTAGGGGTGTGAAACTCGATTTCATTGAGGGCTGCATCAGGGTTGTGTTTGACCTTGGGGGGGGGGCAGGGGGCGTGGCCAGCTCAGTGTCACTTGTGTCGGGGGCACCTGTGGCGGCCTGAGTGCTCTGCCAGCGAAAATGGGCTCCCGAGCTCCTTTTTCGGCTGCAATGGCCTCCTGCAACCCTCTGCCAATGAAAATGGAGCTCAGGAGGGCCGCACGCAGCACAGCACATTGGCAGAGGCACTGCGGGCCAGTCCTTCACTGTTTCCAGGGCGGTCCCACAGGCCAGATCTAAGCACCCCATGGGCTGTATCCGGCCCCCGGGCCTTGAGTTTGACACCCCTGCTCTAATTCATAAAGAATTTGGGTTTTGGCAAATTCTATAAATTTATAGAGATGTATAATTATATCCTCCATATCAGTGATGAAATCCAAATTTTTTTACTATGGTTCTGTGGGCGTGGCTTGGTAGGTGTGGTGTGGCTTGGTGGGCATCCCACCCCACTCCAGGGGAAGGATACTGCAAAATCCCCATTCCCACCCCACTCTGGGGCCAGCCAGAGGTGGTATTTGCCGGTTCTCCGAACTACTCAAAATTTCCGCTACCGGTTCTCCAGAACCTGTTAGAACCTGCTGGATTTCACCCCTGCTCCACATCCTGTCTTGGTCCATGGATGTCCATAGCTTTTGAACATTTATGAAATTAGATAGGTCCAGAACAAGAGCACAGGTGGAGCTGAAACAACCTAACAATTCCACAACCTAAATAAATGAAATATCTATTAATACATTAGATTCCCATCTGCCACATTCAAATTACATTTCAATGGCAAATTCTGAATGGTGTCTGGGGGAGATTTGGGGTGAGTGGATGAGAGGAGGCTCCTGGGGGAGGTTTGGGGTGAGTGGATGAGTTGCATTTGTTTAATTTTTATAACTAAGGCCACGTAGGCTTCAGGATAGCTTTGGTATCTCCACCAACAACCTAAACCGGGACCACAACAGGAAGGGTCATTCATATTGCACAGCAAAAAACACAATTAAGCTAGACAAAAGTCCAGCTGCTACTTCCTGCCTTACATCTATTGCCATTAGGCTGTTGCCAGGTTGGCCTTCATGGTCTGGAGCAGCGGTTCTCAACCTGTGGGTCGCGACCCCTTTGGGGGTCGAATGACCATTTCACAGGGGTCGCCGCGCGTGTTAGCCCGCCATCTTGGTGCCACCGTCACTGCAGGGGTGAAATGCTCCCAGTTCGGCCGTGCCTGCGGGTCGCCGGATAGCCGGTAGCGACACAAGCGGGAGACTTCGCCCACCCGCCCGGACGCCGCCATTTGGGTTCTTTTACCCTCTGCGCATGCGCATGCACAGAGGGTAAAAGAACCCAAATGGCATAGGTGCGCGCCCGAGCTAAGCGAGCGTGCGCGTGCAAAATGCGCACTTCCGTCACGCGCGGGGAGGGGGCGGGGAGGGGGTCGCGGCGACAGGGGGGGTGTCACGGGGGGGTGGTGTCGCGCCATTAGAAAGGTTGAGAACCACTGGTCTGGAGTATAGAAAGGCTGAATGAAACCAGAAAGAAGATTTGTGAAACTGGCAGCCTTCATTTTCCTCACAGACTCCATTCCACACTATACAAATGTTTGCTTAACATACATTTTGTGCCTGAGTTGGGGAGGAAAATCTACAGAGTAGTAACGTCTACTCATAAGCCTTCAGTGTTTGCCTAATACTTCTACACACAGTTGTAAAATGTTGCTAGAAAAAGAGATAAGCTATAAGATTTTTTTGACTAGTAATGCTTTCTCTCTCCAGCAGATCCCCAAAAGTGACTTTCTCATGGCCTTTAGAAGGCAGGGAAAATTTTCAGCCAAAAAGCAGCTAAGATGTCTCTGTAGGCCTTCAAATATCCAGGCGGTGGTTGGCTCCTGATCAACATACTCACCCAATCAAGGAAAACAGTCTGAATTTGGACCCAGATAGTTGCCTTGTATGCATCTAAAGTAATGTCAGATTTGTTGTAAATGCAGTATATATCGGGTAGTGCAAAACTAGCCAGAGGAAGGAGAAAAACAGGCGGTTTCCAGAGACTTTGTCTCTTCCATCTTTTTTTTAGGAAGCCAGTTATCTACACGGGGTCTGTTAGAAGAGAGAAAGTGTTATTGCCATTGTACAGATGGACATTTGCCCATTTCTGAGTTGAACTGTTTTTTTACCCATCTGGGACTGAGAATAGCAGCACAATGGCATGAAATTTATTACCCATCCCAGGCCTGCTCTTTTGTTTGTTTTCAAGTCACCCAACTCCCTTCCAAGAAATAAATGAGAAAGCCTAACAAATTTTACAGACTTTGAAGCTACAGAGGGAAAGGGACAGAATAAAATACTACTAATTTCCTTACTGGCAACATCCAGCATCACCTAGAGTCATCCAAACATGTTGTAATGCCAAAATAACATGGATGAGGAGATGATTTCTATTACTTCAGTGAAGGATGGTAGGGCTGTGAACACCATGTAAATCAATAGTAAAGAAATGGTCTAGCATGCTTATGCTTATTATAGCTGAGGCAATAGCTTAAGCCAGGGGCCTCCAACCTTGGCAACTTTAAGACCTGTGGACTTCAACTCCCAGAGTTCCTCAGCTGGCTGAGGAACTCTGGGAGTTGAAGTCCACACGTCTTAAAGTTGCCAAGGTTGGAGACCCCTGGCTTAAAGTATTTTATCACTTTGTGGCAATAAGAGTCATTAGGAAGAGTTATTAATAATGGATTTCATTGTTCATATATCATGGATTTCAGACACTATAATTTTACATTACCCTCTGAGAATTTGAAAAGCTTCTTAGGATATGCATACAGGTAGACCTCGGCTTACGACCACACTTGAGT